>SJXQ01002523.1:53182-253740 GCA_006408695.1 Aepyceros melampus
GCCACACTGTCTCATACTCTGCTATGTAATCCCACCGTTAATTTATTATTAACCTATTAAGGGAGACCTGTATAGAAAACAAGTAATTTTTTACTGAAGGTTCCAAAATGGCTGTGTTTCTGTGGGACTACAAAGACCTTTTCACTAGGCCATGTGTCCAACATGTATTTGGTTACTTGCTCTGGTGCTACATCCTTCAGATAAGTAAATAATAATTACAGTGTGATAAGGGCTTCTTAACATGAGTTAAATAGTCCCATTGACTTGCCTAAGTCTACCTCTCTAACCTCATCTCTTACTACTCTCTCCCTCATTCACTCACTGGGCTCCAACCCATTTCTACTGTTTGATCATGCCATGCCTGGTCTTGCTTTAGGGTATATGCACAAGTTGAAAGATGTGACAACGGTGGTAATTTGGTTCTAGATCTGCTTTATATATGTTTTATTTGATGCTATACTTATAGCATTTATTATATTTAGAATATTATTTAATATACAGAAGGCGCTCAATAAAAGTTGTAGTAAATGAGTGACTAACAGGAAATGTGTGGTGGGAGCACTTGAGGGACGTACCCAAGCCAGCACTGGAGGGGATGGTGGTGAGAGGTGACTTTCTTTACCAAGTCCACACTTTAAACTTGGTGGTTAACAGTCAGATGAAGGAGGGTAGAAAGGGGATGTAGGAAGAAAGGGTCATAGGCAGAGGAGAGGGCATATACAAAAGCTTGGACTTACTCAAGCTCTTCCCCAAAACTCTGTTGCCTTGAGTTATTTAGGAAATAGCAAACTTTTATTAACTTTTATATCTTTTCTAGGGTACCTACTGACAAGCACTGCTGAACAACATATAACCTCACAGAAGCTGCAGGCAGTTCCTTTCTTGTAGAATCCTTATTCCTGAATATGTTCAAGAGAGTTTCTTAGAGGAAAAATATTTTTTTAAAACTTGAAGTTACCTGTTTGCCATAGAAATTGGTGTCTCCCCTGAAGGAAGCGCGAGAGCCGGTGAATGAGAACATTGCAAAGGCACTGGAATGGGCACATTCACCCCAACCTAAAGCAGAACAAAGCCACATCAACCACTAAGAAAAAGACTCCGCAAAGGAACTCTCCATTTAGAAGCACAAGTGCTGGGCATCAGAGAGCCCAATTTAACTACCCACCTTCCACCCGATCCTCCATCTCATGAACTTTTATTCCTGAGGAAGAAATGGGGCATCAAGGGAGAGCAGAGGGCAGTGACTGGACCCCTGTTTATCTTCTCCCCTTACACAGGAAACTGTAAATGGCTACAAGAATCTCCTAAAAATTCTTTCACAAACCTGCCCAACATCCACCAGGTGGGAATATTTCCGAGCAGTGGCTCCATTGGTGGTGAAGATGGCTGTCCCATTTCCATATGGGTTGTCATTTACAATCTTGATGGCTTCATCCAAAGTGTCTGTTTCCAGAACTACAAGAACTGGGCCAAAAATCTCCTCCTTGTAACAGGTCATGTTTGGCTGCCAGGAGTGATGCATCAGAAAAGTAGTCAGTATTTTTTGCTTATCTGGTATTTTATTACCCATAGCTTACATGCACAATTTTTAGGTTAGTAGTCTCTTTTCATTTTAAATCACTTGTAAAAAAACCAGTCCTTTCTTGCCATGCTCCATCTTCCAAGCTACCAATCATAAGTAACTTGAAACTATTTCTATAACGACATAACTACACTCCTTTCCTTTATGCACTGTATTTTTTGATCTCATGACCCATCACTAGCTTCCTGATTTATGCCTGTATTACTTGTTTACACAACTGTTATGTCACTGAAAAGCTACTTGAAAATTCATTTTAGAAATCAAATATATATTAAAAATGTAACAGGAGAATTTTTCTATTTAAAGAAATCCTGTGGTAAGTTTTCTGTAACATAAATAATCCTTTCTTCTTCTTCCTTTGCCTCCTAAATGAGTCTGTCCATTTTTATTTTGGTATCAGGTCACATTAAACATTCAAAACATCTTTCACCACTGTAGCTGTGTTTGTAGCTGGATAAGTGGTTTTTCCTCAGTGATTCTGTGGCAAAAAACACCATAATTTCTATTATACTTGGATTCAACTCTTGATTATTCGAGATTATAATAGGAATAGTGGGGATATATGAACTTAAAAAAAAACTCTCAATGTAGTCATTAATTTTAGATAAGCAACTTTCAGAGTTTTGATAAATAAAAATTGACACCAATTCTTTTTCTTTCGTTGCTTTCTGGTGAAGATGCACGTATTCAATAAACATTGAACATGAAGTGGAAGTGTTAGTCACTCAGTCGTGTCTGACTCTTTGCAACCCCATGGACTCTACCCTGCCAGGTCCATCTGTCCATGGAATTCTTCAGGCAAGGATATTAGAGTGGGTTGCCATTCTTCCTCCAGAGGCTCTTCCCAACCCAGGGATTCAACCTGGGTCTCCTTCATTGCAGGTGGATTCTTTACTGCTGAGCCAGTACTGGGAGGGCTCAATAAACACTGGGTGGTTGATATACTGTATTTGTGACAGAGCCTATTTATCCCTGCAAAGCCAAAAATATTTACTTTTTATCCCTGAACAGAAAGTTTTCCAACCATTGATATAGTGGAAAGAGGTTGGGAGTCAGGAGGGGTGACTCATTTGGACTTGAGATAAAATAATTGAGTAATTCTGGCAAGAGATGAGGTCTCTAGTCATTAAATGTCTTCATTTATAAATTAGAGGAATGAGATTCCATTGTCTCCAGTGGTGCCTTCAGCTCATATGTTTGTGAACTAAATAATTCACAGTTGTTCACCTTGACATTTGAAATGATGGTTGGCCCAACAAAGTTCCCATTTTCATAACCTTTGACTTTAATACTTCGCCCGTCAAGAAGGATGGAAGCTCCTTCCTTTGTTCCACTATCAATCAGGTTACAGACACGCTCTTTTGCCTGGGGGCTAATCAGAGGGCCAAGATCAGCTCCAGGCTGGTCTCCTGTAAAACAAAACAGAAGTATTTAAGGTCACTTCATGGGAAATAGATGGGGAAACAGTGGAAACAGTGTCAGACTTATTTTTTGGGCTCCAAAATCACTGCAGATGGTGACTGCAGCCATGAAATTAAAAGACGCTTACTCCTTGGAAGAAAAGTTATGACCAACCTAGATAGCATATTCAAAAGCAGAGACATTACTTTGCCGACTAAGGTCTGTCTAGTCAAGGCTATGGTTTTTCCTGTGGTCATGTATGGATGTGAGAGTTGGACTGTGAAGAAGGCTGAGCACCGAAGAATTGATGCTTTTGAACTGTGGTGTTGGAGAAGACTCTTGAGAGTCCCTTGGACTGCAAGGAGATCCAACCAGTCCATTCTGAAGGAGATCAGCCCTGGGATTTCTTTGGAAGGAATGATGCTAAAACTGAAGCTCCAGTGCTTTGGCCACCTTATGCGAAGAGTTGACTCATTGGAAAAGACCCTGATGCTGGGAGGGATTGGGGGCAGGAGGAGAAGGGGACGACCGAGGATGAGATGGCTGGATGGCATCATGGACTCGATGGACGTGAGTCTGAGTGAACTCCAGGAGTTGGTGATGGACAGGGAGGCCTGGCATGCTGCGATTCATGGGGTCGCAAAGAGTCGGACACGACTGAGCGACTGAACGGAATGGAACGGATGAACATAAATGATGAGTGATAACTAAAGGTAATCTGAATGACAAGTAGTCCAGTACAAAGAGAGGCAGTGGTAAGAATAAACACAACTGCTTCCACTGGACAAGGCCAATGCAAAACCCAGAGCTTAGTGCCAGAGATGCAAAATCTAAACATTGGTTACCTGCATTGACTCTTAGTTTTTTGGCACGTTCTACAAGCTCTGGCAGCCACTTCTTAGCTTCTCCCACAAGGATTGCTGTTGAAAGAGCCATGCAGCGCTGACCAGCAGCTCCAAATGCTGCCCCAACCAACTGGTTCAGGGTATTTTCCTTATTTGCATCTGGCATGACTACTCCGTGGTTCTTGGCTCCCTAAGGAAATACAGAAAGTACATGAATCTTCCTTGGTAAAATACAATTAGGCTAAGAAACTAAAGAATCTAGTTTTCAGATGAGAATTTAAGAAAAGGACTTGAGAATTTATCCTATGCTTCTTTGAAAGATTTATTATCATTTTGATATTGCTTAAGTCCTGGTTAACACCGAGTAAGTCTCCGAGTTACTTTTTCTTCACTTTCTCAGCTGAAAAGCTGACAGGTGTTTTTTAGATCAAAACAATTATTAAAAACAAAAAAACAAAAAAAACCCAAAAAACCCACCCCAAACAAAATACTGTCTCAATCACATTCAGATCGACAGGGTAAACACTTCATCTAGGAACCAAGGAGAACTCCCTTCTCTTTTCTAAGTTAGGTAGGAAAGAATCTGTTGTTTGTTAGGGTTTCCAGTTATATGAAGAGCAATGTAAACAAAGGGTTTCCAGTAGCCAGCTGAAAGGCAAAACAGGAGGGAGACCTCCTGATAGATAATTTGTAGAAAGAAGTTCCCCTAATTGACTTGCTTCTAGATACACAGCCTTATAAATTTCTATGTAGGATGATACAGGGTCATTTCCACATATTTACAGATATAGCTATAGTTGAATACATGAATAGATGCCTTGTCTGCTACTTAACTGTATCGCATTACACAGAGCATTAATGTTAGACACAAAACACATCGATGAAATATGTAGCGAACTAGCAGGGGCATAAATCAAATTGGCCAAAACACATCCAGCCATGAAAAGAAATAAATGGGCATATCATGAATAGTTTCTAAGCCTGTGGATAGGTGGCTTCCATTTCTGCTATTAGTGGAAGAATAAGAATGGCAACTGGACATTATATTTAGTATCAAATGACCACAAAGTACTTGGCAAGGATCTAGTCACTAAGGAACAGAAAAACTGTGCAAGCAAATAAACCACATTCATATACCACACAGGGATATTTGGCTCTTTACTAAACTACCACCACCACAGTGCCTTAAATAGCCTGGACTCTTAGGGAAGATCACATCTTTAACAGTAGTAGTTACGATTTGCCTTAAAGGCAGGAAGGATGAGGGCTAGCTGAAAGCATGGATGAAGGAAGAAATAGGGCCAGAAACAGAATTTTGGGCTGAAGCCCAAAGAATCTGAATATCTTTCTTAAGAAGAAATGTGACTTTATCACCGAGATTACCTGGATAAAATAAAAGGTAAATAAAGTGACTGAAAATAAAACTTATCACAAGGTTTGTGGTTAAAGGGAAGACAACCAGGATGAACTGTGAATAAAGAAACACTGGCATTAGAGTGGGATGAGTGGTCCCTCTGCTGAAGGGCTTTTACCAGGTAATTTTAATACAACAGAATTTGGGGGAAAAAGGAATAAGAAGTCACCATATTGGCTTGAACTCTCTTGCCATGTCTTGACCCTCGCTCGAAGATGTACTCTCCTGCCTGGTTGGATCCCACAAAGCTGATTGCTTTGATATCCGGATGATCGCAAATAAAATTTACAGCTTTAAGAAGAAAATAAATGATTATCACAAAGGAATAAAGGGATATGGGCTTTTCAGAATAGCAAATTTGTCCTTTTCTCACTACTATGAAAGAGAAGTTTCATACTTTTGTTTTCTTGCCCTGGAATCCCCTTTTGGAGTTCTGTCTTTGTTCTATTAAATTCTTTCATTTTTTTTTGGTCACGCAGCACCATTAATTGGATCTTAGTTCCCCAACCTGGGACTGAACCTGCACCCTCTCCTTCAGTGGAAGTGTGGAGTCTTAACCAAGGGACCGCCAGAGAAGTCTCTTAAATTCTTTAAACTACAAATTCTATTTAATGTGTTCTCTTTCATTATTTTTCCCAATTGCTAGTCCAGAATTTTTACTTTAACTCTGAAGGCTACCCAATACAATATTGTAAAGTAATTAGCCTTCAATTAAAATAAATAAATTTATATTAAAAAAAAAAACTCTGAAGGCTACAACTATTTTCCTTCAAAATAAAAGCCTTTCAATACTCGACTCCTCCTTTTGTCTTTAATGAATATGATATTTCCTCAACTGTCACTTGTATTGGAACTCTCAGATATTACTGTGCCCTCATGTGAGAGGCAATGAGCACAGTATTTAAAAGTAAAAACCATGGTTGGCCTGTTTAAATATACACATCGCAACTTTTGACAGTTTCCAGCAACTTGACTTTGGGCAAAATCAGCTGATTTCATTATGCCCCAATTTTCTCATCTGTAAAATGGGAAGATAATAGTACCTACCTGAAAGAGTGATTGTAAACATTAAATGAGAGAATAGATGGAAGGCATTGGAACAGTACTTGAAACAAGGAAGCACTTTTTAAGTATTAGCCATTATATGAATCAGAAGGACTTCAGTACCTCTGTGGTCTATAAATTCTGAGTTAAATAACGGTAAGTCCCTTCAATACTGAAATGAAAACTTACTCTTTAATTTTACTTATCTTGCCCCAACCATAGTTCTTTTTCCTAATATATTCTGTAGGGCAAGAAGCACTGCTACTCCCCAGTTAGTTACCTTAGCACAGAGAGGGCAAAACAGTCAACAAACATTTCAAACACAGAGGTTACTTATTATTAGTAAATCCCTTCATCCCTAAAACACCCTAAAACTCCCCATCACTGACTCAACACCTTGGTTTTTGGTAGCCAGATTAAGTGCCAGGTCCAGAGGGGCAGGTACCTTCATGTTGTCCATGGATGATATTCAGTGTTCCATCAGGGGCACCAGAGTCCTGAAACAGCTTGGCGAGAAGCATAGTTGCTCCAGGGACTCGCTCTGATGGTTTCATCAGGAAGGTATTTCCACACACCATGGCCATGGGAAACATCCAAAGGGGGATCATGGCAGGAAAATTGAACGGAGCGATGCCTGCGCACACCCCCAGAGGCAGACGGTAGGAATAAAGGTCCATCTCTTTGGTGATGGATGGCAAAGTCTCCCCCAGCATGAGGGACGTCACACTGCAGGCATGCTCAACCACCTCTGGAACAGAGAAGCAGCAGTCAGGCGAGCAACTCTTCACACCGCCCAGTACTTAGGTTCGTCGTGCTCTAGTCAGTCCTGAGTGGCAAAGCCAGTAACAGATGGAAAAAGCACTGATTTCTATGTGAGGATGTTGAATAAAGTGAGATCATTTGAATGGGAAGAAGGCAGTGAAATGCATAAACCAACTGGAAGATCATTGGAGTACAATAATGAAGTAAGCCAGCAGCATAGATACCCAGGTACTGCCATTTCCCACAAGTATTAGGCTATCATGGGATAGCAAAACCTATATAAAGGAAGCAGCAGTCCCCCATTCTGGGGGACTCTTATCTTCCTTTGCTTCTTCCCGGTGTCCCTGAACTCCTCTAGAGGGACGCCTTGCTTACGGAGGCCTCGAAACACATCTCCTTCAGCATCCGCCAGGGTCTTCCCTTGTTCCAGCGTGATCAACCTGGCAATTTCTTTCTAGAGAGAAAACACACAAATAGAAACCAACACAACGATGTGCCTGCCTTTAGTTCTCAGGCAGTCAGAAAAGAATAAAAGTCAAGGAGAAGCTGTTGGAGGGAGAAAGCCATGATCTATGTTTCTTTGGATTGTATAGTTAGGGAGGGCAGCTAACAGGGCCTCTATGAGAGTGACAAGTAGCACCTAAATAACGCTTCGGGAAATTATACCATTCAGCTTTCTTACCAAGTTTTCTTTAATGAGTTGTTGATAGCGGAGCAGGACCTGCTGACGACTTAATATTGAAGTGTCTGCCCACGCGGGAAAAGTACGTTTGCAGGAAGAAACCGCTGCATCCATTTCAGCCTTGGTGGACTGAGGGACCCGACCAATGACCTCATTGGTGGCCTGATGGAAAAGGCAGCACATCAGTCATCCTTTGTCCCTGCCCTACTTTCTTCACTTAGTCACAGGGGCAGTGATATGTGCTTCACAACAGAGACCCAGGTCCTTATTTTTCCCACTGTGCTCCCAGAATTCTAGGCTAGTGAGTTCAGGCCCCAAAGCAGCTTTCCTTACGGGATTGTGGATGTCGATCCATTTGTCACTTTTGGATTCAATAAATTTCCCATCAATGAAGAGTTTTACAGTTGGCTGGGGGAGAAAAAAAATAAACACAATACTTTGTATTATTAATTGCTTTACTTCTCTCTTTCCCTTTCACAAGGAGAAAAGAACTGGGGTTTATAACTGAATTTTCTGCATCCTAGATATGTCACCACTAGGAAAGAGATACACAATATACTCTTCTGTAGAGATATTAAGATAGGGCAGAACCTCTCAATACTGTGATCTCTCTATAAATGGAAAATTCCCTGTAATCACACAGTGGAACTTCATAAAAAACATATGTCACTGAGAAAGTGAAAGTCGACTCTATGGACTGTAGCCCACCAAACTCCTCTATCCATGGAATTCTTCAGGCAAGAACACTAGAGTGGGTAGCCATTCCCTTCTCCAGGGGATCTTCCTGACCCAAGGACTGAACCTGGGTCTCCTGCACTACAGGCAGATTCTTTACCATCTGAGCCACCACAGAAGCCCATGTTGTGGACAAGCTTATACTATAAAAGCAGCAGACTCTGTGTTAACAAATGTTAACTATTATGATTTGTTGGCCCAGCTGACTTTCTGGCACATTACCATGAGCATGCCTTATTTTTATGATCAAAATATTTTAAAAAACATTTCTATGTGTAGCTTTTCTAAGCAGCAGCTTGTTTCATTAAATTTTCAAATGTGGTCTGTAGGCCAAAAAAGGTGAAAGACTACTATGTTATAATATGTGCATGCTTCTACCTCAACAGGATTTTGAGCACCAGTCCTTACAGATCAGGTTTAGTTACTGCAAATGGCTGACAGTAGGTCTGTAAAAACAACTCTAAAGGTTGTAAAGAAGACAACCTTTGAGGCAGGGTCAAGAAAATCTTTAGAAGTCATGAAAATGTTTGCATCTTTTGACACAGTTGTCCCAGTTCAGAAGGGAAATAATATAAAAGAAGCAAAAATAACCCAAAAAGATATAAATAAATGTTAGTTTTATAATACTGAAAAAAAAGGAATAAATTTAAATGTTATTTGTGAAAATTATTAGTTAATTCACACAATATCTACTTGATAGAATATTACATAGGCATTCAAAGTCATAGTCATGTGGCTCAGGGGTAAAGAATCCACCTGCCAATGCAGGAGACATAGGTTTGATCCCTGGTCTAGGAAGATCCCACATGCCACGGAGCAACTAAGCCCGTGTGCCACAACTATTGAAGCTCCACTCTAGAGCCTGGGAGCCGCAACTACTGGGCCCCTGTGCCACAACTACGAAGCCTGAATGCCTTAAAGTCCGTGCTCTGCAATAAGAGGAACCATGGCAATAAGAAGCCTGCGCCCTGCAACTGGAAAGGAGCCCCTACTGGCTGCACTAGAGAAAAGCCTGTGCAGCAACGAAGACCAGCAAAGCCCCCAATAAACAGAATTATTTAAAAAAAAATCATAGTCATAAAGATCACTTTGCAATACTGGAAGTGCTTACAACATAACAGACAAAATACAAGATAAGAAAATCAAGATAGAAAATTTCAGATAAACTCTGATCACAATGATGTAAAGAAAATACCCCCAAACTATACTGGATTCCTTTTTAGAAGTCAACCTTTATTACCAAATAAACTCACCACTGAAGACGAAGAGAAGGAGGATGCTGGCTGCCAACTGGAATTCACCTTGGAAGAGACCTGGGAGGTAAAAGAAGGATTATCTTGATAAATGAGAGCAAAAAATTATTAAAAACTTAGTGAATGGCCACTATCTGCTATTCTACTAGTTACTATGGGTATATGGAGAAGGACTTGGTGTTTGCTCTCAAGGGTCATATAGTCTTTAAAGAGAAAAGCTGTGAGGCTGTGGGACACAGCAAACTATGAGAGAACAAAAACTCATAACAATCACGTGTTCAATTTCTAGGATATTCCAGATTTTAAAAAGATGTTTTTTGGTCATTAGACTGTATTTTTCTAGTTTTGGCCTGATAAATGTAGTCACTTTAAATCTAAAAATAAGAAAACACTTAAGATGGGATTCCCTGGTGGCTCAGACAGTAAAGCGTCTGCCTGCAATGTGGGAGACCTGGGTTTGATCCCTGGGTCAGGAAAATTCCCCTGGAGAAGGAAATGGCAACCACTCCAATACTCTTGCCTAGAAAATTCCATGCATGGAAGGAGTCTGGTGGGCTACAGTCCATGTGATCACAAAGAGTCGGACATGACTGAGCAACTTCACTTCACTAAGATGGTGTCTAACACAATAGGTGTTGAATATAAGACAGTATATAACCAAGTGTCAAATATATGTATAATATGCCCATACAAATACTTAAACATGAGTGTTTATAGTAGTTTTACTAGTAATAGTGTAAAATTTGGGAGCAACTCAAAGGTTGGATGGGTGAATAGGGAAACTAGTACAGTATATTCAGATATTAGAATACTACTCAGAAATGAAAAGGAATCAACTATTGATAATGCAACATGGATAATTATAATAATTATACTGAGTGAAAGAAGTTAGACTTAAGAAGAGTACCTATATAAAACTGGAAAATGTAAACCACAGTGTCAGAAAGCAGATCAGTGGTTACCTAGAGATGATGGTGGAAGAAAAGACGAAGGTCAGAGGGAAACATTTTGGGGCAATTAATATATTCACTATCTTGATATTGATGTTTTCACAGGTGTATACAAATATTAAAACATTAAATTATATACTTTATCTTAGATCAATTTTATTTTAATAAAGCTATTTTTAAAAATGCCACATACACCTAAGAGGAAAAGAATGCATTATATTTAATAGAGTTTAATCAGCAAATGGTTAGGGTGGCGGGATCAGTTAAAATAAAGTCACTCTCAAAAAATAGTTTGTATATATGCTAAGGAAGTTGATTTAAGAAATACAGAAGTCTAATCGAAGTGAGCAAACTAAAATACTCAAGACTGGAATATAAAAGGAAGGTGCAGTCTAATAACCTATTACCTTATCTGAAGAGAGACCACATTAATCAAAGAGTTTAGGGATGCATAAAGTACAAGAATTTGTTTGTGTGCTGACAGCACTATCCAGAGGAAAAGGTGCTGGTCCTTTGGGCCAGTAGTCTATCAAAATGCCTAGTCTGCGGCCTCTCCTTTCATCACAAAAGCTATTCAAACCAGCAACACCCTCCTGGAGACCACCATGTCTTACAGCCACATTCCCAATACCAACATAGTACCCGGTATACAACAGGTGTTCAACAGCTATACTGCCTGACGTTCCCCACCCCAGACTTGGTTAGGTGTATTTTTCTGTACACCCAGCAGTCAGTATTTCCCTACTGAGTTTATTTGTCTGTGTTGTAATAGCCTAGGTACTTGTTTTTTACCCCAAGACTATAAATTCCAGGGGGACAGGTACTGCATTTTATTTACCTACTTTATAGCATTACTAGATCAAGACTGTTCAGGTATGAAAAACAGCTTAGCAAGCAGTTGGTGCTCATTAAACATTGCTATTATTGTATTACTATAAATATTATTTGCTCACATTCCTTGCTGTTTCAAAACATACCAATTTTCTTAAAATTTTCAACTCTGTTCCTTTCCCTCTCACTGAGCTGATCTTATTTTTTCTACTTCAGAGGAAACAGAAATCACGAGATGGAAACTTCCTCAACTTCCTACTAGCAAGCCTACCAAACTGACCAATACTCATCATCTTTTCCTTTTACCTCTTATAGAGAAGGCAGCTACCAAGGTTCATGAAGACAGAGTAACTGGGAGACAGAGGTATACAGTCAATGGCTGACTGAAGAGGTACGTCTTCCAATTTAAGGCTGATCTCTGAATCTGTGCTCTGAAGTCAACTGTTCCTCCTGCCTCAGGCACTTCCACCATTTATCCTTTCTTTCCTGTATCTTAAAACCTCTCTCCATCCAATAGAAAGGGTTCTCTAATCGAATTACCATTATTTCCTCAACTCCCACTAGCTCCTCAATCAATGCCTACCTTTATGACTGAACACCAGAAGACCAGAGACTTCCTCCATACCGTGGACTCTTCCCAGTCCTTCTTGTACTTGACCTCTCAGCAGAGGTGAAGAGTTAACCAGACCTTCTGTCCCAAATCCCCTTTCCACTTATATTCTGTGATGCCCTGGTCTCTTTTCTATCTCTCAGGCCACATTTTCTTGCCTTCTTCATTGATTCCTTCTCCCATACCTGTCCTCTAACTGCTTGAGTTCCTGAACAAGGAGAGGTCCCAACTCTCCTTGGGTGATTTCATTAACTCCAGTGGCTTAATTAACTAGTTCTTGGTGATGCCCAAATCTTTAATTTTTCACCAGAATCTTCCTCATCAGGTGATACTTACATAACTGTCTTCACCACATCTCTGCTGCTGCTGCTGCTGCTAAGTCGCTTCAGTTGTGTCCAACTCTGTGCAACCCCATAGACGGCAGCCCATCAGGCTCCCTCGTTCCTGGGATTCTCCAGGCAAGAACACTGGAGTGGGTTGCCATTTCCTTCTCCAATGCATGAAAGTGAAAAGTGAAAGTGAAGTCGCTTAGTCGTGTCTGACTCTTAGGGACCCCATGGACTGCAGCCTACCAGTCTCCTCTGTCCATGGGATTTCCCAGGCAAGAGTACTGGAGTGGGGTGCCGTTACCACATCTCTACTTGGGTATTATTTAGGTCCATGTTGGAAAAAGCTGACTTCTTCATCATCCTCCCACCAATCAGCTGTTTCCTACAATCCACCTTTCAATGAATGGGGCTAATATCTACCTAGGTGCACAAACAGAAACTTAAATGTCACCCTAACTCTTATCTCTCTCTCTCCTCAGTGAATCAAACAAGTCCTGGCAATCTGTCCTCCCAGAAGTCTTGGGAATGCAACCCTTTTCTTGCTTCCTCTTCCCACTCTACACCATCATTGTTTCTTACCTGGGTTTCCGAACAGGTAATGATTCCTAACAGGTCTCTCAGCCTTCAATCTTAAACCTCTTATTGTTGTTTCCACTCCAGAGCCAAAGGGTCTTTTTAAAACACAAACCTGGTCAGATCATTCCTTTGTTTAAAACCCACCAATGGCTTTCCATTTTCCTTGGGATAGACTCACCTTGGTGTTGCTTAGAAGATTCTACATAGTATCTTTACTTCTCTAGTTTCCTAGTTTGCTGCTCTCCTCCTTGCTCTCTCTATGCTCCGGGCATCACAACATGTTTTGTGCTCACACTGCCCTTGCACGTGCTGCTCCCTCTTGCCTGGAGTTGTTTCATCCCATTTGCTTGGCTCACGTCTATTCTTGAGCTCCCTATCACTTTGGGTACAGGTACAGGTCAGTTCTGTAGGCTTGTTAGTAGGAAGTTGAGGACGTTCTCATCTAATGGTTTTAGTTTCCTCTGAAGTAGAAAAAACAAGGTTAACTCCTGTGAGTGAGCAGTACAGCAGCACAGTTTGAAGTTTTTAAGTCTCAATATCAGGTCGAGGCTAAGTACCTGATTATGGGGTTCATAAAACACCTGAATTCCTCTAGTTCTCTTATCACACTAGAGAACAGCATTATTAAGTCTGTCTTCCCTTAGAACACTAGAGAGTTGTGTCCTCATCACCTGGTAGCATTCCTGGACTAGAGAAAGTACGCAGTAATATTCTGCAGAATGAAAGAATACACTCAAGCAATTGTGGGATATTAATTTTGTTTTATGTAAACTCTCTCACTGGCTTCTCAGGTGGTGCTAATGGTAATGAACTCGCCTGCCAATGCAGGAGACTTAAGAGACGCGGGTTCAATCCCTGGCATGGGAAGATTCCTTGGAGGAGGGCACGGCAACCCACTCCAGTATTCTTGCCTGGAGAATCCCATGGACAGAGGAGCCTGGTGGGCTACAGTTCATAGGTTCACAGAAAGTTGGACACGGCTAAAGTGACTTAACACACACGCAAACTCTCTCATAGGGCAGAAAATTTACAGATCAGCCAAGGAGAGCATTCTAGGCCCCTTGATTTCATTCTGTCATGTGCACATAGCCTCCCTGCTGTCGAGAGGGCATAATAAAACATTATCATCTAGTTTTTGACTAAATGATAGTCATTTAGTCTTTTCTTCATTTTCCAAGACACACTCATTAGTACCGTTACTGAAAAAAACTATCCTATGTCCAGTCACACCAAACTTCTTGATCTCTAGATGTTTATTTCACACTTGCTATTTTCCTTGGCAGGAACTCCCTTCCTGGCTAAAGGCCTGTGGCTAAAGTACTACTCTTGCAGTACTCAAACAGAGATCAACTCCTTTTGGAAGCTTTTCTAGAATTGCACAGGTTGAGTTTGGGGCTCTTTCCATAGGTTCCTGCAGTACTGTGTGCAGTCTTGTTGTTTAGCACTTTTTGCATTACAATAGGAAGGCTTTCAGTGAATATTTTACTCATCTCTCCTTTCCCAAAGTTTGGGCCAGTGTCTGACACAGAGAGGCTTAGACTTAAGTCCTGAATTCTCAGGAACATCAGTTCAGTTCAGTTCAGTCCAGTCGCTCAGTCGTGTCCAACTCTTTGCGACCCCATGAATTGCAGCACACCAGGCCTCCCTGTCCATCACCAACTCCCGGACTTCACTCAGACTCACGTCCATCGAGTCAGTGATGCCATCCAGCCATCTCATCCTCGGTCGTCCCCTTCTCCTCCTGCCCCCAATCCCTCCCAGCATCAGAGTCTTTTCCAATGAGTCAACTCTTCGCATGAGGTGGCCAAAGTACTGGAGTTTCAGCTTTAGCATCATTCCTTCCAAAGAACACCCAGGGCTGATCTCCTTCAGAATGGACTGGTTGGATCTCCTTGCAGTCCAAGGTACTCTCAAGAGTCTTCTCAAGAGTTACTAGGTGGGAAACCTTGAATGACCTTTAAGATTGCCGGGAGAAATATCAACAACCTCAGATACGCAGATGATACCACGTTAATGGCAGAAAGTAGAGAGGAACTAAAGAGCCTCTTGATGAAAGTGAAAGAGAGTGAAAAAGCTAGCCTAAAACTAACATTCAAAAAACTAAGAAGATGGTACCTGGTCCTATCACTTCATAGCAAATAGATGGGTGAAAAAATGGAAACAGTAAGACTTTATTTTCTTGTGCTCCAAAATCACTGTGGACAGGTGACTGCAGCCATGAAATTAAAAGATGCTTGCTCCTTGGAAGAAAAGGTATGACAAACCTAGACAGCATATTAAAAAGCAGAGACACTACTATGCTGACATAGGTCCATCTAGTCAAAGCTATAGTAGTCATGTATGGATGTGAGAGTTGTGAAACCTTGAATGACCTTTAAGATTGCCGGGAGAAATATCAACAACCTCAGATACGCAGATGATACCACGTTAATGGCAGAAAGTAGAGAGGAACTAAAGAGCCTCTTGATGAAAGTGAAAGAGAGTGAAAAAGCTAGCCTAAAACTAACATTCAAAAAACTAAGAAGATGGTACCTGGTCCTATCACTTCATAGCAAATAGATGGGTGAAAAAATGGAAACAGTAAGACTTTATTTTCTTGTGCTCCAAAATCACTGTGGACAGGTGACTGCAGCCATGAAATTAAAAGATGCTTGCTCCTTGGAAGAAAAGGTATGACAAACCTAGACAGCATATTAAAAAGCAGAGACACTACTATGCTGACATAGGTCCATCTAGTCAAAGCTATAGTAGTCATGTATGGATGTGAGAGTTGGACAATAATAAACGCTGAGTGCTGAAGAATTGATGCCTTCCAACTGTGGTGTTGGAGAAGACTCCTGTGAGTCCCTTGGACCACAAGATCAAACTCCAGTCAATCCTAAAGGAAATCAGTATTGAATATTCATTGGAACGACTGATGCTGAAACTGAAGTTTCAATACTTTGGCCACCTGATGCGAAGAGCCAACTCATTGGAAAAAAACTCTGATGCTGGGAAAGACTGAAGGCTGGAGGAGAGGACAGGATGAAATGGTTAAATGGTATCACTGACTCAATGGACATGAGTTTGAGCAAACTCTGGGAGGTGGTGAAGGACAGGGAAGCCTGGCATGCTTCAGTCCATGGGGTCACAGGGAGTCAGACACGACTTAGTGCCTGAACAACAACAACTTACTTCATTAATTCTAAACTTCACAAATATTCTCAAAACTAGGAAGTGGTGGAGCTGGAATAGAATCCAAGCATGATTGTGAAGCCTGTGTTCTTTCCAATGTATCACTGAAGAAAGTCACTGAGTCATATTAAGACTAGTTTTCTTTAAAGGGGAGTGATAATATCTGGATTGCCAGACTCTAGACTACTCTCAAACTATCATGCTACAGTAACTCCTAATTGGCTTAGAATCATTATCTCTTCTTTTTCAGGTCAATCAGAAGTTTCTGCAAGTGAATCAGAAAAAAAGTGTTTATTTCCAAAATAAAGTACTTGGGGCAGGAGATTCTTTTCCTTGATACAAAGGACAACATAGTTTTTTAAGGCTCTCAATGACTTGTGGTGGTAGAAAAGGCAAAGGGAAAAAAGCCAATTTAATAAAAGATTTGCAGGCGAAGTTGGTAATGGAAAATATAGGGTGGAAATTTTGCTTTCTGACTACAAAACAAAAAACAAAACCTAGAAAAACAGAACCAGGATTACAACAAGAAATATGAGTTAGGACAGATCATTTGACAAATCCTTCCACTCCATTCACATTGTCCCATTAAATAGCATATTTAAACAGGAACCTTTGCAGACTCTGCTAAGAATCTTAAAAATGCATAGTCTCTGGAGTAGAACTCACTGAAACTGATAAATACTAATGTTATCTATAAGCCCAGAAATACAGAGGAAGAAGTTCCCAAGCTGAACAAGAGTAAGAAAAGCAAAGCTGTTTCTTGCAGATTTGATAATGTTGCCTCATAATATTATAAGTCCTTGCTAGGCTATGAACAGCTGGAAACAGCTACAGGCCTCAGGCATGTAGCTCCTGTATCTCAACCACCTGTCCTTAGGCTAGCTTCAGAGAAGACCTGAACACCCCCACCCCACTCCAACCCCAGGGGCAGAGCCGAGTTGGGGCTTCGCTGCTGGCTCAGACGGTAAAGAATCCACCTGCAGTGCGGCAGACCTGGGTTCGATCTCTGCATTGGGAAGATCCCCTGGAAGAGGGCACGGCAATCCACTCCAGTATTCTTGCCTGGAAAATCCCCATGGACAAAGGGGCCTGGCCGGCTACAGTCCATGGGGTCGCACAGTGGAACACAACTGAGCGACTAAGCACAGCACAGCACAAGCTGACTCTGGGGTGGGAACTTGGAACTGACACTTCTTGTCTTCCTTGGTTCCCATTTCCTATCACCTATTTTAGAGATGTTTAATTCTTTGCACGTGCTTGGAACAAACTGGGATCATTACTATGTGTTCTTATTGAACGCCAACAAAACACTGTAACTCTGCCAGAAAGTTAAACAAAGTCTTGGCAAGCAAAGGCACAACAGTCCACAGCCTGTGGAACATGCAAAGAGCCATAGCTGGGGGAAACAGCTCAGCAAATGACTGCTTTCGGGGAAACGGAGTGAACATTCCGAGAAAGAGATTCAAAGTTCATTCACTGACCCTCGCCCCTCGTGTGCTTCCTGCCCCCCGACCCCCGGCCTTTACCTCGGATTGCAGACCGTGAAGGGTGGGGGAAGGGGACAATTTGGAGGTTGGCCCAATGCTAAGAAAGGAGACCAGAAGGGGAGTTTCTAGGGCAGAGAGGTGGCTGGGGCAGAGGTGAAAGGGAAGACGGTGGGCAGACCGACAGAGGTGGGTCAAGAGAGTGTCGGCAGGGACCGGGCAAGCCTAGAAGAGGAGAGTAGGCCAGAGCCAGAAAAGGGGGGAGGCTCAAGCATAAAAGGGCCAGGGCTGAATGCAACGAAGGCGGGTACTGAGTGAGGTGTGGGACAGGGCCGCACAGGTCCGACGGGCACAGAGAAGGGTCAGCCACGAAGGGGCTGGCTCAGAGAGCGGATGGAAAGGACGAATTTCGAGCTTCGCAACCCCTTGGCGCCACCCTCACTCGCCTGGAGGATCCGGGCCCGCAACGCCGCCGCCGCCGCCGCCGCCGCCACCGCCGCCATGGCACTGGGTTGCCTCTTCTCAGCCCCCGCACCTCTATAGTCTGAGACCGTCCAGAAGCTCTACTGCGGCCAGGCCTCGCCCCTCCATCCTGCCGCACCTCCTCACTGGCGGAAAGGACAATCTCCCCTAGCCAATTACTCGCCCTAACGCCTGACTCCGCCCCTCAGTCCCAGCCCTGGGGGAATATGATTGGTCAGAAGTGATAGCGTTCTCGCCCTGCTCTACCTCAACAAATTCTGTTGGTGGAGGTATAGGGAAGACACGGCGCGACTCGCGGTGTTCTATATCGAGCACATGAGGAAGACGCCCCCGAACCCGGAACAGCGATTGGCCAAAGGCACAGCCGCGGCCCCGCCCACTCACTGAGGGAAGTAAATAAGTTCATGCAAGAATTTTTGCGGTAGCTCCGCCTCATCCACTGCGCGAGGG
This sequence comes from Aepyceros melampus, assembly GCA_006408695.1. Taxonomy (NCBI): domain Eukaryota; kingdom Metazoa; phylum Chordata; class Mammalia; order Artiodactyla; family Bovidae; genus Aepyceros; species Aepyceros melampus. Next base: position 71,788 of record SJXQ01002523.1, read on the forward strand.
GAGGTGTGGCTAGCACGGGGGGCGGGCCTATGTAAAGATTGTCCCTATAGGGGCGGGGAGACGAACCCGGCTCCTGGGTTTGAGAGTAGGGTTTTTCTTTGGGGGCGTGGCTTACGGATCCAAGCTTTCCCGCCGACGGTTGGCCGCGTCACGTGACATGGGTTGGAAGATGGCGTCTCCCACGGACGGTAAGAACCGGCTTAGAGACCTTTCGCCTGCTACATCCTTCTGCGCTCTCCTGGGAACTTCCGTTTCCATCTGCCACTCGAATTTACATTTCTTTCGTAGGCTCCTATCCTTTCCCTTCCACTTTTCTAAGCGATGAGGCTGCTTCTAAAGCTCGCCGGTTCTTCACAGCGGCTCCAGAGGTGCCTGGTTTCTTCTCAGTGTACCAGGCAGATGGAGGAGGGCGCCCGCTTGGGACCTTTCCTGGTCAAAAGGACGAGGGTCGCCCTGGTCCTCCTTTAGCCTCATTTGGGTGAGGTTGATGGCCGAGGAAGAGATATTGATGAGGAAAGGAGGCGCCTTAGTGTAGTTTTCTCCTCCAGGCGCCTCACTGAAAAAGGTCAGTTCTTTTTGAGCATCTGGAACGATTTTTTGATTCTCTTAAGCGCTAGCTAGGGTTAGTGGCTGACCTCATCCCGGGATTGAACACAAGAGAAAAATAATTCTCTCTTGTCTCCTTAGATTGGGACCGTTGCCCTGGCAGCTAGAGAAGTAGGAGACCCTCTCGATCCCTAACTGTGAGAGTCCCGAGAAAAATAGAACTGAGCTTTTTAGCGTAGTCATGTACACGTCTCTGCCTCTCTTGTTTCTGCTTTATGAATTGTTTCTTAAGCTTGAGTGATTGAACGATTTCATGGCAACCCACTCCAGTATTCTTGCTTGGAGAATCTCATGGACTGAGGAGCCTGGTGGGCTGCAGTCCATGGGGTCACAGAGTCGGACACGACTGAGTGACTTTACTTACTTACTTAAGAGGCAACTTATCTCAGATAGGAATTGAGTGGTTTTGGTATACCCCCAGGCTTTTGCTCTCCATTCTGTTTTAAGATTAAGGTTGTGCAGTCATTTCTGAACTGTCTTTGCTTTGACTATTCCATCCCCACGTCCATTTCACTGATGTGTAGTTTTCTCTTATTTTGTGTTTGGAAGGAATCTTGAAAGTTCATTTCAGGAATGAGGAACTTGTAGCCAGAAAAGCTATACTGAGATCCTACTTTGTGAAAGGCGTTTTACTAGGTGCATTGGGAGAGAAGAAGGTTAATCAAACATGTAAACACTTGGGCAGTTTCAGGTCTCATTTAAATGTCACCTCCCAGAGAGGCTTTCACAGAGCACAGTATCTGGACTTGTCCCTCTTCACCATTATTCCCTTTCTCAGTAGCTTCATCGACAGAATAGTTTATTATGTCAAGTTTGCCCCTTTCAGTCCAGATTGAAAATTCCAAGTCTGTTTCGTTGGTAGTTGGATCTCAGGGCTTACCACAGTGCTTCGCCTACTGGCAAGCAGTAGGTCTTCAATTCATGCTTATTGAAAGAATGATTAGATATATGCTTAAATAATATTTTAAGGTTTTTGAGCGTGGGTACATACTGTATGCGGCTTCCCTGGTGGCTCAGCAGTAAAGAATCCGCCTGCCAATGCAGGAGACATGGGTCCCTGGGTCAGGAAGATACCCTGGAGAAGGAGATGGCAACACACTTCAGTATTCTTGCCTGGGATCCCATGGACAAAGGAGCCTGGAAGGTACTGTCCATGGGGTCGCAAAGAGTTGGACATGATTTAGCAACTAAACAACAATGACAAGCAGCCACGTACTGTATAAGAAATTATGGGTACTGAAAGTCAAAAGAGATTCTTGGTCCTGCCTGAGTGCTCTCTTGTTAAAAATGAAATGTCTTTTTTTTTTTTTTTTTTGGCCAAGAAAAAAAGAGCATTTAAAAAGTTAGCCAAGGGAATGTGGAGTTGTTATTTATTTAATGGGTATAGACTTTCAGATAGGGAACATGAAAAAGTTGTAGCAATGGATGGTGAGGACGGTTGCAAAGCAGTGTAAATGTACTTAATGCCACTGAACTGTACACTTAATACTCGTAAAATGGTATGTTTTATGTATATTTTACCACAGTTGAAGAAAAATCAGCCAAGTGATAGAAGTAATGGCTATGAAAATTTTTAGTTTATAACTAAGTTGTCTTTATAATTTTGTTCCTTATGTTTGATTTTCCCTTGTCTTTTCTCAATTTCTTTTCCTTCCTTTGGCCAGGAAGAATATTGGAAATGCATTTTTTTTCCTTTTGCCTTTTAACAATATCCATTCTCACTTTATTTGCACACTTGACTTTAAAAGTTTTCATGCTCATCTTTTGCATAGCTTTAGCCTTTTCCCTCTAATCTTTTTAATCTGACAAAAACAGGTTGAGCACTGTGAACTTAAATTTTGCGTCTAAATAAGTGTCTTATCCTAAAATATACTACTGCCTAGCTCTCTCACTTCTATTTTTAGAATTCCACCTGCTTCTGTCTATAAGATTTAATTAAAATTATCTTGCTATGAAAAAAAGTTTAGATCCTTTACTCTTTCTCTTTTTAATGCTTAATTTGCTGGGACCTCCTTGAGAAGGAGAAAAGTGAACTCTAAAGTCATTTATTACTTAATGTATGAGAATAACACAGTAGAGTCAAGTTATACCGCAGACTGTGGTATCGTAAGGTCATGCTTGTTGGTTATTGAATTCTACCCTCAATAAGTTTATTTTTGTTATGCTTAACTTTCCATAAGTAGCATTCCTTGGAAGTTTGAAAAGTGGGATTTTGTGTTTCACATATCTAGTTAAGGCAGTTTTTTAGAGTTGAGTTCTTTACCAATTAGAATGCCAATGGAAATTTCCTTAGAGTAAATAGATTGGTTCAGCTAACATCCATCTTCTCACAGCAGTACAATAAAAAGGTAAGAAGAATAAAGGCAAAAATTTTTCTCCTTTTGATGAAAACTCTTAGGACTTACTCTTTTAGCTTTCCTGTCTGTCATACAGCAGTGTTAGCTATAGTCATCATTACACCCCTAATGCTTGTTTACCTTGTAACCTAAAGTTTGTACCTTTTGACCACTTTCCTCTAATTACCTCTCTTCTTACCCCCACTTCTAATAACCATGAATATGATCTCTTTTGAGTTTGTCTATTTGCTTATTTTAGACTGCACTCATAAGTGAGGTCATATTATATTTGTTTTATTTCATTTATCATAATGCTTTCAAGGTCCATATAGGTTGTCACAAGTGACAGGATTTCCTCATTTATATATGGCTGAATAATATTCCATTTGTGTGTGTGTGTGTGTATTTTCAAACTTTCTTTATCCATCAGTGAACACTTAGATTGTTCCCATGTCTTGGCTATTGTAGATAATCCTGATGTGAACTTGGGAGTTCCTTAGACTACTGGGAGGAAATTTTGTTTAGAGAAAAGGACATGTTGAAAGATTTTATAAATATGTACATTTTCTGGGGGGTGAGTTCATAGCTTTTTTATCAGATTTTCAAAAATTTGGCTTACCCAGAACATGTTAAGAACCACTTTTTATATCATTAAATTAGCTAATTTATGCAGCTAATTAGTATACTGCGCACAAAGTATGTACTCAACAAATGTTAACTGTTGTTGTTAATATTAAACACCTTCTGTGTTCCAGGGCAAAAGTGGAGAAGAAATGGTGTCAAAAAATTAGGCAGGGGCTGGGTCATATAGGATTTTATAGGTCACAATAGGTATGCATTCATTAATTTAGCTGGAAGAAGTCTTTTAAGCTGGAGAGTGGCTTGAGCTGATTAACATTTAACTTTTTGGAGAGTAGATTTGAGAGTAGGGTTGGGGAGGGGTAAGAATGGGAGCAGGGAGACTGGTAAGAGCCTATTGAAGTGGTCCAAGAGATAAGCGATAGTTTCTTGGTTAATTAATGAAATTTCAGAGTGTGTTTTAGATAGAAACTACTGGATTTATGAATAGATTGGTAATGGAAGGATGAAAGAAAGGGAGGCATGAAGGATGACCCCTGGGTTTTTGGATTGAGAACTGGAGTTGATGGTGGTGCTGTTTACTGAGATGAAGAAGATGGGGATTAAAGTTTTTCACACATAGAGATGTCACATAGCCACTTAGATATATAACTCTGAAGTTCAGGAAAATATTGGGGCTGGAAATAGAAATATGGAGTCCTTGGCATATAAATGGTGGTAAAGGGTATGGGACTAGATGAGATTTCCTTGGGAGACTTTCAGTCAAGAGTGAAGCCAGCCTAGGGTGGGCCCTGAGTGGAAGGGGAGACTGAAGGAATCCGTGAGGAAGGAGAAGAACCAGCATAGTGCTTTTGTAGAAGCTGGAGTGTTTGAAGGAAAGTGGTCAGTGAGTGGATGCTGCAAAGGGGTCACATAAGAGAGAACAGAGAAGTGACCACTGGATTTAGCAACACAGGTCATCAGTGACCTCTGTGACAGCTGTTTCCATGCATGTAGGAGTAGAAGCCTGTTTGTGGTAGGCTAAAGAAAGACTGTGAGGTGAGGAAGAAGAGACAACAGGATGGACAGCTAAAAAACTTTTGCCGTGAAGTAGTGAGGAAGTCATGGGGTCAAGAGTTTCTTCAAAGAAGGTAAATTCCAGAGCAGACTTACTTGTTGAGTATGAGCCAGTAGAGAGGGTAGAAACTGGTTGTGCAATAGATTATTCACTATGATGTCTTTGTCAAAGCAAGAGAAGCTGGAATCCAGAGCCTGAGCAGAGGGGTTTGTCTTTTCTGATAGCAGGAACTTTAGTGATAGAAGGAGAGTCTGAGTATGAGTAAAGATGGGCTTCTCTGGTGGTTCATGTGGTAAAAAAAAATCCTGCAATGTAGGAGACCCGGGTTTGAGCCCTGGGTCTGGAAGATTCCTTGGAATAGGGAATGGCAACCCACTCCAGTATTCTTGTCTGGAGAATTCCTCGGACAGAGGAGCCTGGGGGGGCTACAGTCCATAGCGTCACAAAGAGTTGGACACAACTGAATAACTTAATACACACATAGATACTCACACACACACACACATGAGTAAAGATACAGGTGGTTTTGAACATTCATTTTTCCCAACACCCTACTAAAATGTTTCCCTTCTTAAAGACGGAGAGAGTAAGGAAATCGTTTATTTATGTAACATCATAGCTCAGTAGCATCAGTAATCATAGAACTCAAATCTCTAGACTTCCAGGTGCGTGAGTGTTCCAGTTTATGTTCTTTGAGATTGATACGTCATAACATGTAAAATAATGTGTTTTGTTCCTTCTTGGCTTATCTGGGTGTTTTGTTCTAGGGGCAGATCTAGAAGCATCTTTGCTAAGTTTTGAAAAACTTGACCGGGCTTCACCAGACCTTTGGCCAGAACAATGTAAGTTTTTGGTTTCTTTATATCAAAATCGATGGGAAAACCAGTGCTACTTTGAGGAACATTTTTGAAGAGTTATCATTTAATTGTAATGATTAAAATTTTATTTCAGAGGAAGAGACTGAATTCTGTGGTCTGGTAGTAAGAATAGCTGTTTAGTAGTTCAGTTCTTTCAGAGCACAGTGTGACTCAGAAAATGATAGAGAACGTTTAAAAAAGAATTATTTTTAAAAGCTATATCTGTAATAACTCAGACAATATGAAATGTATCAAGTAATTCCTTGCCTCCTTTAAGTGCTGATGAAGTTAACTGCTGTTGTAGTTCAGTACAGAAATTTTGTATTTTTTTTAATGCTTACACAAGTAAGCAAATAAATATTTTAAAGTACATAGAGTTTTTTTTGCTTTGTTTTGTTATGAGGTGTATAGGAGATCAGTCCTGGGTGTTCTTTGGAAGGAATGATGCTAAAGCTGAAACTCTAGTACTTTGGCCACTGCATGCGAGAGTTGACTCATTGGAAAAGACTCTGATGCTGGGAGGGATTGGGGGCAGGAGGAGAAGGGGACGACAGTGGATGAGATGGCTGGATGGCATCACCGACTCGATGAACGTGAGTCTGAGTGAACTCCAGGAGTTGGTGATGGACAAGGAGGCCTGGCGTGCTGCGATTCATGGGGTCACAAAGAGTTGGACATGACTGAGCGACTGAACTGAACTGAACTGAGCTGTATGATTAGTGATCTACAGCTTAATTTAATTTAATGCCTAGTGATTTATCAATGGATCTTTCCATGTTGATAGGTATAGATTTACTTCATTTTTAAATTTTGTTGTCTAGATTTACTATAGCTTATAAACTCATACCCTATTTGAAAACCTAGTAATTCCAAGTTTTGATATTACAAACGATTTCACAATGTATATCTTTGTGCACATGAAAGAGGATGACTGTGTATGGGAGTGCCCATTTCCTTATATAGTAGCCAATATTGAATGATTAATGTTCTGTTTTTTCTTTTTAGTACCAGGTGTTGCTGAATTTGCAGCTTCCTTCAAAAGTGTAAGTAATATCTCACACAATGAAATTTTTCCAATTTTTTGCTTTTGGGTAAAATCTCAAGTATCTTTTAATTTCTTTATTTTCAAGAATAATGTTATTGCCTTCATAGTATTTTGTAACTACAACCCTGAAAGTCTGTTTATATCATCATCATGTTAATGATGTTAATGCTCTAGTTTGGTATTTTGACCTTTGGCTATTAGCCTCTTCTCTCAGCTTAAAAGATTTTAAGGTAAAGCAATTGAAATATTTAATGTAATGCCAATATTCTTTTGGCCCAAACTATGATTTTGAAGTGTTTCTCTTTTGTTTATGTGATGCATTATGACTTTAATTTATACCTCCCTGGAGGATTTTGAAGTTTCTCAGTGGCTCATCGGAAATGAAGAAAGACATTCATTAGAGCTACAACTTTTCCATTTCCTGGGGCAGCAGGCATTGTGCTGGATGCTCTAGATATGTTCTCTTATGTATTCCCACAACCAGGAAGGTAGGATGATTATGATGTTAACTAGCATGTACATGATGCGTACCATATGCCAGGCACTGTTCTAAGCACTTTACAGACATTATTTAGTCTTTACCAAACCATAGGAGAAACCTGTATGCAGGTCAGGAAGCAACAGTTAGAACTGGACATGGAACAACAGACTGGTTCCAAATAGAAAAGGAGTACATCAGGGCTGTATATTGTCACCTTGCTTATTTAATTTACATTCAGAGTACATCATGAGAAATGCTGGGCTGGAAGAAACACAAGCTGGAATCAAGATTGCTGGGAGAAATATCAATAACCTCAGATATGCAGATGACACCACCCTTATGGCAGAAAGTGAAGAGGAACTAAAGAGCCTCTTGATGAGAGTGAAAGAGGAGAGTGAAAAAGTTGGCTTAAAGCTCAACATTCAGAGAACGAAGATCATGGCATCTGGTCCTATCACTTCATGGGAAATAGATGGGGAAACAGTGGAGAGAGTGTCAGACTTTATTTTTTTGGGCTCCAAAATCACTGCAGATGGTGACTGCAGCCATGAAATTAAAGACTCTTACTTCTTGGAAGAAAAGTTATGACCAACCTAGATAGCATATTCAAAAGCAGAGACGTTACTTTGCCAACAAAGGTCCGTCTAGTCAAGGCTATGGTATTTCCCGTGGTCATGTATGGATGTGAGAGTTGGACTGTGAAGAAGGCTGAGCACTGAAGAATTGATGCTTTTGAACTGTGATGTTGGAGAAGACTCTCAAGAGTCTTCTCTTCTGGACTGCAAGGAGATCCAACCAGTCCATTCTGAAGGAGATCAGCCCTGGATGTTCTTTGGAAGGAATGATGCTAAAGCTGAAACTCCAGTACTTTGGCCACCTCACGCAAAGAGTTGACTCATTGGAAAAGACTCTGATGCTGGGAAGATTAAGGGCAGGAGGAAAAGGGGATGACAGAGGATGAGATGGCTGGATGGCGTCACTGACTCAATGGACGTGAGTTTGAGTGAACTCCAGGAGTTGGTGATGGACAGGGAGGCCTGGTGTGCTGCGGTTCATGGGGTTGCAAAGAGTCAGACACGACTGAGCGACTGAACTGAACTGAACTGAAACCATATGAGGGGGATTTCCCTGGCAGTCCAGTTGATAGGACTCAGTGCTTTCACGGTCTTGGCCCAGGTTCAATCCCTGGTTGGGAAACTAAGATCCTACAAGCTGTGTAATGTGGCCAGGAAACAGACAAACAAACAAACAAACCCATATGACGTATAGGTACTGTTATTATCCATATTTTACAGACAGATAGGCACAAAGATGTTATGTAGTTTACCCAAGATTATAGGCTATAAATGGCAAAACTAGGCTTTGAACCCATAAGTCTACTTACTAACATCCATGCTTATTATACATACTTAAAAGTGTTTGTCGGAGAAGGCAGTGGCAACCCACTCCAGTACTCTTGCCTGGAAAATCCCATGGACGGAGGAGCCTGGTAGGCTGCAGTCCATGAGGTTGCTAAGAGTCAGACATGACTGAGCGATTTCATTTTCACTTTTCACTTTCATGCATTGGAGAAGGAAATGGCAACCCACTCCAGTGTTCTTGCCTGGAGAATCCCAGGGACAGGGAGCCTGGTGGGCTGCCGTCTATAGGGTCGCACAGAGTCGGACATGACTGAAGCGACTTAGCAGCAGTAGCAGCAGAAGCATTTGTGCCCAAAGTTAGAATCACTGACGAGCAGAGAAGCTTAGAAGTTAAATTACTTGCCCAAGTCCTAGTGAGTGACAGGCTAGGATTTGAGCAGAGATCTGATTCCAAAGCTCATGCTGTTTCTATTAACAGATTAGGGATTTGTAATGAACTCTCTTAGTACCTTACCATATGCTTAACATTTTCTACTCATTAGGTTAAAGGTTAACTTAGGGTTTAAGATACTGAGTTAAATATAAGGCCTGTGGCTTTCAGGTTCCATGAACATATTTGTTCAAAGGGACCTTTTTGTAGCTTCTTTTATTTTTCCAGAAGGTAGGGTTGTATGAAAGCTGGAGTGTGTGACTTTAACATCTAGGAAGGCCTTACCATGAGTGAAGGATAGCATAGGGTTTTGAAGGCAGATACACTTGGATTTGAATCCTGAATCTGTTATTTCACTATCTGTGACCTGAGCAAGTTTCCTTACATTTTTGAGCCTTAGTTTTCTCATCTAATACTATCTCATAGGCTTCTTAGTATAAAATGGCATAATAGATGTAAAATGCTTTGCATAGTACGAAGAACTAATAAGCAATACACAGTAGCTAGTATTAGATCAGCTTTTGTCTAGTAGATTAAATAGAAAGATTTGATTTAGTTTTCATAATTCTCATACTGAATTTTTAGTTTAGTTAATTATATTTGTTACAACTACTTTGAGTTGTAAACATAAATAAGTGGTTTTTAAAACTTATTAGAGCATGGTGTATTTTGAAAATCTGATGAAATGTCTATACCTTTTCCCTAGAAGTATGCACATACATATTGACTTTTGTTTCTAGGGGTTCAGGGCCATCCCAGGGCCTCAGGTTAAGATCTCCTGGAATATTCTAATTCCCTACTAGGGGTAAAAGTGGTGAATTTGACCTAACACCTTCAAGGGAAGGTAGAGTAGTGGTTTTGGAACTCAGACTTCATGGGTTTTGAATCATGGTTCCAGTAGCTCTGTGACTTGAGGCAAGTGATTTATAATCTTCCTAAACATCTGTTGTTTTTTTAATTTGTAAAATGAGGAGGGTAATAATGCCTTTTTCATAGGGTTGATTTGGAAAATAAATGACATGATGCATGCAAAGTGTTTTACTTATCACATAGTACCAAGTAAAAGTGAATTTTTTGAAAAAAGAAAAGTGTAAATGAGTCTTGGAGATATAATATACAGCATGGTAACTACAGTTAGTAATATAACTGTAGTTAGTAATACTGTATTGCCTGTTGAAAGTTGCTAAGAGATCTTAGGGCTTCCCTGGTAGCTCACTCATTACAAGAAAAAGACTTTTGTAGCCATATATGGTGATGAATGTCAACTAGACTTCTTGTGGCAGTCATTTCCCAATACGCACAAATACTGAATTATTATGCTGTACACCCAAAACTAATATAATGGTATGTGTCAGTTATACCTCAGTTTAAGAAAAGGAAAAGGGCTCAAAGTTGAAGGGAAATCTCATCAGAATTGTTTATATACCAGCTGTGGAGCTTTTAAAAAATAGGTATGTAATGCCCTTGCTCAGTTCTTCCCACTGGACCCTCTCCCACACCCTGATATTCTGAATCAGTGTATCTGGGTTATGGCCTAGTTATTTGTATGTTTTTAAAGTTACACAGCTGGTTCTCATGTGTAGCCTGGATTGAAGGCTGGTATGCCAAAGTTCTAAGAATGAGCTCTCTTTCATATTTTGTAAGTTTACTATCAAGAATGAGAAGAAACTTAAAATTCTAAAGTTTTCTATAACATTTACAATAAAATGAAATTTTAAGTGATGAGTATTCCAGTATTCTCTTGTTCAGATTGAAGATTTTCTCATTCTTGGTTCTTTGAAAATCTCCTCTGTCAGCAAATGTTACTTCCTGATTATTGTTCCCAGACAGTTCAGTTGGAGGCTTTCACTAGTCGTGAATTTCTAGTAGTTTCTTTCACGACTATACCAATCTGTTATACATATAGTAGTAACAGTAGTCAGACCTAATTTTCTAAGATCATTTCTTTAAAACCAGCTTTTAAAGATGAAGAGTATTGTTTTGTAAGGGTTCTCTGTGTAGGCCATATCTGAACCTGGCGAAGTCTGGGTATTTGAAATTACAATTTGCCAGTGTTTTCAAAGGTTTCCCTGGTGGCTTAGGTAATGAATCTGCCTGCAGTGTGGGAGACCCAGGTTTGATCCCTGGGTTGAGAAGCTCCCCTGGAGAAGGGAATAGCTATCCACTCCAGTATTCTTGCCTGGATAATTCCATGGACGAGGAGCCTGCTGGGCTATAGGCCATGGAGTTGCAGAGTCAGACAGCTATGTGAAAAGCTCTTTTTCTTATAAGAAAGAAGAGTAGGGTCTCTTCATACTTTGCATTTATCTGAATGGATATATTATTTTCTGACAGCCTATTACTAGCTCTCCACCCAAATGGATGGCTGAAATAGAACGTGATGACATTGACATGTTGAAAGGTAAGCAGTGCTGGTGACCTTTAACTTTTGGCCTGACATTTGTTCCTCCACATACCACCTTAACAGTTTTTCTCTCACTATTCCCTTATAAGTATTCTTGGCTTCAAATTGCCTATTTAGCCATCATACGCATGTTTTTCATATCTAAATTCCCTTCTCTACTTTTTCATTTGTAGAAATCTTACCAATTCAAGACTCAGTCATAATGATTGCTGCTGCTGCTAAGTCCCTATAATATTAACTTTATTTTGTATGATGTTCAGAGTTAATCAAAAGCTCTCATGTAAATTTTCTCATTCTAATTCTCATAAAGGTTCTTTGAGTTAAGTATGATATCTAAGTTTCAGAGGTTAACTTAAACCAGGGTTTATTAGAAAGAGTTAAAATTTAAACTTGGATCTTTTTAAGACCAGTCTGTTATTGCTATAACACAAGTGGCTTATTTAGGATTTATTGCCATCTATTGTTGCCAGTACTATTAATTGACAACCCCAGAGTGGGTTAAGAACTGTCTTTTACTTCTTTCTGTCTCATCAATTTCTCCAACAAAGAATACTGTAAGTAGTGAATATTTGATAAATGACTTGGAACTCAACCACAAAGTAGAAATTTAAATTAAAAAACATTAATTTTCCTTGATTTTGCTCTACTTTATTTAATTTCTTATCATCCTTCTAGTGGTAAGATTCATGATGGTGGTGAAGTAATAGACTGAAGTTAAGGTAGAAAATCCGGGATTCTTAAGCTATTTAAGCAGCTGAAGATCGAGAAAGTCTACTTATGCCAGATATAGATAATAATTGTGGCATGATAAGTTGAGAAAATAACACCTCTCTTTGATCCCAGAAGTAATTCATTGTTCTGCGTGAAATACTTAAAAGCAGATCCCCCTCCTCCAGCCAGGGGAAAATTAAGTCTCAAGGGCATCTCAGGTTCATTGCTTTAATGTTCCAAACAGACATTTATATAATATTCCATCAGCATGTATTTTCTAAGGAAACTTCAAAGTTTTAGTAAAGGATCAGAGCATTATGTTTTTGCAAATTGACCTATGTCTTAAGCCTAAAAATAATTGGGTGCTATTTAAATGAAAATCTTGGAAAGTAAGTTTTTACTTTAAGTCTACTGTCTTCTTTTCTGGTAAACTTTAACAATTTTTAGAGGCATTTGATTTGAAGGGAAAGTTTGGATTAATAGTCTTTTTTTTCTAAACAAAGTATGCCTTTTATGATAGTGTGCTGGAAAAATTACTGAGTTTGCTAGGTTATAAGTTATTTTTCTCTGTACAGTGCAAGTATATTGGAAACTGTGAAGAGTTTTAAGTGGTAGAATGTCAAATCAAACTAGCTTAAGCAAAAGGATTTTATTCACATAAATAAAAATTCTAGGAGTAGAAATAGCTTTGAGCATATCTTGATCCTTGACTCTTATTTACTTTTTATCGCTATTTTATTTAGTGTTTTATTGCTATTTTATTGTTAATTGAAATATTGTATATGTGTGCTCAGTCATGTAAAACTCTTTGAGACCCCATGAACTGTAGCCTGCCAGGCTCCTCTGTTGATGGAATTTTCCAGTCAAGAATATTGGAGCAGGTTACCATTTCCTGCTCCAGAGGATCTTCCTGACCTCAGGATTGAACACACCTCTCCTGGGTCTCCAGTATTGGCTGGCAGATTCTTTATCACTATGCACCTGGGAAGGGCTTCCCTGGTAGCTCAGCTGGTGAAGAATCTGCCTGCAGTGTAGGAGATCCCGGTTCTATTTGTGGGTAGGTTGGGAATATCCCCTGGAGAAGGGATAGGCTACCCACTCCAATATTCTTGGGCTTCCCTGATGGCAGCAAGTAAAGAATCTGCCTGTAATGTGGGAAACCTGGGTTCAATCCCTGTAAGATCTACCTGGGTTGGGAACAGCTACCCACTCCAGTATTCTGGCCTGGCGAATTCCATGAACTGTATAGTCCATGGGTTTGCAAAGAGTCGGACATGACTGAGTGACTTTCACACTCACCTTCTTTTCACCTGGGAGGTACCAGCTGGACCAGTGAGGACTTGTGAATGACGGTGGAGATGGTGTCCATACTGCAAGTCAAAGATCTGTCTGTAGGCTTTCTCAATGCTGTGTCCAATCACAAGATTCCATATTTTAGTAGTGTATTCATTTTATATGATAGCAAAGAGAATGTTATAAAAGGATCCTCAGGATAAAACACGTAATTGCTATTGTATTTATGCTAACTCTCTTCTCATTAAGTGGGTAAGTTCATATGAGGCATTTGCAGTGGTGGAAAAATTCACTGATTTGTATGTCTGTATGTTTAGGATGAGTGATTGGATAAAAAGAGATATGAATCCATTTTCTACTTACTCAATAGTAATTGTTTGAAAACTTTTATAGCAAGGGTTTGCAACCCACGTGAGTTGTTACCAGAAAGAAGGAAAAACATGGTATTGAAGTGAATGATTCTGTTTCAGAACTGGGGAGCCTCACCACAGCTAACTTGATGGAGAAGGTACGAGGCCTTCAGAACCTGGCCTATCAGTTGGGGCTGGATGAGTGTGAGTACCCAGATCACATTTATTTAGGGGCCATGCTGTATATTTCATGATGCGTTCGAGCATAATTCAGGAAGTATCTTTATTAGGTGTTCTAAAGCGATTCATGGGGTCGCAAAGAGTCAGACATGACTGAGCGACTGAACTGAACTGAACTGAAAGGTAAGAAGCCACTGTAATCCATGAAGTAAGCCTTTTACGATAGAGTGTGCTGGAATAATTTCTGAGTTTACTAGGTTGCAAGTTATTTTTCTCTGTACAGTGAAAGTATATTGGAAACTCTTTGAGTTTTAAGTGATAGAATTCAAACTACCTTAAGCAAAAGGATTTTATTCACATACATCAAAATTCTAGGAGTAGAAATAGCTTTGAGCATATCTTGATCCTTGACTCTTACTGACCTACTTTTTATTGACGTAGAATTGATTTACAATGTGTTAATTTCTGCTGTACAGCAAAGTGACTCAGTTATACTCATATATACATTCTCTTTTATATTCTATTTCATTATGGTTTATCACAGAATGTTCAATATAGTCCCCTGTGCTATATAATAGGACCTTGTTTATCCATTCTAAATGTAATAGTTTGCATCTGCTAACCCCAAACTCCCAGTCCATCCCTCCCCAGATCCATGACGCTTAGTGATATCTTAGGAATGTGCTCTTGTTCTTGCTTTTGTTTTACATCTCAAGAGTTCTGCCTCACTCATGCATTATTATTATTCTTTGACCTTGTACTCAGGAAGGTGACCAATAGGAGCTCCAGTTTATATGTCTTTAAATCTTGTAATCCCAAAAGAAAGAAGATGTTTTCTGAAAATTCCCCAGAAAAGGTCCTTGGGAGGCCTCTGACTATTCCATCTTGGCTTACATACCTTTCCTGGAACCAGTCCTTTAGCCAAGTAGCATAGAGCACTAAGATGGGCCAGCCTGGGGCCGGGGTGCACATGCAGATTGGAACCCTAAGTCTGACTCAGATCATGTGGAATGCATTTGGGGAGGATTGCTTCCCCAAAGGAAGGGTATTGTAACACACCAAAAATGTAATCTTCCAGTATGAGTAATGCTTTTAAAATTCTGTATTCCTGTCTGCTCCCCAGTCTTTTAGTTTAAAATGATTTTTAACTATATTTCTTTCCATACTCTGTTCATTATAAAACTGGAAAAGGAATTGTAGAAGATTTTCACTTTGTAATTGAAAGAAATACTTAACACAGAGTGTTAGAACTTCATTCTCATTGGGTAGGTACTTCCTGAGACCTTGATAAATGCACAATTTTGAGAGACTACTATAGCTTATAACTTTCTTCAAAACTGTTTTGTATGATTAATGTAATTCCCAACAGCAGTTTAACAAATTGTTTCTCTTGTTTATAGAACATGCGGTAGATTTGTCCACATAATTGATTTTACAACCAATTCAACATTTCACTTTAAAATTTAATTTAAAACTACCAATTTTCTACTAATAGCACTTCCTTAGTCCTGTTTTTGTTTTCTTTATTTCCATTACTATCATGAGCAGTTGACGTTTGTTTCCCAAGAAAACATTTTAAAGTCACTTCATGGATTGAGGAGCAGAGCCGCAGGCTGCTCGGAGACGCGGTTGCTAGGTGGTCTGCGATGTGCACTTGTTGCCTGACTCCTCTGTATACTAGGGATTTATTTCTCATGATTGAAGCTCGTCTTGGCAGAATTACTGTTTACCATGTGTGTCATAGACCTCAAGGGTTTATAATGAAAACCCCATGATTATTAAATTCGTAAATGCGATACTTATACAATGTAGAACTTGATTCTGTTTCTAGCTCTAGATAATACATGCTGTAATGATTACAGTGATCAATCCTTTATCTATGTCAGTTTTTCTTATGAAATAAAGTTTTCTCAAAACTATCCTATCAAAAAGATGCTATATTACTGAATGTATTTATCAACAGTGTTGTCTCTAGTGAGTTGTAGATGAAATTGCTATATTCCCTCCGATTAGTTTTTCTTTTCCTATTTTCCTGCTGAGAAAGATAATGAAGTATTTTTTCCTCTATTTTTTATTATGAAAAATTTCAAACATATACCAAAGGAGAGAAAGTAGAATATTGACCTTATATACTGACGATTTGGTTTTATAGTTAGCATCTGGCCAGTCCGTTTCAACCTCTGCCAACCTACATAATTAAAGCAAATCTCAGACATCATATTGTCTCACTACTAAAGAACTTCATATGTGAGTCCAAAAGACAAGGACTTTCTTTCCTTTTTTTTTTCTTAAGTATAAATGTGATTCTCTTAATTATGCCTAAAGAATTTTAACAGACTTGTTTAATATCATCAGATAGCCAATCAGAATCATGTTTCCCTGATTCACTCATAATTGTCTTTATATAGTTGGTTGGTTTGAATCAGGATTTAAGTAAGGTACTATATTTGATTAATATGTCTCTTAAGTTTCTTTTAATCTGGCATAGTTCTACCTCCCTATTATTTTCCTTTGCCATTTATTATTGTTACTTTTCCTGTGGAATTGTCCCCATTCTGGATTTTCTTCCTTTTATCCCTGTGGTAGTGCTTAATATGTCCCATCTATCCCTTTTTATTTCCCAGTAATTAGATTTAGAAGCTCATATAGATACAGGATTGATTTTTATTTTTATTTTGACAAGAATATTTCATAAATGGTGTTGTACACATCCTTCAGAAGGGTACATCCTGTCTACTTGTCTCTCTTTGTGATGTTAAGATTAATTCATTGATAAAGGTATTGTTTGCCTGATCTATTACTCATAAAATTCTCTATCAGCCTTACAACCAGAGTTTTAGCAGCCATTGAAAACTGCCTAGATTCACTATTTTATTACAGGCTGTGAAATAGTATTATAGAAATTCTATCATTCCTTCTTATTAGCTAGGATTTTTCTGTGAAGAACTTTATCTTAACCAACTCTTCATTATTTATTACCTTGAATGCTGTTCTTACTGGATAAATGATTCTTTATCAGTTTTTAGGATAATGAGTTGGTTTTCTGAGCGTCAGTAAATCTATTTTAATGTCTTTGCACAGAAACAGAAACTTGGTGTGGTTTGTTTCAGTTTTTATTCCACACGGCTAAGATCATCATTATTATTAATTAATTATTTATATTTCTAAAACTTAAGGCTTTGGAGGTAAGAGTTTGAAGTCACCTAACTCAGTGACCTTAAGCAGGGAACCAAAATTCTGCAGTAGAAATGCTTGTTTCTGCCAGATGAGTCTATGAGCACAGCTGAGATTTCTCAAAATTATTTTCTATTTCAAAATACAGCTTTCTTTCAGTTTCTGTAGCAGTTGCTTTGCTACTGATTGTCATTTTCCTTGATCATAATAATGAGTTACATGCAGAAAATAATTTTTTAATTTAGAATTGGTAAGAATCACATTGATGTGTAGTGGATTTCTTGGCTATAACCTCTTTGTTTTATTGTGTGTAGGGTATTTGCATAAAAACAAGATCCTTTTTGTCCTTACAGATTATTCATCTACTCTAGGGGTTGACATTTACTTGACACCCTAATCTGGTGTTTCGATATCTCAATCCTCCTTCCTGCATTAATTGAGAGGATGACATGGATGAAAAATAAGCAATACGAACTGATGAATCCCCAAGGACCCCGATCCTGTTTTCATGCAAATATCTGTTAGTGATAAAGATGATGGAAAGAAAAAAAATGCAAAAAAAATTTGTCCTCAAAACATGATTGTTTGTCACTTCCCTGGAGCATTGTTAAGTGTTAGTATAGAAAAAATGTGAACCTTCTAGGGCTAATAGCAACTAGATTGTATCTTTTGGAAGATGAACCCTGCCTCTTGATTTAGCACATGATTATATCTCAGATAATCCTTTTGGTGTGCAGGTTTTAGAATGCAGTAATGTTTTATATAGGTATTATAGCTTTTCATGATTGGGGCCCTCAGACTTTATATGGACAGTTAATTTATGTGAAATTCCCATGAAATATATAGAATTATAAAAAACTACCTTTACTGTATGAAGGATTCCATTTCTGTTACTTCCATCTGAGTTCTGTGTCCTTCTTGTCTTACCAAAACTATTGTAGTTCTAACTGCCCTCCTGTGTCTCAGCTACCTCATATCAGTCCATCTTGTTTACCAATATGAGGTTAATTTTTCTAAAGTAGCGTTTGCTTTCTGTTTGTCCTTTACTCTTAAGTCATTAGTAGTATTTCATTACCCATACAGTAAAATTCAGATTCCTTAACATGGCTTTCAAAATCCCCTTACTCTGGGCTGAGCCTAATGTCTAGCCTTCTTACTGCTCCCATACAGAATACCATGCATCATCTGCATTGGAAATTCTCTTCCTGGGACACTTCCTCATCTTCTTAATTTGATTCAGTTGTTCCTTTTCTCAGGAAGCCCTCCTTGACCTATTTCTAATATAGGAATTTTATTTGTCCTTCATTATTTAGCCAAAATCTACCTCTTTCATCAGCTTTTCCTTTTCAAACTTGATCTAGAAAGTAAACTCACTTTTCTGACCTCCAAGATAGCTCCTGGAGCAGTTCATTTGTTTCATTTTTTTGTCACTTTTACCGTTCTGGGAGACTTTTGGTTTGTGTCCTATCTCTTAGGTTAATTGTAGCTCTTGAAGGTAAGAATCATATTTTGGAGCTGTCTTCGTAACCCACAGAGTACCTGCCATATGGTAGATGTGCAGTATATATTTGCTGATTGGATGACTGAATGATGCAACTCCTTGATGCCTTTTGATGAAATGAACAGATTTTTTAAAATGAAATCCATTCACTTAAAAATGAAAAAGTGGAGCTTCTGGAAATTGTTCTTTTTCTGGATAGTTTGTGTTTTAATGATGAGTAGTAACATTTGAATCAGACCCGACTGAGCGACTTCACTTTCACTTTTCACTTTCATGCATTGGAGAAGGAAATGGCAACCCACTCCATTGTTCTTGCCTGGAGAATCCCAGGGACGGGGGAGCCTGGTGGGCTGCCCAGACGGCAGTGGGGTCGTGCAGACATGACTGAAGTGACTTAGCAGCAGCAGCAGCAGCAGCAGCAGCAGTAACATTTGAAGATCTCATAATGTCTGAAATTTTTCTTTTATGACAGTGGATGATCAACCACACATAATAAATATAGTGTGAAGCTTGTTGATAATGGTTTGATTTTTTCTTCTACCAGACCCTTACTCCAGCGTTACTATGACCTGGGCAGTGGTCATGATTTAGTCATGTAAGTTGCAGCAGCACATCTCTTGTTTTATTCCTCAGACCGATTGAACTGTCATAAATCTTACTGAATATTGATTCTCAACAGTTTTTGTCCTATAAAAAAAAAATTTACCCTTGTCTTTGAAGGCTACATTTTAGTAATTATGTGGATGACCTGCTTCCTGGTATATTCAAAATAATTTTAAGTGGAATGTGAAGATTGGGAAAGCAACAGATCATGCCATTTGAAACTAGAGCTAAAGCTTGGAGTTCTGATTCATTTCTTCCTTTTCCTTTTTTTTATGACAGCTTTGAGTGAGTGAAGTCGCTCAGTTGTGTCCAACTCTTTGCGACCCCATGGACTGTAGCAGCCTACCAGGCTCTCCATCCATGAGATTTTCCAGGCAAGAGTACTGGAGTGGGTTGCCATTGCCTTCTCCAGAGGATATTCTTGTCCCAGGGATTGAACCCAGGTCTTCCGCATTGTAGGCAGACGCTTTACCGTCTGAGCCACCAGGGAAGTCAAAGGACAGCTTTACTGAGATGTAATTCACATACCCTACAATTCACTTATTTATAGTGTACAATTCAGTGATTTTTAGTATTTTCAGAGATGTGCAGCCATTACCACAATCAATTTTAAAACATTTTCATCACCCCTCACAGAAATCCTATGCTCGTTAGCAGTCACTCCTCATTTTCCCCTAAACTCCATAGGCCTTGGCCACTACTAGTATACTTCCTGTCTCTATGAATATCTCGTGTAGACATGTCATATAAATGAAATCATATTATGTGGTCTTTTGTGACTGGTTTCTTTCACTTATCATAGTATTTTCAATGTTCATCTGTGTTGTAGCATGTATCATGACTTCATTTCTTTTTAGAATTGAATAATATTCTACTGTATAGGTGTATTTATCTACTAGTTATTTACATTACATTTATCCACTAGTTAGTGGACATTTGGGTTATTTCCTTTATTTGGCTAGTATGAATAATGCTGCTGTGAACATTCGTGTACCAGTTTTTATGTGGACATATGTTTTCATCCTCTTTAGTTTATGACTAGGAATGGAATTTCTGGGTCATATGGTAACTCTATATATGATCTTTTGAGGAACTGTCAGAATATTTTCCATACTGGCTGCACCATTTTACATTCCCATCAGCAGTGTATGAAGGTTACAATTTCTCAACACCTTGCCATACTTACTATTTGTTTTTTAAAAATTATTACAAAATCCATCCTAGTGGATGTATTATGAAGAGTGATATTTCACTTTGCATTTTTCCTAATAACTAGTGATCTTGAGCATATTTTCATGTACCTATTGACTAGTTGTATGTCTTTTTTAGAGAACTATATTCAGGTCCTTTGCCCAGTTAAAAATTAGATTTTTTTTTTTTTTTTTTAATTATTGAGTTTTAAGAGTTCTTTATGTATTCTAGAAACAGGTTGCTTTTTTGATACGTAATTTGTAGAGGGTTTTCTTACAGTTTGTGAGTTATCTTCTTACTTTCTTATGGTATTCTTTGAGACACAGAAGTTTAATTTTAATGACGTCCACTTTATCATTTATTTCTTTTGTTGATTGTATTTTGATGTCATACCTAAGAAACTATTGCCTAATTATAAAGATTTATACCTATGTTTTCTTTAAGAGTTTTATTCTTTAGCTCTTATAGTTAGGTATTTGATCCATTTTAAGTTAAATTTTTATATATGGTATGAGGGTAGGGATGCAAATTAATTCTTTTGAGTATGGCTATCCAGTTGTTTCAGCACCATTTGTTGAAAAGACTATTCCTTTCCCACTGAATTGTATTGGCGTTTTTGTAAAAAATCAATTGACCATAAACATGAAGTTTTATTTCTGGACTCTCAGTTCTATTCTACTGATTTGTATATCTGTGCCTACCGCAGTACCTTACTGTTTTGATTACTGTAACTTTGTCGTAAGTTTTGAAATTTGGATTTGTGAGTTTTCCAACTTTGTTTTTCTGTTTCAAAATTTTTCCCTTTTTTTTCCTTATGTTCTGGGTCTCATGAATTTCCATAGGAATGTTAACCTGTCAGTTGTTGAAACAAGGTCAGATGACATTTGAGTAGGAATTGCATTGAATCTGTAGATTAGTTTCAGGGAGAGTATTCCCATCTTAATGAAATTAAGGTCATTCATGAATGTGGTATATCTTTCTATTTATTCAAGTCTCCTTTAATTTCTTTGACAGTATTTTGTAGTTTGCAAAGTATAAGTTTTGTACTTTATTTGTTAAAATTTATTCCTAAGTGTTTTAAATTTTTGATGCTATTATAAATGGAATTGTTTTTCTAATTTCATTTTCAGTTTGCACATTGCTACTGTAGAGAAATACAATCAATTTTTGTATATTGATATTATATCCTGCAACTTTACTGAACTTATTTCTAATTGTATTTTAGATTTCTTAAGATTTTCTATATACAGAATTGTCATATGCAAATAGAGATATTTAACTTCTTCATTTCCAATCTGGATGTCTTTTCTTTCTCTCTTTTTTCATTCCTTCCTTTTCCTTTTCTTTACTCTTATTTCATTTTTATCTAATTGCCCTGGCTAGAAATTCCAGTATGGTGTTGAATAAAAGTGGCAAGAGTGGACATCCTTGTCTTCCTCTTGATCTTAGGGAGAAAACATTAAGTATGGTATTGGGTTTTTTGTACATGCCCTTCGTCAGTTTGAGGATGTTATCTTTTTTGGGAGGCAGGGTGCTGGAGAGGGCATACTATTCAGCTTGTAAGATCTTAGTTCCCTGAGCAGCAATTGAACCCAGGCCCTTGGGAGAATCATAGAGTCCTAAACATTAGACTGCTGGGGAATTCCCTGAGGATGTTATCTTTTATTCTTAGTTTATTGAGTGTTTTTATCATGAAGAGGTTGAATTTGATGCACTTGTTCTTAATTACACTTCACCATAAACCATATAATAAAAATCTGTTTGATTTGTATTCATTTACTTGTACTGGTTTGAAATTACCTTGTACTGTACAGGAAAGACTGGCTAAAAAATTGTTATGTAAAGAAGACCACATTGAGTATATTACTGTCTAAAAAGCTTTAAGAAATTTAGCTTATTTTACTACAAGTAGTGGCTTCTGCTAATCCTGTATGTTCATTTAGCTATTTCAGGAAGGATTCTTGTTGTTGCTGTTGTTCAGTCGCTAAGTCGTGTCCAACTCATGAACTGCAGCACACTAGGCTTCCCTGCCTTCACTATCTCCTGGAGTTTGCTCAAACTCATGTCACTGAGTCAGTGATGCCATCCAACCATCTCATCCTGTGTCACCCACTTCTCTTCTTGCCCTCAGTCTTTCCCAGCATCAGGGTCTTTTCTAGTGAGTCAACTCTTTGCATGATGTGGCCAAGGTATTGGAGCTTCAGCTTCATCACCAGTCCTTCCAATGAATATTTAAGGTTGATTTCCTTTAGAATTGACTGGTTTGATCTCCTTGTTGTCCAAGGGACTCTCAAGAGTGTTCTCCAGCACCACAGTTCAAAAGCATCAATTCAACACTCAGCCGCCTTTATAGTCCAACTCTGACATCCATACATGACTACTGGAAAAACCATAGCCTTGACTATATGAACCTTTGTTGGCAAAGTAATGTCTCTGCTTTTTAATACACTGTTTAGGTTTGTCATAGCTTTTCTTCCAAGGAGCAAGCGTCTTTTAATTTCATGGCTGCAGTCACCATCTGCATTGATCTTGGAGGCAAAGAAAATGAAATCTGACAGTTTCCACATTTTCCCTATCTATTTGCCACAAAGTGATAGGACTGGATGCCATGATCGTCATTTTTTGAATATTGAGTTTTAAGCTTTTTCATTCTCCTCTTTCACCTTCATCAAGAGGCTCTTTAGTTCCTCTTCACTTTCTACCATTAAAAGTGGTGTCATCTGCATATCTGAGGTTGTTGATATTTCTCCCGGCAATCTTGATTCCAGCTTGTGATTCATCCAGCCTAGCATTTCACATGATGTACTCTGCATATAAGTTAAATAAGTGAGGAGACAGTATACAGCCTTGACATACTCCTTTGCCAAGTTTGAGCTAGTCTGTTGTTCCATGTCCAGTTCTAACTGTTGCTTCTTGTCCTGTGTACAGGTTTCTCAGGACGCAAGTAATGTGGTCTGGTATTCCCATCTCATTAAGAATATTCCACAGTTTGTTGTGATCCACACAGTCAAAGGCTTTAGCATAGTCAATGAAGCAGAAGTAGATTTTTTTTTTGGAATTCCTTCTGTCTTTTCTAAATCCAGGACTGTGCTTAGGCTAAATTTAATCAGTTAACCAGTTTTTAAAATAAAATTAATGGTAAAATAAGATTGAGACTTCCCTATTCAAACCTGGTACTTCATTCTGGTAGTCTGCATTGATGAAGTTGTTTTTGCACTACAGATTATTTGGTGCAGCTTTTCTTTCTTTTCTTTGTTTTTTGACCATGCATTGTGGTATATGGGATCCCAGTTCCCCAATCAGGGATCACACCTGTGTCCCCTGCAGTGGAGGCACAGAGCCCTAACCACGGGACTGCCAGAGAAATCGCTGATGCAGCATTTTTTGGTGGATGGAGAAAGGCATGGGAATCCACTCCAGTATTCTTATCTGGAGAATTCCATGGACAGAGGAACCCTGTGGGCAGACTACAGTCCTTAGGGTCTCAAAGAATCGAACGTGACTGAGGCAACTTAACACACAAACATACACACACACATGCACACACGTGCAAGCAGACTATAGTTCATAGGGTCACAGAGAGTCAAACATGACTGAAGCGACTTCATACACACACACACACACACACACACAGTCCATAGGGTCACAAAGAGTTGAACATGACTGAAGTGACTTCACACACAAAGTTCAGTTCATTTGCTCAGTCGTACCCGACTCTTTCCAACCCCATGGACCACAGCACACCAGGCCTCCCTGTCCATCACCAACTCCTAGAGTTTATCCAAACTCATATCCATTGAGTCGGTGACGCCATCCAACCATCTCATCCTTTGTTGTCCCCTTTTCCTCCCGCCTTCAGTCTTTCCCAGCATCAGGGTCTTTTCAAATGAGTCAGCCCTTCTCATCAGGTGGCCAAAGTATTGGAGTTTCAGCTTCAGCATCAGTCCTTCCAATGAATATTCAGGAATAATTTCCTTTAGGATGGACTGGTTTGTTTTCCTTGTAGTCCAAGAGACTTTCAAGAGTCTTCTCCAACACCACAGTTCAAAAGCATCAATTCTTCAGCGCTGTCCAACCTCACATCCATACATGACTACTGGAAAAACCATGGCTTTGACTAGATGGACCTTTGTTGACAAAGTAATGTCTCTGCTTTTTAATATGCTGTCTAGGTTTGTCATCGGAGAAGGCAGTGGCACCCTACTCCAGCACTCTTGCGTGGAAAATCCCATGGACAGAGGAGCCTGGTAGGCTGCAGTCCATGGGGTCGCAAAGAGTCGGACACGACTGAGCGACTTCACTTTCACTTTCATGCATTGGAGAAGGAAATGGCAACCCACTCCAGTGTTCTTGCCTGGAGAATCCCAGGGATGAGGGAGCCTGGCGGGCTGCCGTCTGTGGGGTCACACAGAGTCGGACACGACTGAAGCGACTTAGCAGCAGCAGCAGGTTTGTCATAGCTTTTCTCCCAAGGAGTAAGCATCTTTTAATTTCATGGCTGCAGTCACCATCTGCAGTGATCTTGGAGCCCAAGAAAATAAAGTCTGTCACTGTTTCCATTGTTTCCGCATCTATTTGCCATGAGGTGATGGGACCGAATGCCATGATCTTAGTTTTTGAATATTGAGTTTTAAGCCAGCTTTTTCACTCTCCTCTTTCACTTTCATCAAGAGGCTCTTCAGTTCTTCACTTTCTGCCTTAAAGGTGGTGTCATCTGCATATCTGAGGTTATTGATATTTCTCCTGGCAATCTTGATTCCAGGTTGTGCTTCATCAAGCCCAACATTTCGATTGATGTACTCTGCATATAAGTTAAATAAGCAGGGTGACAATATACAGTCTTAACATACTCTTTTCCCATTTTGGAGCCAGTCTGTTGTTCCATGTCCAGTTCTGTTGCTTCTTGATCTGCATACAGATTTGGAAGGCTGGTAAGGTGGTCTGGTATTCCCATCTCTTGAAGAATGTTCAAACTACTGCACATTTGCACTTATCTCACATGCTAGCAAAGTAATGCTCAAAATTCTTCAAGCCAGGATTCAACAGTATGTGAACCGTGAATTTCCAGAAGTTCAGGCTGGATTTAGAAAAGGCAGAGAACCAGAAATCAAATTGCCAACATCCATTGGATCATTGAAAAAGAACTGTTACCTTTGTTAATTTCTTATTTTAATCCATGAAGAAGGGCAGGGAGAGAATAACTGGGATTCTTATACCCTGGATGGTCTTCTTTGTGGCCTGATATCAGACTTACTTTATAATTCCTGTACTTCTATCTATAATAGTTAAAAGTTAAATTAATTGTACTTGATTGATTAAGGAGAAAAATGATTTTTCACTAGCCTTTAACCTCTAGATGGCAGCATGAGTCTTACTGTACTTCTTGCTTTTTCTCTACCCTTACCTCTTGAACTGGGTTTCTTATGGAGATACAAATTCTTGTGACTTTACTGGACTACTTGCCTAACTTTGTTGATGCCTTACTTGAGTTTTAGCTTTTTGTTTTTCCTTTTCATCTTTCCATATTTAAAAAAAAGATTGTTTTCTTAAGCAGTGTGTATTTTTGAAGCTTAATTTCCCTGTTGTCAGAAATAACATTTTGCTTTTGATTAAGGAGATTGGTAGAAAAAAAAAATGTGGTAATTTAATTCAGTAACTTCCATACCTGGATGTAAGACCCTCAAAATGGCTTCAGCTCTCTCATCTCAGATTGTCTTGTTCTGTCCTTCAACTCTCCTGGTTATCAAGTGGTATCAAACAGTGCTTTATTAAAGTAGGAATGTAAGCTAAAATTGATGAAATAAACCTAGATTTTCAAGGAGAGCTTGTTTTAAAATAAAGTTTTCAAGTGCTTAGCCATTTTGAGTGATGAGATAATAGCAAAACAAGAAAGTGTTCAGCAACTATTTGAGTGCCTGCTTCCTACAAGGCTCTGTAGGGGATATGAAGATGAATAAGACATAATTACTGTCCTTGTGTAGATTAAAATCTAGTAGAAAATGGAGATAAGACAATTAAGTAAACGATTCTTAATGGAAGGTAGAGAAGATAGCTCTGTAAGAGTGCTAAGAACTCTGGGGATAGGGGAGAAGTGGCAATTACATTTGATTGCTACAGAAAGGCAGATAAGTTTCATATTGTATGTCAACACAGATTGATTATTGAGGATTTCCTAGGGCTGTTGAACTGAGAATTTTGAGGAGTCTTGATTCAGAGAAGTCCACTAGTATGGTTGGCTGTGAACCAGGGAAATGGGTGTGGTGATATTTACTATTTCTGGATCATTGAAGATAAACTTTTTAAAGAACACAGGTTTTTGATGTGGAAATGGAAACGGACCATATTCCAGGTGGAATGAACATCTGGAGCAAGCAGAGTTTGAAAGAACAGTTATGCTTAAGGAACAGTGTGAGTCATTTAATATGGTCTTTAAGAAGCCCAGGTTATATTAGGGCTCATAAGAACTAAATGGAGGGAAATAGGAGCTGGGCTGAGGGATGAGGAATTAGACTCATAGGTAATGGAGAGCATGTGAAATTTCTTTAAAAAGTATTTTAATGACTGTAACATTAACTAATTTTCATTATAGATGGTTTGTCAGTCAGTCAGTCAGTTCAGTCACTCAGTCTTGCCCAACTCTCTGCGACCCCACGAATTGCAGCACGCCAGGCCTCCCTGTCCATCACCAACTCCTGGAGTTCACTCAGACTCATGTCCATTGAGTCAGTGATGCCATCCAGCCATCTCATCCTCTGTCGTCCCCTTCTCCTCCTGCCCCCAATCCCTCCCAGCATCGGAGTCTTTTCCAATGAGTCAACTCTTCTCATGAGGTGGCCAAAGTACTGGAGTTTCAGCTTTAGCATCATTCCTTCCAAAGAAATCCCAGGGTTGATCTCCTTTAGAATGGACTGGTTGGATCTCCTTGCAGTCCAAGGGACTCTCAAGAGTCTTCTCCAACACCACAGTTCACAAGCATCAATTCTTCTGTGCTCAGCTTTCTTCACAGTCCAACTCTCACATCCATACATGACTACTGGAAAAACCATAGCCTTGACTAGACGGACCTTAGTCGGCAAAGTAATGTCTCTGCTTTTGAATACGCTATCTAGGTTGGTCATAACTTTTCTTCCAAGGAGTAAGCGTCTTTTAATTTCGTGGCTGCAGTCACCATCTGCAGTGATTTTGGAGCCCCAAAAGATAAAGTATGACACTGTTTCCACTGTTTCCCCATCTACTTCCCATGAAGTGATGGGACCGGATGCCATGATCTTCATTTTCTGAATGTTGAGCTTTAAGCCAACATTTTCACTCTCCTCTTTCACTTTCATCAAGAGGCTTTTTAGTTCCTCTTCACTTTCTGCCATAAGGGTGGTGTCATCTGCATATCTGAGGTTATTGATATTTCTCCTGGCAATCTTGATTTCAGCTTGTGCTTCTTCTAGCCCAGTGTTTCTCATGAGAATGTGGTCCACTGGAGAAGGGAATGGCAAGCCGCTTCAGTATTCTTGCCTTGAGAGCCCCATGAATAGTGACATCACAGGTGGTTTTATTTCCAGGAGCTCAAATCCCCTAACCTTTTCCCACCCTGCTAATGGATTCTCTTTCACATAGTGCAGAAGGTCAAACCTTTAACCCAAACTCAGATGAAGTACTTGAAAACACTTGATAAATTATTCAAAAAATAGGGATAATCTGTCATCATGAAACAATTAGAACACATCAGAAAGGAAGGGTGAAATATACTGCTTATTTTAGTAAGATTCACCTCTGATTTTTTTTTTTTTTGGCCAGGGCATGCTAGCTTTCATAATTGTTATTGGTTCAAAAGCTGTGTGATTTCAAATATCTTGTCAAGTTCAAGTATAGTGTTCTGGTTTTATATGTGGTCATTGCTGTGAGGAAAATTTTGTGTGTGTGTATTTTAGAGCCCAATTTTGAGTCTCTATCATGGACCTGTGTAAATTTGATAACTAATTTATAAACTAGTTATGTAAAAAATGCATAAAACCTACTGATAATGAAAAACTATTAAACTATTAATTATAGAACCATCCATGATAAGTGAAGGATTTCCTGGTAGTTAAAAGCATGTTTGTTTGTACCTTACTTTATTAGAAGGATGTATTTTGGATGGGGAAACACAAAATAATATTTAGGGACTAGCTGAGGAATAAGGAAAAAACAAGAGAAGCGATAAGCAAAGGAGAAAAGGAAAGATATATACCCACTTGAATGCAGAGTTGCAAAGAATAGTAAGGAGAGATAAGAAAACTTTTTTCTGTGATCAGTGCAAAGAAATAGAGGAAAACAATAGAGTGGGAAAGACTAGAGATTTCTTCAAGAAAATTAGAGACACCAAGGGAATATTTCATGCAAAGATGGCTAGATAAAGGACAGAAATGGGATGGACCTAACAGAAGCAGAAGATATTAAGAAGTAGCAAGAATACACAGAAGAACTATACAAAAAAGATCTTCATTACCCAGATAATCACAGTGGTATGATCACTCATCTAGAGCCAGACATCCTGGAATGTGAAGTCAAGTGGGCCTTAGAAAGCATCACTATGAACAAAGCTAGAGGAGATGATGGAATTCTAGTTGAGCAATTTCAAATCCTAAAAGATGATGCTGTGAGTGCTGCACTCAATATGCCAGCAAATTTGGAAAACTCAGCACTGGCCACAGGACTGGAAAAGGTCAGTTTTCATTCCAATCCCAAAGAAAGGCAATGCCAAAGAATGCTCAAACTACCTCACAATTGCACTCATCTAACAGGCTAGTAAAGTAATGCTCAAAATTCTCCAAGCCAGGCTCCAGCAATACATGAACTGTGAACTTCCAGATGTTGAAGCTGGTTTTAGAAAAGGCAGAGGAACCAGAGATCAAATTGCCAACATCCACTGGATCTTCAAAAGAGCAAGAGAGCTCCATAAAAAAACATCTATTTCTGCTTTATTGACTATGCCAAAGCCGTTGACTGTGTGGACCACAACAAACTGTGGAAACTTCTTCAAGAGATAGGAATACCAGACCACCTGACCTGTCTCTTGAGAAATTTGTATGCAGGTCAAGAATCAACAGTTAGAACTGGACATGGAACAACAGATTGGTTCCAAATAGGAAATGGAGTACGTCAAGGCTGTATATTGTCACCCTGCTTATTTCACTTAGATGCAGAGTACATCGTGAGAAATGCTGGGCTGGATGAAGCACAAGCTGGAATCAAGATTGCCGGGAGAAATATCAATAACCTCAGATATGCAGATGACACCACTTTTATGGCAGAAAGAGAAGAAGAATTAAACAGCCTCTTGATGAAAGTGAAAGAGGAGAGTGAAAATGTTGGCTTAAAGCTCAACATTCGGAAAATGAAGATCATGGCATCTGGTCCCATCACTTCAAGGAAATAGATAGGGAAACAGTGGAAACAGTGCCAGATTTTATGTTTTTGGGCTCCAAAATCACTGCAGATGATGACTGCAGCCATGAAATTAAAAGACGCTTACTTCTTGGAAGAAAAGTTATGACCAACCTAGACAGCATATTAAAAAGCAGAGACATTACTTTGCCAACAAAGGTCCATCTTGTCAAAGCTATGGCTTTTCCAGTAGCCTTGAATGGATATGAGAGTTGGACCATAGAGAAAGCTGAGTGCCGAAGAATTGATGCTTTTGAATTGTGGTGTTGGAGAGGACTTTTGAGAGTCCCTTGGACTGCAAGGAGATCCAACCAGTCCATCCTAAAGGAAATCAGTCCTGAATATTCATTGGAAGGACTGATGTTGAAGCTGAAACTGCAATACTTTGGCCATCTGATGCGAAGAATGGACTCTTTTGAAAAGACCCTGATGCTGGGAAAGATTGAAGGCGGGAGGAGAAGTGGATGACAGAGGATGAGATGGTTGGATGGCAGTACTGACTCAATGGACATGAGTTTGAGTAAAGTCCGGGAGTTGGTGATGGACAGGGAGGCCTGGTGTGCTGTAGTCCATGGGGTTACAAAGAGTCGGACATGACTGAGCGGCTGAATCGACTGACTGACTGAGAAATAAGAAGGAAATATTTTGTTTATAGATATGGAAGACAAAGGGAGTATGTGAATAAGTTTCTTTGGGAAAAATACTTTTTTTCCTCAAGAAACTTTTTCTTGATGATCAGTTGTGATATATGCAGAGAACCTTACATAATACTAGAGACTTCAGTCAGTTCAGTTCAGACTTAAAAAAATACAAAAACTACATTTTCTACTATCCACCCCCACTCCCTTTCTCTTGCTTCAGTTTCTGCCCACATGAATTCTAGGAGGGAAACGGAGGCACTGGAAGATAAGCAGTGCCTGTGATAGTTGTTGTTAGGTAGTTTAAGAGATTTGCCTGTCAGCTGCAGGCAAGCACTTGAGCTGTGACCCATCAAAGCCAGTCCCTCGGCAGGAGTCTCGCTGACAATCTTGCCTTCGTGGTTCCATGATTGAATGATTAATGAATAGATACGTGTTGTGCAAAGCAATTCAAAGCTGCGAGATAATCACTCAGATAAGACTGGGACTTTATTTGACAGTATAAGAAGAAATAGAGCAAAAGTAAGAGAGAGAGTGCCATTCTTTTCTCTGGAGAGCGAGTTGGTCAGTTTGCTAATTTACGTCAAGAATGGTGTTAATTATCTTGCTATGGAGGAGAAGCTACTACTTGATGTTGGTGTATTCATCATAACGTGTGAGAACAATCTGGACTGTTGAAGCCAAAGGAAAAAAAAAAAAGGAAAGCGTATTTACTGAAATGTGGGCCTTCTGTCAGCCAGAGATTCTCAGGCAGTGAGGAATGTTTCTTAGACGTCTGACACTGTCAGCCAATAGGCATATAGATGTGTGTGGAGATAAATATTTGCTTGGTGATGGCTGGCTCAATAAATGGACAGTTGGACATATATATTGCAAAGGGAAATAATAGAGTCTGTGAATCACTATGTATATGTGTGTGTGTGTGTGTGTGTATATATGACTTGTAAATATTTCCTCCCATTCAATAGGTGGTGGTGGTTGTTGTTTTTTTTTTTCATTTTGATGATGATGTTCTTCACTGTACAGAAGCTTTTTATATTGATGTAGTCCACTTGGAGAAGGCGATGGCACCCCACTCCAGTACTCTTGCCTAGAAAATCCCATGGACGGAGGAGCCTGGTAGGCTGCAGTCCATGGGGTCGCTGGGAGTCGGACACGACTGAGCGACTTGACTTTCACTTTTCACTTTCATGCACTGGAGAAGCAAATGGCAACCCACTCCAGTGTTCTTGCCTGGAGAATCCCAGGGACGGGGGAATCTGGTGAGCTGCCGCCTATGGGGTCACACAGAGTCGGACACGACTGAAGTGACTTAACAGCAGCAGTCCACTTGGTTATTTTTGCTGTTGTTTCCCTTGCCGGAGGGAACATATCTAGAAAGATATTGCTAAACCAGTGTCAAAGAAAACAGACCACCTATGTTTTCTTCTAGGAGTTCTGTAGTTTCAGGTCTTATATTCAAGTCTTCAATCTATTTTGAGTTAATTTTTGTATATGGTGTTAGGTAATGGTCTAGTTTCATTCTTCTGCATGTGGTTGTCCAGTTTCTTCAATACCATTTATTGATGAGACTGTCCATTCCCTGTTGTGTTAATATGTTCTTGGCTCTTTTGTCACAAATTAATTGTTCATGTATGTGTGGGTTTTACTCTGGGGCTCCCAGTTCTGCTCCAGTGATCTATGTGTCTGTTTTTGTGCTGATACCATACTGTTTTGATCACCACACAGGTTTGCAGTACAGTTTCAAACCAAGCAGTGTGATACCTCCAGCTTTGTCCCGAAAGAAGTTTTCTTATTGATAGCATATGTTTGGATCTTACTTTTTAACCCATCTGCGAGTCTCTGCTTTTAATTGGAGTATTAGACCATTTCCATTTAAATATTGATATTGCCAGGTTTAAGTTTAGCAACGTGAGACATAACTTTGCCGACAAAGGTCTGTCTAGTCAAAGCTATGGTTTTTCCAGTAGTTATATACAGATGTGAGAGTTGGACCATAAAACAAGCTGAATGCTGAAGAATTGATGCCTTTGAACTGTGGTGTTGAAGAATACTCTTGAGAGTCCCTTGGACTGCAAGGAGATCCAACCAGTCAATCTTAAAGGAAATCAGTCCTGGATATTCATTGAAAAGACTGATGTTGAAGCTGAAACTCCAATACTCTGACCACCTGATGCGAAGAACTGACTCATTGGAAAAGACCCCGAGGCTGGGAAAAATTGAAGGCAGGAGGAGAAAGGGATGACAGAGGATGAGATGGTTGGATGGCATCACTGACTCGATGGACATGAGTTTGAGCAAGCTCTGGGAGTTGGCGATGGATAGGGAAACCTAGTGTGCTGCAGTACATGAGGCCGCAGAGAGTCAGACATGACTGAGTGACTGAACTGAACTGATTTGTTTTTTAAATTGCTTATCTTTTCTTTGTTCCCTTTTTCTTATTTTCCTGCCTGTTTTTGGATTATGTGTTTCTTTAGGATTCCATTTTATCTCCATTATTGGCTTAATAGCTACTTTTTTAACTTACACCTGCCTGCTCAGTCTCTTCAGTGGTGTCCAACTCTTTGCAACCCTTAGACTGTAGTTGCCAGGCTCCTCTGTCCACGAGATTCTCTAGGCAGGAATACTGGAGTGGGTTGCCACACCCTCCTCCAAGGGATCTTCCCGACCTAGGGATTGAACCGCATCTGCTGCATCTCCTGCACTGCAGGCAGATTCTTTACCCACTGAGCCAACTGGGAAGCTTATCGTGTGCTTACATGACATTTCACATATATAGTAAGAAACTTATGGTAGTGTAGTTCTATTTTTCTCACCCTTGTGCTATGGTTAAATATCTTAATTTTTCAAATGTTATAAACCCCCAATATAATATTATTTTTGCTTTAGACAGCTACTTTTCTTTTAAGGCTATAAATGTGAGAAAAATGTATTTTATATTTACCTATTGCTGTGGTCTGAATATGTGCGTCCCTCCAAAATTCGTGACTTAACACTGAAGGTGATGGTATTAGGAGGCAGAGCCATTAGGATATAATTAGGTAATGAGGACTGGACGCTTATGAATAGGATTAATGCCCTGGTAAAAGTGACCCATAGAGTTTCCTTATTCATTCTGCCATGTGAAGACAGTGAAAAACACTCTCCATGAACCAGGAAGTAGGCTCTTGCCAGACACCAAATCTGCTGGTGGCTTGTTCTTGAACTTCTCAGACTCTGAAAACCTGAGAAATAAATGTTTGTTGCTTATAAATCACCCAGTTTGTGTTATTTTGTTACAGCAGCCAAACAGACTAAGACACCTACATATTTACCCTTTCTAGTTCTTTTCTTTTCTTTGTGTATGTCCAAATTTCCATTAAGTATCATTTTATCATCTGCCTGAAGAATTTAATGTTTCTTACAGTGCTGGTCTGCTGGCAATGAATTTTCTCGATTTTGTTCATCCAAAAAAGCTTTTATTTTGCCTTTCTTTTTAAAGCTATTTCCACTGGGTATAGGATTCCATTAAGTATTATGACAAGGTTTTCATTAAGTATTTTAGGGATTTCAATTCACTGTCTTCTGCCTTGAGCAGTTTTAGACAAAAACTCTAATATGTTCTTATCTTTTCTTTCTGCATTTGTGATGTACCAATTTTTAAATTCTGAAGGTAAGCTTTTTTCTTTATCATTGGTTTTAGGCAATATGATTATGTTGTATGTTAGTGCATTCTTCTTTGTGGTTATTCATTTTGAAGGTGATTGGATTTGTGGGATTGTAGTTATTATTAAATTTGGAAAAATTTTGGCACTTATAACTTCAAATATTTTTTGTCCACTCACACTCTGTGAGTCTGATGGCATGTCTGTTAGACCACCTGGTATTGCTCCACAAGTTATTGCTGCTCTGTTCATTTTTAAAGTCTTTTTTTCCTATCTGTGCTTCATTTGTGATTGTTTCTATTGCAATGTCTTCATTTCATGGATTTTTTCTTTCACAGTGTCTAAGCTGTCTGTTATTGATCTTACCCAGTGTCTTTTCATTTGAGATATTTTAGTTTTTATTGCTAAAGTTCCAATCTGGTCTTCTAAAAAAATATCTTTCATATGTGTCTTCATCCTATTCAGGTTTCTCTCTATATTCTTAAAACTATGGAGCATATTTATAATATATGTATCAATGTTTCTATCTGCTAAATTTGTCATATATCACTGCTGTGCCTAAATCTAATACTTAATTATTTCTTTCTAATTGAATGTAATATTTTCCTGCTCCTTTCATGTCTGATGAAGTTTGGTTAGATGCCTGTAATTGTGAAGTTTATGATGTTGGGTGTTGACTTTAGTTTTATTTTTTAAAATAGTGTTGGACATATTCTGGTACACAATTAAATTACTTGAAATCAGTTGGATTCTTTTGGGGCTTGTTTTAAACTTGTTAGGGCAAGTCAGAGCAGTCTTTATTTTATGGATAGTTAATATGCTAGTAAAGTCATACACTTCTGATGATTCTGCCTGATGCCCATGCAATATGAGACTTGTCCATTGTGTCTGGTGGGAATATGGAATGAGCTTTGGGAATTGTTTGATCTATCATTTTCCAGAAAATGTCCCTGAGCTTTGGGAAATTTGCTCTCATACATGTGTAGAATAATCCTCAAAGACTCTCTTTCTGTCTGCATAGCTCAATCTTCATTGACTTTCTTTCCCACAGGTTAGAGCTGTTTCATCTTCTAGATCTTCCATGTCTGTCTCTTGACCTAAGTGAGACCTTTGGGATCTATTTAGGTACCCTTCCTTGTCCTGTAGCCTAAAAATTGCCTCAGGTAATAAGCTGCAGAACTGCAAGGCTTACTTTGCTTATTTCCCTTTTCTAGGAGATTATAGTCCTATGATGTCTGTTTGTCAGTGTCAAAAAATTTGGTTTCATATATTTTGTTCATTTGTCTAGATGTTTAATGCAGAAATCTCTTGTACTCTGTTTCAATGAAGTAATCATACATATTGTTATTGTTTTTGTTTAATCACTAAGTTGTGTCAGACTCTTTTGAGACCCTATGGACTGTAACCCACCAGGTTCCTCTGTCCATGGGATTTCCCAAGCAAGAATACTGGAGTGGGGTGCCATTTCCTTCTCCAGTGGATCTTCCCGACCCAGGGATCAAACCTACATCTCCTGCATTTGCAGGCAGATCCTTTACCACTGAGTCACCAGAGAAGCCCACACTCATATATACAGTTAATGCATAAAGTATGTAAGTAATTATTAATTTTCTCTGTTGCCTCAGAAAGCAGAACTAGGACCAAAGGATAGATATGGTCATTAGGGATCTTTCTACTATATGTTTCCAGCAATGGAAAGAAGCAGAAAAGAGTGAGGTCTTGTTTATTTTTAATCACAGAAAGTAATTACACAGGGTACAGAAGAAAGACTCTCTTCTAAGCAATTCTGCATTGCAGAATTCCCTCCCAAATTTTAAATTTCACGATACTTTTGGCAATTTCTCATAGCTGAAGAGTGCTAGTTAGAGGTGAAGTAGAGATCAAGTCTTATTAATCCCAGGTTAGTGATGTGTCTGTGACTAAGCTCTAGAATTGAAATAACTATGGAGGAGATTGAAACCCAAAAGTGAAAGTGAAAGTCTCTCAGTTATGTCTGACTCTTTGTGACCCCATGTACTATAGAGTCCATGGAATTCTCCAGGCCAGAACACTGGAGTGGGTAGCCTTTCCCTTCTTCAGGGGATCTTCCTAACCCAAGGATCAAACATTGCATCAAACCCAGGTCTCCTGCATTGCAGGAGAATTCTTTACCAGCTGAGCCATAAGGAAAGCCCAAACCTAAGAGTGAGGCAATGTTTGCCAAGTGTTAGAGGTTACAAAGATTTTGTTCTCAGTTCATCTACTTACACAGTTTTTTTTGGTTTTTTTTTGTCTTTGAATGTATCAATATCTTAGTCATGATAGAATCAGTGATTTTACTCAAAGGGTGGAAAAAGATCAAATGGCCTAAAGATTTTTTTTCCCCAAGCAGTGTTTTTACAATCCTCCAATGAATCACTTAGCAGATAAAGTAACTGAATTCCTGAAAAACAAACCAGACCCTATAGACGTGGGATGTGTTGCAAAATAATGGCTGGATTTATTGAATCCCGTATTGTTTAAGCTATCTCCTAGGACCACATGGCCAAGTCTCCAAAGTTGTCCACATAGTGACTAATAAAAGAAACTTCCAAAGGCCATTTGAGTTCCAGCAGGTTGTTTTTCAATCTTTGTCTTTAATTTGCCCAAGGAATGCTTTAGAAAACCGAAAGTGTTTGGGGATTTAGAACCCCTCTTTTAGAGCCTCTTGATATTAGACTAGGACACTGAGACCTTACCAGATGATGTGACCTGTCCTGGATCACAAGCTAGTTAAGAGGAGGGCTATCACTATTGTTCCTTTATCAAACGTTCACTAAGTACCTGTGTGCTTAGTATGTATGTGATGCATCAGTGTGTGTGATGCATTTAGTTTAGGCTCTTTACACCAGCACAAGCCTTCATTCATGAATTATAATACTATGGAAAGAGCTTATCAGGATTTATAATTTTTTAAACTCTATCTTTATAAAAGAAGCCTCTATGAACCTATCACTGAGATATGTCCAAGGAAATTCAGCAGCTAAAATGACAGGAGAGTCCCAGCCAGAATCGACAGTAAGTGGCTGTATGCCAGAGTGGGATGTGTTTCTATTGAGAGAGAGATTTTCATGCAAGAGTGGGGCCAGAGGTCAGGGACCAAATACAATGGTCAAATGTGAATTAAGAACAATTAATGAGTCTGGACACAAATTAATTGAGTTCTTACTCGATAAACAGTCAGGTCATAATGACACTTGAATTCAACATTGTACTGGCAGGGAAATAGAGGGCGTTGACTCACTCATGTTATTATTCAAAAGAGAAGGCATGCTGGTGTTGTCAAGTACAGACTCTTGTCAGATGCCTTTATCTGCTCAGATCTCCAGTTACTGTTCAAAGTTCAACTTTCACTGGATATGAGTCGCACAATTATGTCAGCTTCTCAAGTTCAATTGAGACAACATCAGAGAGAAAGGAGCCATATTCAGCAGAAAGAAAAGCTGTTAGAACCTCTGGAGTGGAGGAGAAGCAACAATGTGCCGAGGTGGGAAAGGCAAGGGATGCTACCTAGGAAAACGGCCTTCTGATATGTTGGTATCAATGAATCTTGGTGTCCTCTTTCAACTTAAATTTTTCAAAAATTTTAAGCAAGAGAGACAGCAGTTTAAGGTGCTCTATTAAAGTTTTCACTGTTGTTTCTAGAGAAAAAAGTCCAACCTTTGTGAATCAGAATCTTGCTTATCTGCCTATGAAACAGGGACTTCTTTTGTATAATATGGTGCCTTTGGAGGGGGCTTCCCTGGTATCTCAGACTGTAAAGAATCCGCCTGCAATGCAGGAGACCTGAGTTTGATCCCTGGCTCAGGAAGATCCCCTGGAAAAGGGAATGGCTATCCACTCCAGTATTCTTGCCTGGAAATCCCAGGGACAGCGGAGCCTGGTGGGCTGCAGTCCATGGGGTTGCAGAGAGTCAGACACAACTGAGCAACCAACATACTACTACACTGCCTCTGGACAAATTAGGGGAAAGTGCCTTAAATAAAAGGCATCTCCTTTGAGAGGACAAATTAAGAAAAGATTCTGCTTCTTCTAGGCCGCAGCTGAGCACTGGGACTCAGGACTTAGAAGACAAAGTGTGGGCTGGATTTCAGACCCCCATCTGACCGTTTGGCTGGGAACCTTGTGCAGAGCATGGTTTTATCCACAATGTCTTGCCTTGAAATCTTATGATTATCTGAATTTCTCTCTTGGTCAATATAAACTGTCATGACCTCTTGCCAGACCTGGAAATTCTTGCAAAGGTTTGAGTTAGCACTAACCTAAGATGTCAGGGCATGAGCTTCCCTGGTGGCTCAGTGGTAAAGATCCACCTGGGTTGAGAAGATCCCCTGGAGAAGGAAATGGCAACCCATTCCAGTATTCTTGCCTGGAAAATCCCATGGACAGAGGAACCTGGCAGGCTACAGTCTACTGGGTTGCAAAGAGCTGGGCACAACTTAGAGGCCAAGCAGCAGCAGCAAGCCGGCACAGGGTGCAAAGGATATGGACAAAAATGGAGCTGTGGACCAGGTGGTCTAAGTGAAGGTCAAGTCCAGAGGAACTGGGCATAAAGGTGGAAACTGGATCTGACCAGTGATGACAAAGTGGAAAAGGCAGGTTTTGGATAGAAGTTGAGCCTGAATGATTCTGAAGGGGTGGGGCCTGTCCCCGTGCTGAGCTGGAGTGGACAGGCAGCAGCAGTGACTATCAGCAGAGCTCTGGGAGCAGAAGGCAGCTGTAAGTACTTGCCAGTTCTGGAGCAACACTGCCTAGGTTCAAATCCTGACAGAGACCAGGCTAAAAATTCAGAATCTTTCTTGAATTCTTTCTTTTTCTCATATCAGATATCCAGTTCCCCAGCAAATCTTGGCACTACTTTCAAAATATATACAGTCCATGACACTTTTCACCATTGCCAGGTCAAGCCATTGAAACAGTCTGCTAACTCACTTCTCTGTGTTTGCTTCACACTCATTCCCCATTACTGAGTTGATTCTCATTACACAGCCATCTTAAAAGATCCTGCCATCCACGCACTCAAAGTCTTCCTGTGGTTTCTCATCATGCCCAGAGCTAAACATTGGTCTTCACAATAACGTACAAGATCTGAAACCCTGTAGCTCATCTCTCAACACTCCCTCTGGAACACTCAATGTCACCCAAGCCACACTGACCTTCCTGCAGCTCCTTGAGAAAGACAAGCATGCTCTTGCTTCAATGCATTTGCACCTCTGATCCCTCTGCCTGGAACATGCTCTCCTCAGTTAACTGCTTCCTTCATATGTCTTCCCCCAGTGCCACACAGAAGAGGGCTTTCTGGCTCATCCTATGTAAACAGAAACCACTCTCCCCTGCACTTCCCATTTCTTCTCCCTGCTTTACTTTTCTTCCTAATAATTCTCAACTTCTGATGGAATATAAATTTCAATTTTATTAAGACACAATTTGCATACTGTTTTAAGTCTATTTGGAGTTTGTTTTTAGTGCAGAGTTGTCAGTTGTATAAATACTTCTCAATGTGCTTACCTGTTCATCTCATGATCGACAGTTGGGTTGTTTCCAGTTTATGCCTGCTATGAACAAAGATGTTACGAACATTCTTCTATAAGTCTTTTTGCAGACTTATATTTTAATTTATGAATTATGGGAAAACAAATTCAACCCATAGTAATATCTTAACAGTATTAAAACTTCTGCTTCTTGACTATGTGTATCTTTCCATTAATTTAGGTTAATTTTTCTTGTGTTTCGTAATTTTCAATGTACAGGTCTTGTACATATTTTGGTAATTTATAGGCTAAATATTTGCATTTAGTGTTTCGAGTGCTATTATTAAAGCATTATTTAAAATTTCATTAATCAGTATATTAATCACTAGTATATTAAAACTTAATAAATTTTATATAGAAATTTGCATGTACCTGTAAGCTGATACTTGTTGAATCAGCAAAAACTGATTCAATAATCATTGATTTTTGTAGCTCTTTTTGATATGGGTAGGCCTTAGGATTTTTTACATACATAATCATATTATTTGTGAATAAATATTCTTATGTCCTTGCACAGTTTGTATGCTTTTATTTCTTTCTATTGCTTTGCTACATTTACAAGGGAAATATACAGTGTGGAAAAGTGGTAGTGAAAAGAGACATTCTTGTTTATGAACTTCAGAGGAAAGTATTCAGCTTTTCACCATTGAATCAAGTTAACTTTTGTGTATCTATTGAGATGATAATTTGGTTTTTCTCATTCTCTTAATATGATGCATTTAATTGATTAGTGTTTGAGTACTAAATCAACTTTAAATTCCTGGGACAAACCCCACTTGATCATGTGACATTACTCTTTTAAACTATTCCTAGGTTTAATTTATTAATATTTTGTTAGAATTATTGGTTTGCAATTTCTCTTTCTTGTAATATCTTTGTCAGCTGATAAGATCAGAATTATGCTGAAGTTATAAAGCAAGCAGAGAAGTATTTCTTCATTCTCTATCTCCTGAAATATCTTCTGTAAGACTGATAATGTTTATTTTCAAAAATTTTGATAGAATATACAAGAAAAATCATCTGGGACTGTTTTAAATTATGGATCCTAGCTTTTAAACAGATATAGGGCTATTTATATTTTCTGCTTCTTCTTGTTTCAGTGTCAGTAAGTTATGGCTTTCAAGAAATTTATCCATTTAATGTATGCCATCAAATGGAGGCCCAAAGTTTTCACAATATTCCCTTATCTTCTAAATATGTGTAATAACACCTCCTTTTTCATGATGTTGTTTATTTCTCTTATCTTTCCTTCTTCAAAAAAAGATGGACTATTTTTGAGCAATTTTATGTTTACTAAAAAATTAAGTGGTAAGTACAGAGTTCCCATATACCCCTTTCCCCAATTTCCTCTTATCATTAACATCTTGAATTAGTGTTATTTATTTGTTACAATGAAAGCCAATATTGATTCATTACTGTTGACTAAAGTCCATAGTTTATATTAGGCTTCATTGTCTGTATTGGACATTTGTATAATGGGTTTTGAGAAATATGATGATATAAATCTACTCTCATGGTATCATGCAGAGCAGTTTCTACTGCCCTAAAACTCCGCTGTGCACCACTGACTCCTTCCTCCCTCCCTCTAAACCCCCGGCTACCACTGACCTTTCTACTGTCTCTTTGGTTTTGACTTTTCCATAATGTCATATAGTTGGAATCATATAGTATGTAGTCAGGCTGGTTTCTTTCACTTAGTAATATGCATTTAAGCTTCCTCCATGTCTTTTTGTAATGATAGCTTCTTTCTTTCTTTTTTCCTTTTAACATTGTCTTCTAGGGGCTAATCAACTGCTAATCTTTTCAAACAAAAATTATGGTGCTGTTTCTCTGCTTTATATTTCACTATGATCAGAAGGCACACTCTATAATTTTATTTGTTTGAAACAGAAATAGAGACTTGATTTGGTTTATACTGTTCGTTTTGGTGAATGGAAGTTCCATGTGTATTTAAAAAGCATGTGTATTCTGCTCTGGTTAGGTGACATATTCTGTTAAAGTCATATAGGTCAAGTTGACCGATAGTGTTATTTGAGTTTTCCATATCTGTATGACTTTTCTGTCTACTTGTTCTATCAATTATTGAGAGAGGAGTGTTGAAATATCCAATATAGCATGTATTTCTCTGTTTCTCCTTTTAGTTCAGTCAGGTTTTGCTCTGTGTCTTCTGAAGCTCTGTTGCTGGATACACAATCATTGAATATTATGTCTTTTAATAAATTGACCCATTTATCATTATTAAATATTTTCCCTTATTTCAGTACTATCTCATTTTCACTCCGTTTTGTCTGATATTAATGTAG
Organism: Aepyceros melampus; assembly: GCA_006408695.1. NCBI lineage: Eukaryota > Metazoa > Chordata > Mammalia > Artiodactyla > Bovidae > Aepyceros > Aepyceros melampus. Next base: position 113,501 of record SJXQ01002523.1, read on the forward strand.
CCATACCAGCTTTTGCATGTTTACATTTGCATGAGATGTCTCTTCTATCCTTTTACCTTCAACTCTCTGTATCTTTACATTTCAACGGTTTCTTGTGGATTTATTTTCCCAATTATCTAGTTTGATAATTTCTGATTTTCAGTTGTTGTGTGTATCCATTTACATTTTCTGCAGTTATTCATGCTGATGAGTTTAAATCTGCCATTTTGCTGTTTGTTTTCTGTTTGTTCTTTGTTCCTGTGTGTCCAGATTCTTTTGGATTAAGGAATATTTTTATTTTTCCATTTTGTCTGTTTTATTAACTTTTAGCTATCCTACTTTATTTTTTGGTTAGTTGCTGTAGACATTACATATATGTGCTTAATCTCTCACAATCTATCTTAACTTGATATCACACTGAAAGTGAAAGTGAAAGTCACTCAGTCGTGTCTGACTCTTTGTGACTCCATGGACTATAGACTCCATGAACTGTACAGTCCATGGAATTTTCCAGGCCAGAATACTGGAGCAGGTAGCCTTTTGCTTCTCCAGGGGATTTTCCCAACCCAGGAATCAAACCGGGGTCTCCTGCACTGCAGGAGGATTCTTTACCAACCGAGTTACCAGGGAAGCCCATGATACTACACCAAGTCATGTTTAATAGAAGAGACATAGCAACATGTGTGCTCAGTCGCTCAGTCATGGCCGACTGTTTGTGACTCCATGGACTGAAGCCCGCCAGGGTCCTCTGTCCTTGGAATTTCCCAGGCATGAATGCTGGAGTGGGTTGCCATTTCCTTCTCCAACATAACAACATATGTCCATTTATCTCCCCCTCTACTTTCATGTATTACTAATAAGTTACTAACCCCACAATACTTCTTTATATATATATCTTATAAAGAAATTAAAGAAAGACATTTGTAAATCCTATCTCCCCACAAATTTGCCATTTCCTATGTTCTTTATTTCTTCCTATAGATCTGTCTTTCCTTCTGGTATTATTTCCTTTAGCCTAAAGAAGACTCTTGAGAGTCCCTTGGACTGCAAGGAGAGCTACCCAGTCCCTTCTGAAGGAGATCAGCCATGGGATTTCTTTGGAAGGAATGATGCTAAAGCTGAAACTCCAGTACTTTGGCCACCTCATGTGAAAAGTTACTCATTGGAAAAGACTCTGATGCTGGGAGAGATTGGGGGCAGGAGGAGAAGGGGGCGACAGAGGATGAGATGGCTGGATGGCATCACCAACTTGATGGACGTGAGTGTGAGTGAACTCTGGGAGTTGGTGATGGACAGGGAGGCCTGGCGTGCTGCGATTCATGGGGTCACAAAGAGTCAGACATGACTGAGTGACTGAACTGAACTGAACTGAAAGAAGATTTCTTGCAATGTGGATCTGCTGGTTATGACTTCTCTCCACTTTTGTTTATCTGAGCATATCTTTATTTCACCTACAGTTTAAGTTGACTCATTGGAAAAGACTCTGATGCTGGGAGAGATTGGGGGCAGGAGGAGAAGGGGGCGACAGAGGATGAGATGGCTGGATGGCATCACCAACTTGATGGACGTGAGTGTGAGTGAACTCTGGGAGTTGGTGATGGACAGGGAGGCCTGGCGTGCTGCGATTCATGGGGTCACAAAGAGTCAGACATGACTGAGTGACTGAACTGAACTGAACTGAAAGAAGATTTCTTGCAATGTGGATCTGCTGGTTATGACTTCTCTCCACTTTTGTTTATCTGAGCATATCTTTATTTCACCTACAGTTTTGAAATACATTTTCAATGGCTATATAGTTCTAAGTTGAAAAGTTTTTATATCAGCAATTTAATACTATAAGTCATGGTCTTCTGGCTTGGATTATTTCCAATCAAAAATTGTCCTTAATGTTGTTCCCTGTAATATATCTGTTTTTCGCTGAATGCTTATAGGATTTTCCATTTATTCTTGTTTTTCTTGCAATTTGACTATATGTGTATGTGTCTTGGCAAAACTTTCTTTGTATTTTCCTTCTTGGGCTCTATTGAAGTTTTTCTTGCCTCTGTGGGTTGATGATTTTCATCAAACTTAAGAAAAAATGCATTCATCATTTTTTAAAGTAGTTTTTCCACTCTCTCTTTCAGCTCATTTTCAAATTCTAATTACACATATGCATTTCTTGACACGTTTTGATTATGTATTATGGACAGTAGGTATTTAACTACTCATCTGTTTCTTCTGCTAGAATAGGAGCTTTTAGAAAGATAAGCATCTTGTCTTATTTTTTAAAATCCTCATAACTTCACCAAACATATACATGTTAAAAGCTCAAAAATATGTTTGTGGAATGAATGAATAAATAAATGGTAATAATAAACACTTATAAACTGCTTCCTATGTGCCACGTACTATTTTAGGCATTTTCATGTGATTTATTTATTCCTACTTCACAGCAGTCTGGAAAGAGAGCTAATATACAGCTTGATCTTACAGAGGAATAAACTGAGGCCAAGAGCTCAACAAACCTTTTCAAGTTGCTATAATTCACAATCAGAGAGCTGGCTTTGAAACCAACATAGCTCTTTGTGGTTAATAGGGAAGAAGAAAGTGCACAGCATTGTCTTAAAACACTAGATTTTATTCTGTCTCTTATCCTGTATCATCGTTCATTAATGAGAGGAAAGTAAATTGTGGCTAACACCAGGAACTGAAGAAGCAGATAGAAGATGGCCTTAAGCTGAACTGGACTGGGCATGCCCAGCAGGGCTGCGCTACAACTGAGATGGGCAGGGAGAGGGCAAGGCTGGGGGTAGGTGCCCCATTTGCACCTACTCATGCAGTTTAAGAAGATGGCAACAAACAGTCATCCCAGTGACACCAGCAAGACTGTTAGCTGCTATTTCTTAACTATTTTGGTCTCTGCAAAATTGATCAATTTTGGCCTCCACTGGGAGTGGCTTGTAAGGTCTTAGAAAGAAAGAACATTGCACATGAATTCTCAAGGAAAGCACATCCAGGCGCACCATCAATGCAAACATAGGAGCAGCATTTTGAGTTTTCTATCCTGTGCTTTCTGTGCTCCTGGTTAATTCTACTGGAGAAAGAAGTTACCTCTTGCCTTAAGAAATGGTGATTAGGTAATTACTTTTTATTATGTGCATTCCATTCAAGTATTGATCTATTTATTTATTATTATTATTATTTTTTTTTTACTTTATTTTACTTTCCAATATTGTATTGGTTTTGCCATACATTGACATGAATCCGCCATGGGTGTACATAAGTTCCCAATCCTGAAGCTCCTCCCACGTCCCACCCCATATCATCTCTCTGGATCATCCCTGTGCACCAGTCCCAAGCATCCTGTATCCTGTATTGAACATAGACTGGTGATTCATTTCTTACATGATAGTACACATGTTTCAATGCCATTCTCCCAAATCATCCCACCCTCTCCCTCTCCCTCAGAGTCCAAAAGTCCGTTCTATTCATCTGTGTCTCTTTTGCTGTCTCGCATACAGGGTTATTGTTACCATGTTTCTAAATTCCATATATATATATATGTGTTAGTATACTGTATTGGTGTTTTTCTTTCTGGCTTACTTCACTCTGTATAATCGGCTCCAGTTTCATCCAATGGTCGTGAATTTGATCTCTCAGTTTTTGTTTGTGAGGTCAGTATCCTCTGTTTACCATCCTCTATCACTGCAGATGGTGACTGCAGCCATGAAATTAAAAGACGCTTTATATATATATATATGTGTTAGTATACTGTATTGGTGTTTTTCTTTCTGGCTTACTTCACTCTGTATAATTGGTTCCAGTTTCATCCATCTCATTAGAACTGATTCAAATGTATTCTTTTTAATGGCTGAGTAATACTCCATTGTGTATATGTACCACAGATTTCTTATCCATTCATCTGCTGAAGGACATCTAGGTTGCTTCCATGTCCTGGCTATTATAAACAGTGCTGCGATGAACATTGGGGTACACGTGTCTCTTACAATTCTGGTTTCCTCGGTGTGTATGCCCAGCAGTGGGATTGCTGGGTCATGAGGCAGTTCTATTTGCAATTTTTTTTTTTTTTTTGCAATTTTTTAAGGAATCTCCACATTGTTTTCCATAGTGGCTGTACTATTTTGCATTCCCACCAACAGTGTAAGAGAGTTCCCTTTTCTCCACACCCTCTCCAGCATTTATTGCTTGCAGACTTTTGGATAGCAGCCATTCTAACTGGTGTGAAATGGTACCTCATTGTGGTCTTGATTTGCATTTCTGTGATAATAAGTGATGTTGAGCATCTTTTCATGTGTTTGTTAGTCATCCATATGTCTTCTTTGGAGAAATGTCTATTTAAATCTATCATTACTTATATATTTGTTGTTGTTCAGTTGCTAAGTCATGTCCAATTATTTGCGACCCCATGAACTGCATCATGGCAGGGTTCTTTGGCCTCCACTGTCTTCTGGAGTTTGCTCAAATTCATGTCCATTGAGTCAGTGATGCTATCCAACCATCTCATCCTCTGCCACATCTTTTTCCTCCTGCCCTCAATTCTTCCCAGTATCAGGGTCTTTTCCAATCAGTCAACTTTTTGCATCAGGTGGCCAAAGTATTGGAGCTTCAGCATGAAGTCCTTCCAATGAATATTCAGGGTTGATTTCCTTTAGGATTGACTGGCTTGATATATTTATTCAGTGATCTGTTTATCTGGCATCTAGCTCTCTTTGCTTCTTTTAAATTTTATTCTGCTTTGTCTAAATCTCCAGTAGCCCCACTTTAACTTGTGGCATTTTAAATATACCTTGTTAGTGTATGTTTTGGACAATGTTAACAATATTTCAGATATTGACAAGTGTGGAATCTGCTCAAGTCCTTAGGAGAAGCTAAAAAAGACTATTAACAATCCATGTCCATAAAAAACATCTGTTCCAGTCATGCTGGTGTTATTCAGGGTTGATTTCCTTTAGGATTGACTGGCTTGATATATTTATTCAGTGATCTGTTTATCTGGCATCTAGCTCTCTTTGCTTCTTTTAAATTTTATTCTGCTTTGTCTAAATCTCCAGTAGCCCCACTTTAACTTGTGGCATTTTAAATATACCTTGTTAGTGTATGTTTTGGACAATGTTAACAATATTTCAGATATTGACAAGTGTGGAATCTGCTCAAGTCCTTAGGAGAAGCTAAAAAAGACTATTAACAATCCATGTCCATAAAAAACATCTGTTCCAGTCATGCTGGTGATTTTTTATTAGTCCTTCAAATCCATAACAAAGATCTCTAGAGCAAGACAAATGTTCTAGTGGAGTGCAATTTTCAATTTCTTGGCTAACCTGATTTTGTTGATTCATACATATGCATGATTCAAGAGTATTTCTGAATACCAAAAAAAAAAAAAAAAGAAAAAAGAAGAGGAAAGAAAAATTCTATGGGACTCTACTTCCTTTTTATATTTTTTGTATTCCTTGAAATGCCCTTGAAATTTCATTTGCTAAGGGAAGCTAAACAAATAATTGCATACTAAAAGGGAAATGAGACTAGCAAGCTAGATAATTTGTAACATCAAATATTCCTTTTCCACAGTTAACATTTTCTCTGTGAGGAAACATGAGAAGTAAACAGACCAATGTATCTTAAATGTAATAACTAATAACAATGCCAAATGCATGAAGTGAAAATACCTCAGGATACACTTTCACAGTTTTGCTCCATCCCAGCTGAATGCAATATGCTGGAACAATAATACGAGTCATGCTTGTCATATTCCCCTGATCTCTACAGAAGGATGTTGTTGCAATAGTAATACACCTTGCCTCTCTTTCTGGCTATCAACATTCTTTTTTGTTATTGGGGCCTATTACATACTCTGAAATTTTCTTCTGAAAACAAACTTGACAGTACTCCGAGGACAATGTAATGAGTCAGACACCAGCACTTAGTTTAAATCAATCATGACCATGAATGGAAGAATTGGGTAAACATTGCAGACTTTATTTGGGATTCAGAGTGTCATTCTCCATGGGAAGGCCGCTGGGCAGTATCGGGATGAAACTTCATTTCTTTGACACAATGTCTTCCACTCCACCATCAGAAGGGTTTAAATGGTAAGACATACATCTCACTGACTGAAGACTGAGTGGTGTCTTGGAAATGAAGGGCATTGTAATTTAAATGAGCAGGTTGGAATTAGGGAATAGCTTGATGTCTAGTTGCAGTTGAGTGGACATCTATATTTCTGTTTCCAGTTAGATTTCTCCTAAGAAGTGACTATATTTTAACAGTATTCATGGGAAGATGGGCTCTGAGTGCTGAAAGAATATTAGGGAAGGAGTCAATCTACTTGTTGGTATTGAGTGTGTGTGTGCTCAGTTGCTAACTCTTTGCAAGCCCATGGCCTGTAGTCTGCTAGTTTCCTTTGTCTATGTAATTTTTCCAGGCAGGAATACTAGAGTGAGTTGCCATTTCCTCCTCCAGGGGATCTTCCCAACGCAGGGATTGAAACTGTGTCTCTTGCATCTCCTGCATTGGGAGGCAGATTCTTTACCACTAGTGCCACTTGGGAAGTTCTTGGTGTTGAGTATCTGATCTTAAATCCCTACTCTGATCACCAAAACAGAAGTTGTTTAGAGGTGGAAGGGGTTTCCCTTGTGGCTTACCTGGGTTCGATCCCTGGGTTGAGAAGATTCCCTGGAGAAGGCAGAGGCTAGACACTCCAGTATTCTGGCCTGGAGAATTCCAAGGACTACATAGTCCATGTGGTTGCAAAGAGTCAGACACAACTGAGTGACTCACTTTTCAGAGGTGGGAGGGGATGAAAGAGAAAGAGGAAGGGAGTGCAAGGAGATTCTCAGGCTCCTCAGCCTCTAGACTTCTTCCCAGGCCCAAACTATTTTCTGGTAGTGTCTAAGAAGTTGGCTTTATTCTCCTTTAGTTATTTCTATCACCTACTGTGTATATATTGTACATTTCCTCCCCAACCACACCCCTGGTTGATTATTTTTACACTCACCTCCACATACCTACTGGCCAGTCCTTCCCAGCTATCATCAGAGACAAACTCATAGATTACTTACATTTTTCAGAGTTCTCTTGCTGCTTCTTGTTGGAAACCACCAGTATCACATGATCATAACACAGGTGTGTGCCCAGATGGGACTTAAAGGAGCAAAGTTAATGAGAGTAAAAGAAGGGAATTTTATAGAAGAGAGGTAGACCTCTAGGCCAACAAAGTAAATGATCTTCCACCACTCTTGCTGAGCTGGAGAGAATTCGTTATTATGGAACAATGTGTGCATGCTCAGTCGCTTCAGTAATGTCTGACTCTTCACTGACCCCATGGACTGTAGCCAACCAGGGTCCTCTGTCCATGGGTTTCTCCAGACAAGAATACTGGAGTGGGGTGCCATGTCCTCCTCCAGAGGATCTTCCCAACCCAGGATGGAACCCACGTCTCCTTTGGTTCAGGCATTGGTAGGCAGGTTCTTTACCAGTGAGCCACCTGAGAAGCCCATCATGGAGCCATGGGTTACAGTAAAGCCATCATACAGCTTTTGATGCTTGGTTCAGAGGAAGGCAACCACAGTTATAGATCACAGCGAGGCTGGCAGCAGAGCTCTGCCTTTATTGTGATGATATCGGAACGAATGAGTGCAAGAGTGATCGGGCATATGAAGAAGCTGAGCTTTGATTACTGAGTCATACCTAGGTTTGTGGTATAATTGAGGTGAAAAAAATCTGCAGACCAAAGTTTCCTGGCCATTCTCAGCCTATGAGTACTATGCAACCGTTGTGGGCTACATGTGGCACATAGAATGTTTTAGTCATAGAAATTCTCTGTACATCCTGGGAATAAGAGTATCTGATCACTATCTGAGAGGTGGTGGAGCTAATGGTAAAGAGCTAGGACTCTGGAGTCAGACTGCCTGCACGTGAACTCTGGCTCTGCCTCGGGATACCTGTGATCTTAGTACACGTGTCCTCATCTAAAAAATGAGACTAACAATGATACTCACCAGAAAGGATTAAATAGAGAAAATATATGTATTTATATATATTAACAAAATATTAATTGTACATCTACATAAAAGTACCACATAGGCATTTGCTATTGTTTAGAGCTTTCACCTAGATTTCTGGGGATGCGAGGGTCATGTCCACTCGGACTTCATTGTCCTGTTCCTTCTGTATCTTAGGCCAGCTGGACTCCTGCTGTGATTCTGGCTTGGGTTTCAAATTGTTCTTGGCCACCTCAATCTACATTAGGTTTTATTTCCTTCAGAGACTTTTTTGAGCTTTTCCAGCAAGCTCTGGTAAAGTGAAGTAAAGTGAAGTCGCTCAGTCATGTCCGACTCTTTGCAACCCCATGGACTGTAGCTTACCAGGCTCTGAGAGCCTCTCAGGTAGAGCCCAGTTATATGAGCTGATTTTCCCAAATGAAGTTAAAACAAAAGGTAAGCAAAAGTTTGCAGATCCTTTACAGGTTCTAAGAATAGTGGACCATGGTTTGTAATTCCTGCCACCCTCCTAAGACACTGACCGAAAGCCCCCACTGAGTTGCTGCTCCCCACTGTTATTTTGGGGAACAGAGGTATCAGCCCCCTATCCCCCTCTAATGTAGGCTGTGGGGGAAAGCTGGTTGGTCTTTCTCTTTGTTATGGCCCCTCTTCTTACCATGGATCTTGAAGAAGCATTTGGGACAGAGCAGACGTGGGGGGTTATTTCATTGACACTCTACTGCTTGCCAGAGAGATTTCTGTGAGAAAATGCCATGTAAATGCTGGAACAATTGATTAACCACTGAGGTAAAAAAAATAAAATAAAAAGTATGTCAAGTAACTGGCACAGTGCCTGACCCAAAATACAGCACCTAGTAAATGATGATTCTTTTACACATTGTGTTACACACACAGAAACGATCACTTTGAGACATTTTCTCCAAAGACTGCTGAGATCATAACTTATGTAAGTTACCAAACAATGTCTGGCACTTGGCAGACACTCCATCAATATTACCTAATTCAACTATACCTCTTCCTTTGTCCAGATTCAAATGACTACATCAGGGCAGATCTGGGTCTCTAGGTACCCAATTAAATGGTCTTTACACATGTTGTTTCCATTCCAGAAACTTCAATTTTGTGATTTGAAAATCACTTGTGAAAAAGAACTACTTTTAAGTTGGAGAAAAAATTTTAAAAAGAGAGTAGATATTTTGTTCAAATGCATTACAGATTAGAGAAGCACTGAATGGGTTTAACCATGTTTATTCAACAGATTCAATATCTGTTGATTGCATGTAATAATTGGTGGGGGGCCAAAAATAGATTTCTACCCATACTTTCAAAGAATTTGCAATCAATTTGGGGATTAATGTCCCCTCTAAAAATCCCATGGGATTATTTTCAGGATAATGTAATTTTATAAGTAAAAGTCCTCTGAAAATTGACATCAAAGGCAAATTATATAAACTTGAAATAGTAAATTATAAAAACATATACCTGTAGATATTACTGGGCTTCCCTGGTGCCTCAGATGGTAAAGAATCTACCTGCAATCCAGGAGAGCCAGGTTTGATCAAGGGTTGGGGAAGATCCCCTGGAGAAGTGAATGGCAACCCACTCCAGTATTCTTACCTGAGAAATCCCATGGACAGAGGAGCCTGGCAGACTACAATCTGTGGGGTTGAGAAAAGTTGGACATGACTGAGCGAATCTCTGTCTGTCTGTACATACTATTAAAAATATTAACACAAGTTAATTGATTCATTGATTAATTCACTAATTCTTTCAGATATCTAATTTGCTTTTTTTCCAGCTGATCTGCCTGACCCAAGAATTGAACTGAGGCAAGCAGATTCTTTACCAACTGAACTATCAGGGAAGCTTTAGAAGCTTAACAGATTTTATTTAGTGAAAGCATTATTAACCTTAAAGATTAAGCCATAAAGATTATTCCCAAGGTTTTCTTTGTAGACATTGACACAGTGAACTTGTCTGTGACTTTTTTTTTTAACTGCTCTGCTGTTAATTTGTTCCTTATGACAAATTCCCAAGATTGGAATTACTATGTATCTAATCCCTGGTGGCTCAGACTGTAAAGCATCTGAGCCATCTATGTGGGAGACCTAGGTTAGATCATGGCGTGGGGAAGATCCCCCTGCAGAAGGGAATGGCAAGCCACTCCAGTATGCTTACCTGGAGAATCCCATGAACAGAGGTGCCTGGTGGGCTATACAGTCCATGGGGTCACAAAGAGTCAGACATGACTGAGCGACTAAAACACACAATTGGTTTTTAATCCATTCGTTAAATTTCTAACTGTATTCATTGTATTTTTAATTTCTAGAAGTCTTATTTCTCTTTTTTCTAATCTGCTTGCTTGTTTATTTTTCTAGTCCCTTATTCCCTTGGACTGCAAGGAGATCCAACCAGTCCATTCTGAAGGAGATCAGCCCTGGGATTTCTTTGGAAGGAATGTTGCTAAAGCTGAAGCTCCAGTACTTTGGCCACCTCATGTGAAGAGTTGACTCATTGGAAAAGACTTTGATGCTGGGAGGGATTGAAGGCAGGAGGAGAAGGGGCCGACAGAGGATGAGATGGCTGGATGGCATCACGGACTCAATGGACGTGAGTCTGGGTGAACTCCGGGAGTTGGTGATGGACAGGGAGGCCTGGCGTGCTGCAATTCATGGGGTTGCAAAGAGTCGGACACGACTGAGCGACTGAACTGAACTGAACTGATTCCTTAGTCATGCTTTTAGTCATTTCTTTTATTTAAAAATTTTAAATTTATATTCTGCATCTGGTCACTTGGATATCCACCATCTTTGCAGATCTAATTGCCTGATTTTTTTTTTTTTTCCTATGAGTGATTTTTCATGGTGGCTTGATACCTCAGACATGTGAGTATATGTGTGTGTCTGTGTGTGTGAGGCAGGGACAGGGAGAGAGAGAGACAGGGCTCATGATCTGTGATCCCAGAATTTTTTTCTGTGGTATGATTCTACAGAGGGGAGTTGTATGTGATTCTGCCAGATCCTTGGGAAAGCTTTAACCAAATTCATGACTTAGGTATTTGGGGCCATCAAATTCCAGCTCCAAACCAATGTGAAAACTGGCTGGCAGTTACAAATTCTTATGGAGATTTTTGTCTGCTCCCTACAAGCCAAGGATGAGATTGGAAAATTTTCTTAGTTACCTCCTTATGGATGGCAGCAGAAAATTTCCCTGTCTTCACATCAAAAGAGTTGCCTTCCGTGGTCCCACCTTTATGTGGCAGGTTATCTGATGCTACTCCTACTCTGTATGTGGTCCACGCTTTTTCCCCTTCAATCCTGTTGCCTATTAAAGCCAAAGGCACCAGCTTCATTGGGTGCTTCCCTGTCTTGGGCATTGTGACCTGAGCTGTGAGGATTTCACTTATTTTCATTCCAGTTCAACAAAGCTTGAAAAGATTAAAAGAAGAATTATCTAGATTTTTTATATGCTTTTCTCTTGCAAATATATTTTGGCTTTCTTTACTACTGAGAGTCCCAGGGAGGGTGGGGCCTGGTGGGCTGCCATCTATGGGGTCACAGAGTCGGACACAATTGAAGTGACTTAGCAGCAGCAGCATACTGCTGAAATGAGGTCTGAGTTACTTGCCTTTCCATTAGATATCATATAGCATTTTCCTAATAGCATTTCCTATAAAAATAACCATTATTTTCAAACAATATCAATATTATTTCACTTACAGGTGTCCCCTAGTATTGAAGGTTGAGGGTGTTAATCGTTCCATGTTTTTTAACATGTAAGTAGAATATGGGCATAGGGCGCTGTGTATGGACTAAGTACCCTTATCAAAAAAAGGCCTCATAATTCTCAGAATTTAGAACTTCCCAGAGAAATTAGCTTGGAGAAAGAGAGTAGGATCTGATAATTACCCCCTGCCCACCACCACATCTCCCAATATTGGCTATGTCTATCTGAATAACTGAGCTTACAAAGTGAATTCTGAGACACTCAGCTATGGCCACTCATATGGAAACTCTAGACCTGACACATTAATCCAGTTTTTGCAGAATGGAGAATGTGGAGCCTATGGGTCTTTATACTGAGACAGATGATACTGCTTATGAAGAAGCAGGGGTGGAAGTCTGGCCTTTCCTAATAATCCTACTCTACTTCTGTGGCATATGGTCCATCGATGTGATGCCTTATGAAAACCATAAGCTAGTTCTCTCTGGGAAAGAAGTGAGTAAAGAATGAAGAAATTTAATATATTCTCCTTGCCAGCACTTCCCAAGTGGGAGTGTGGACAGAAGTTGTCTATAAAGTGAAATGGTGACATGCAGACAGCAGTAGTGTTCTCCCTACACATAATTTATTTAGCCATTCTTATTGTCAGACATTTAGGTTATTTCCAATTGTTTGTGCTAGAGTGAACATATTTGTACACACCGCTTTGACCATATCTTGGGTTATTTCCTTAGGGTGGATTCTTAACATGAATTCAGAGTTCCAGAAGAAGCACAATAGTTGAGCTTTTTGGTGAAAAATCTTATATTTTTCAAAGGGTGAATGCTCTGATATTTATTATACTCAATAAAGTTGTCTCACCACACTGCTAGCATTGGGAATGGCCATTAAGAAAGATTTTGACAAACAGATTGATAAACAGTGACGTTTAATTATTTCCATTTTAATTTTCTTTGTTGCAACCAATGCCAAGTTTCATGTTTATGAGACATTTATATTGTCTGTTTATGTCTTTTGTCCATTTTATTGGTACATTAGTTCAATTTGAATTGCCTCTATAGACTTCTTTATATCATAATTATGGCAACATTTTCCCATATTTGCTGTAGATTTTTTCTGTTTTTCTTTCTGTTTTTCAATTGTCTTTATGATGGTGTGGTGGATACTGCTATTTTCCACCTAAATTTGTTCTCCCTTTTCCACAGTCCAGATAACTGGGCTTGTGGACTGTGAGCTCTACTCCTCTTGCAGTTAAACGGAGCCAGATGGCCAACTCCTTGCCAACTGAATGTGAGCAGAAGTGATGGTTGCCACTGTCTGGCCAGGTCTTTAAGATGGTGGGAGCACATCCTTTCCCCGCTTCCACCTAGAGGACTGGATGTGGCACAGATTAGCTCTAACCACAGGCAACAACAATGCCCTAGAAGATGGCAGAGCAAGGAATTTGAGGGAACCTAGGGAAACCTGAGTGACACCTCTTGGGCTCTTAGGTGCTGCTGCTGCTGCTGCTGCTGCTAAGTCGCTTCCGTCATGTCCGACTCTGTGCGACCCCATAGATGGCAGCCCACCAGGCTCCCCGTCCCTGGGATTCTCCAGGCAAGAATACTGGAGTGGGTTGCCATTTCCTTCTCCAATGCATGAAAGTGAAAAGTGAAAGTGAAGTTGCTCAGTCGTGTCCAACTCCTAAAGACCCCATGGACTGCAGCCCACCAGGTTCCTCCGTCCATGGAATGCTTTGTTTTTTAAGCCATTATATTGTTGACTCTCTGTTACAGCAGTTACGCTAATATTTTACCTGAACTCTAATATCTTATATCACATAGAAGTTAATTTTAAAACTAACAAAATATTTCCTAATGACTTATGTTCATGGAGAAGGAAATGGCAACCCACTCCAGTACTCTTGCTTGGAAAGTCCCATGGACAGAGGAACCAGGTAGGCTATAGTCCATGGGGTTGCAAAGAGTTGGACATGACTGAGCGACTTCACTATGTTCTCATAACTTAAAAAAATCTATTTATTTGTCTAGGCTGCACTGGGTCTTCCTTGCTGTTCGCAGGCGTTCTCTAGGGGCTACTCTAGTTGTGGTGCACGGAGCTCTCATCGTGGTGGCTTCTACTGTTGTGTAGCCTGGGCTTTAGGGGGCATGGATTTCACTAGCTGCGGCTCCAGGCTCTAGAGTGCAGTCTCAGTACTGGCGGCACACAGGTTTAGTTGCCCTGCAGCATGTGGGATCTTCCTGGACTGGGAATTGGAACCCATGTTCCCCGTATTAGCATATGGATTCCTTCCCACTGAGAGGTCCCTCTCATAACTTTTACATAGAAAATTCTTTCTCAATCTAAGACTTTATAAGCATTATTTTTCTAGCTCTTAACGTATAATTTTTAAGGTGTAGTTCTTTAAACCATTTAGAATTGGTTTTGGTGTAGGTAGGTGAGGTAAAAATGAACGTATTTTTTCCAAAATGTATCCACTTGTTTCAGCACCGAGCTTTGAATAATCCTTCTTTTTTTCAGTACTATCTCATTAGGGCTTCCCACGTGACACCACAGGTAAAGAACCTGCCTGCCAATGCAGGAGATATGAGACGTGGGAAGGTCCCCTGGAGGACGGCATGGCAACCCACTCCAGTATTCTTACCTGAAGAATCCCATGGACAGAGAAGCCCAAAGGGCTACAATCCATAGGGTCGCGAAGAGTCGGACACGACTGATGCGACTTAGCACTGGCACCATCTCATTATACACTTAAAGATACTGTTATTTCTGGAATAGCTATTCTATTTCATGTATTCCCCCTTTCCATTATTTCACATTATTGTAAAAGTAATAGTGTTTTAATTATTGTAACTTTATAACAGTCATTTTTCTTTATGCTTGTTTTTCAAAATTCTTTGATTTTTTTTTTGTACATTTTCTTATATAAATAAGAATCCTTTGTCGAGTCCTTGTCATCTTCATGCCACACCAAACAAAAGTCCTGTTAGGCTTTTGGTCATTATTGCACTTAAATTTCTGCATTAATTTGTGAATAATTGATAACTTTTGCAATAGTAAATTTTCCTATCCACTAAAATAACATTTAATTTCATTTTTTGTTATAACTAAATAAAGTTCTGTGGTTTTCTTGTACAACCCCAAATATCAATTTGTGGTTAATATAAACAAATATATTAATTATTTTATATTTTAAATTTATTTATATCTTTAACATGAATGGAATCTTTCTCCACTATATTTTTCTCAGTAATTATTCTGATATATTAAAAAACTTTGCTTACTGAATATTTATCTTGTATGTCACCTGTTTAGTAGCTTCACTTAGATCTCAGCTGATCTTTGGCTGTTTCTCTGCATATATTTCCTCTGTGTTATGAAAAAAGCTCTTCAAATGACTCCTTGTAACCACTGACTTGATTTTATTCAATGACAATTCTACTCTTTACTGCTTCTTCTACTATAGATCTTAATTCTTCTATTTCATTTTAATTTTGTTTGTAATTTTTACTTATCCCAGCCACATCCTTCTCATCTCATTCTATTAGGGTTAAATTGTATCCTTCTCCACTCCTTTGTAGAAAGCAGTGTTTTGGTTTTTTTCTTTTAGAAGTTAAAAAAAAAAGATAATCGTAAAAGATTTTAAACAGCCTTTCTTATAATACAGTGATTGGAATCATAAACTTCCTAGGTATAGGAAACCCATATTATTGATATGATTTATTTGTTACAGTTTGATACTTTCTTGGGCTTCCCAGGTAGTGCTAGTGGTTAAAAAAACAAAACAAAACAAAACATGTTTTCAATGCAGGAGACATAAGAAACGTGGGTTCAATCCCTGGGTTTGGAAGATTCCCTTGGAAGATTCCCCTGGAGGAGGGCATGGCAATCCACTCCAGTATTTTTGCTTGGAGAATCCCATGGACAGAGAAGTCTGACAGGCTATAGTCTTAGGGTCATACAGAGTCGGACACGACTGAAGTGATTAGCATGCATGCAATGCTTTCTTACATATCTTAAGTCCAACATGATTTTTTAATCAGCTTGTTTATTTTTATAATGGCTCAATAAGTACACCTTCTGAATAGGCTAACTTTCATTCTGCCACACTTGTCAGTCGGGGTCCCAGCAGCAAACAGATGGCAGATTCTAACTGGATAATTTGAAGGGAGTCTAACAAAGAGACTGTTGACGGAGATATGGGTGAGGAGATGGGAAAACTCATAGGGGCAGCACCGACTCCAGAGCAAATGAACTCCAGACCTGAATGACCAAGCAGAGGACTGTATCATAGCCCGGGAAGGAGGGTGGGGGGAGAGGGTCCCTAGACTGAGGCTATGTCTTCGGTTGAGGAACACTGCTGGAGAGCAGGAATCGAGTTTGAAGAATAAACAACCAGCCTCAACTCCTATCCTTAGATCTCCACTGGTGCTTCCCACAGGACAAACTCAACTGGAAACCAGAGCAAGGTGTTTCATTAATCAGGCCATTGTTTCATTGGTCAGGCCCCCAAGAGTCTAGACCAAGATGAGGAATTGTAAACCTAGACAGGCAGAGAAAAGGCATTAAGCATATCAGTCAAAGAGTCCTTAACTTTTCATTGGTTCAAACATTATTCTCCATTTATTGGGTAGTGCTCAGTTCAATGAGTACTCTGGATTAAAAACCATTCAAAGTCAAGGGTGCATTTCTGTAGGAAGAGAAGGGAAGACAACCTAGAAGGCTGATCCACAAGAAGCGGCTGATTAGGACAAAATATCATTGAAGGTTACAGAAGAGTTGGGTAGATAATTCATATTTGTACAGAGCTACACTCTGGGTAGGTTGAGAAAACTTCTGCCATGAGTCATAGTTAAAGAATTATAGTGCCAATAAAAATTTGAATCTTCTCTGTATATCTCAGTCATTTAAGGATGTTCAAGTACATTGACCACAGCAACGAATGGTAACATTACCCATTGTCTTCCATTGTTTTACTCATCTTCCATTGTTTCACTCAAGGGAACTTTGAGGAATTTCTCACTCACTTAGTCCAGAAAAATATCAAACGATTGTCCCTATGTTTATCTTTCCATCACCTCTCTTCTCCAAGATCCCTCACCTACAGTCCTTCCCAATATGCCACATTTCCATCATTTCACCCAGCCCCTTGGGGGGGTGCAATTTTTCTTTCATTCTTATTAATTTTCTGTATAGAATCTTGCAGTGAGACTTTTAGTCTTCCTTTTACAGAACACTCAGGAAAGAAGATCAGGTAAGCAGGCAAGTTCCCAAACCTGCATCAGGCAGAGGGAAGGGAAGGCTGTGAACAAGTTAATAACTTTCTCACATCTTCTCTTTTCTCTCTTCCTACCCTCCCGTTACCTAGAAGGGAGAAGAAAGATCTGTAAAAATGCTGCCAGAGTTTTCCCACCAACCTGAATTACTATGTCAGATTTGTCCTGTGTGGGTATAGCAATTTGGAATTCCACAGAGGGAAGAACATGCAAGAAAGTTGCTGATACTATTATATTTGCATGGTGGAGTTTGGTATTCTGACAATAAACCTACAGAGATGTATGAGCTTTTCCCACAGAAAGTTTTTTAAGCCTAATTATTCCTTCTGAGTGAGGTATGTGCATCTGGAGATTTTCTTGTCTGGAAAACTGTGCAGATGGTGTGAGGGCCATGGGCTTGACCAGGAGTGTGCGGAGGGTGGGTGGCTGTGGTTGGACCTGCCACCCATGATGCCTCCTGAGCCCCCAAGAGCCCTAGCTTGGGGTGTTCCCAAGTGTCAGTGTCTGGACTGTGAGTATGCCATTTACTGAGGTTTTTCGAGGGATATGTGTGGTGGCAGCATTTCGTCTTTCTTGGCCTGCCAACCTGATTTCACAGAGTTTTTGAAAAACAGTACCCTCAGGGAAGTCCATGGTTGTTTTGACATTTGGGATAGAAAATATTTGCCATGTAACCTTTACATTAGAGGACTCGTAGCTGGGGACAAGCAAAGCACATTTATTTGCCTCCATGTGAGCATTTGGGATGGTGCTTGAAGCAAATTCTTTAAATGAGGAAAGGACGAGTAGGCATGTAAGAAAAAAGAGAGGATAAAAATGAAGTTTAAAATGAGAGTGTGCTCATCAAGACTTTCATCTGCTGATACATATTTCCCACTTTGAATCTGATGCCTGAGCAACACTTTTTGAATATGAGGATATGAATTGCCATTGCCTAGGGCTTCCATCCTTCAAGGTCTCCACTGAGACCAGGGAGCTGTGCTGGGCAGTGCAATTAGAACTTGGTGGGATTGTAGGGGCAACACGTACCTGTTCACAATTTGTTTGTGCCCTCTATGAATATCCCCTGCAGAACTTCTTGAGATTCATGCATTTTGATAATCAAGATGAAGGCGGGGACTGGTAGGAGGCCCTCGGAGCTCTGGAGGACATGTAAGATGGGACAGACTTTGAAAGAGTGTGTGATGTGAAATCACTTCCCCACCAGCCTTCTCCTGGCTTTTCAGTGCCTTGAGCATAGAGGCTATTTTGTCCCCCAGGCAATCTTAAGCATCCCAAGGAATAAACTACTTAAGGAATCTTTGTTGAGTGACAGAATCTGAAAAAGGACCATGGAAAATAGCAGAACTCCCCATGGCTCCTTGGTCACTCCATATTTTGGCAAAAAGACCCAGGAGAGAAGAACTGGGAGACCACAGTTTCACCTGTGACCACTCCTTGTTTGCATTAGGACTTTCTTCCACCTGTATTCTCAGAGTTTATCTGGGTTTAAAGGAAAAGAGAGAAGATGGGAAGATGAATTCTACCCCTCATTTATATGGAATGACTCCACTTTTAACTGTTTCTTTATGCTTCTGCATAATGTTTCTAAAAACAATCACAACTCTTCTCCCCTACCCCTTTCCCCTGGGGTTTCTGTTTAGGTGTGGAAGACTGACCACATGTATCTCTCTCTTCTCCTATTTCCATTAAAATAATATTCAAAGAAGAAAACGAAAATTATATAAACACACATGGACAAGGAATGAGGAAAGGAGACAATGGGTAAGAAAAGCTAAGATATTTTTGGTAGATGGAAAGTAAATGGAGAGTGGTAAATGATTCAGCAGAGAGAGGAAGTTAAAATACAAAGATTTGCAGGGGATAAACACCCATAAGAAATGAGCAGATTCAGCTAACAAAACTCCAGGAAAAAAAAAATCAAGGTTGGACATCAGGTACAACATGATGGGATTAGGAAATAAGGAGATACAGTAGAAATCAGGGAGAATCAGAGAGAGGTATGTTAGGATATGGAGCTTTTGGACTCCTGCGGCCACTGCATGAATGCATGCTCGGTTGCTTCAGTCATGTCCAACTTTTTGTGACCCTATGGACTATAGCCTGCCAGGTTCCTCTGTCCATGGGATTCTCCAGGTAAGAATACTGGAGTGAGTTGCCATGACCTCCTACAGGGGGTCTTCCCAACCCAGGGATCAAACCCGTATCTCCTGTTCTCCTGCATTGGGCAGATTCTTTACCCCCTGGAGCCACTGCACAGCCCAAACAACCAGATTCTATTCCTTGCCTCTCTCCTCCCACCACCTCCCACAGTTCACCACCCTCCTCCACATTCACCTCAGAAAATAGAGATTTAATCTCTGAAAAGGCTGAATCAAGAAGGCTCTGGATTGGGGAACACGGCCACATCCGAGGGCAAAGGATGAGGTGCAAAGGCCAAAAATAGGGCATTAAGTGACAGCAGGTATATTGATTAGAGAGAACTTGGCATTGTTTCCTTGCACTGTCCACAGATTGAGAAATCCAGTTATAAATTGCCCAGGCAGGAGTCTGGAGGAGTCTGCTCTTAAGAAAATGAAGAATACCAGAGAAAAGACTATGAATATGTTGACATATGAAGTTCCCTCAACTAAAAAGCCAGCTCACCACTTACTTACCTACCAGAAAACTCAACAATTGTGAAGGAATCTTGCATAATCCATGCAAAGTCCATGCAAAGGAATTTTCCATAATCTTTTTAGTACTTCATTTTTAACATGAACAGAGGGTCAAGGATTTCCATGCATCTAAGGAAAACCTTCAAAATTCAAAATCAGAAAGAAAACAGAAGAGAGAAACTATGGCCTTTGCAATATGATGCTAACTAAGGGAAGGGATGCAGTAGAGCCTAGGAATAGCGCTTTTTTTTGTTGTAGTACAAAATGGATGCTTTAAACCAGTGGTTCTTGACCTTGCTTGCACCACAATCACCTGGGAGCTTTAAAAATGCTGATTGATGTCTGGGCCCCACCTCCAGAGATTCTGATTTAATTAGTCTGAGGTGAGGCTTGGGTATTGAATTTTTAAAAACTTCCCAAGTGATTTTGACATGCATCCAAGTTTAAAAACTGCTATCTTAAACTATGGATATATTTTACTTAGATTAAAACACAAAAAGTTAATTTTCATCAAAATATTATACTGCTTTTTTAAAATAGAAAAAAAATGGGTTACAGGATCTATCCTGGCACTCCTGTTGGGGAAGCACACTGACTGAAACTGCCCACCCTGGCCAGGCACCATAGTAACCATTTGATGAGTTGGTTTGACAGGAGATCCTGGTAAGGAATGCAGCACTAATAAGCCACCATCAACTAGAATTTGGGAAAGGTAAGAAGGTGACACCATGTGTCCAACCACCTCCCAGAATCCTCATTGGCAACCATCTTGGCTGAGCATTGCGTGCACCACCAGGAAGGACTCTGAGTCAGAATGATTGGCCAAAGACAACCCAGAAACTAACCCTATTACCATAATACCCAAGACTGCGAGCCATGTGGCAGAGCAGCTCTCCTGGGTTCCCTTACCCTACTGCTCTCCACACTTGCACCCCTTCCCAATAAAGTCTCTTGCTTTGTCAGCACATGTGTCTCCTCAGACAATTCATTTCTGAATGTTAGACAAGAGCCTGCTTTCGGGCCCTGGAAGGGGTCCCCCTTCCCGCAACGCTATAGGTGCTGCCACCTCCCCCGGATCATTTTTTAGCTCCCACAGTTAAGTGTCCATACCCACACACACCTTGACCCTCCTTGTGGACCTCGGTTCTCTTTCCTTTGCTTTTTGTTCCTTACTCATCCCACTTTGAGTACTCTCATAGTTAATTACTTTTCTGTGCCTGTTGATACGGAAAGTGTCCTCGTATGTCCTGCCCAATCCCACTCTGCCATGTTCACCCAGCATAAGGCAAGGTCCTCCCTCACCAATCTTTTACCATTGCTTGCTTTCTGTCTCATTTATGTCATGATGAATGCCTTCACTGTTGTGGACATCCAAAAATAGCTAGGAAGTCATCTGGCCGTTCAAGTCTGTCTAAACTCTCCAAACTTGGAATTGTATGAACACAGCACATTTTTAGGAGCCTTGTGGGCGACAGTCCCTGAGGTCTCAAAGAGTCAGACTTGACTGAGCGGCTAACACAAGAACAGAAGGCCCATTTACCACAAACATTGTTCTTGCTATTTTCTTTAATCTTTATGGCAACTATGTGAGGTGAAATATCATATCCGTACTTCACAATGTGCACAAATAGTCTCGGAGAGACTGACTGACAGGCCTGGTGTTGTCCAGGCAGCAAACAGCAGGGCTTGGACCTAAATTTGGGTCTTTTAGGTCTGCTCTAGTTTTAGAACAACACCTCTGCCCTTGTTTTGAGATTTAAGTTGGGCAAATGTTCTTGCTTTCCCAATAGATGCTTAATATAATGAAAATGAGAACCATATATTATACTTTAAAACATCTAGTAATTGGTGCAAAGTCAGTGCCTTGTGCATTATAGGCACCCTAACGGTGCTTATTTTCTTATTTGATTGTGGTAATAATAATTGGGAATATTTACTGTGCCAGGTCATTACAGGGGTTTTCTTATTTAATCATTGGAAGAAGCATATGAATTGGTAAATTATTATTCTCCTTTTAAAAATCAGTAACCAAGCTGGAGAGTGTAAAGGGACATGCACAAAGTTACACGGCCTGTCAGGGTAAAGCTGAGGCTGAATTCAGAAATGACAGAATTCAGAGCTCAGAGCTTCCTTGCCTCATTTCACCTCCATGTAAAATATCTAAGACTGGCTCTTGTTATGAAGCCTTCTCAATCCAGATTTAGATTCCCTAAAGTGAAGAGAGAACTAAAAAGCCTCTTGATGAAAGTAAAAGAGGAGAGTGAAAAAGTTGGCTTAAAGCTCAACATTCAGAAAACGAAGATCATGGCATCCAGTCCCATCACTTCATGGGAAATAGATGGGGAAACAGTGGAAACAGTGTCAGACTTTATTTTGGGGGGCTCCAAAATCACTGCAGATAGTGACTGCAGCCATGAAATTAAAAGACGCTTACTCCTTGGAAGAAAAGTTATGACCAACTTAGATAGTATATTCAAAAGCAGAGACATTACTTTGCCGACTAAGGTCCGTCTAGTCAAGGCTATGGTTTTTTCTGTGGTCATGTATGGATGTGAGAGTTGGACTGTGAAGAAGGCTGAGCGCCGAAGAATTGATGCTTTTGAACTGTGGTGTTGGAGAAGATCTTGAGAGTCCCTTGGACTGCAAGGAGATCCAACCAGTCCATTCTGAAGGACATCAGCCCTGGGATTTCTTTGGAAGGAATGATGCTGAAGCTGAAATTCCAGTACTTTGGCCACCTCATGTGAAGAGTTGACTTATTGGAAAAGACTCTGATGCTGGGAGGGATTGGGGGCAGGCGGAGAAGGGGCCGACCGAGGATGAGATGGCTGGATGGCATCACCGACTTGATGGACGTGAGTCTGAGTGAACTCTGGGAGTTGGTGATGGACAGGGAGGCCTGGCGTGCTGCGATTCATGGGGTCGCAAAGAGTCGGACACGACTGAGTGACTGAACTGAACTGAACTGAAAACACAACTGGAAGGGGAGATAGGACAAAATGTTACTAATCTGGTGGTTGGTATTCAGCATGGCAGGCTCAGAGTACTGTTCTGATGAAGGCCCACACAAATAAACAGTGTGTCAACCTTTGTCTTGCAGTCTATCCCTGCTTCCTAAAAATAGGGCAAGTCCAAGGAAAGCTAATGGATTTGTCAATCAGAACTTTAAATCTAAGGAGAAAGAAAAAAAATCTGCAAACAATGTTTGAACCTTGGCCTCAAAAGTTTTAGAAAATAAATGCACACGCACACACACACACACACACACACAGACACACAGATACCCACATACACGGGTTTTTTGGGCACATGGCAATGGTTGTGAAGTAAATATATCCCACTGCACTGATCTTACATCTTGTCACATTAATGTTTCAGAGCACTCAATATAAATATTAAAACTAATAGCTTCACTCTTCAGCTATTACTCCTCCATCCCCTGAAATCATCATAAAACTTTCAAAGCCTTTTAGAACATTTACACACTTGAATCTGATGGTGGGGAAAGGAGATTCACACAACGCAGCCCATAAGCTTAAATAATAGTGAAGAGCTGTTTATGGAATATGCTTTATTTATTCATCATTTCAAGTAAAGTTTCCGTTTTGATGGAGGGGAAAAAAAATCAAAGTATAGCTGTCAAGGATAAGCCTGAAGTATTGCTTTTCTATACTGAGGACTTGCAGAAAAAAGAAGTCCATGAGAATCTCAGTCCAAGGTCAATCAATGCTAAGGCTGTGGGTACGTAAACAGCTAATGGATTGTAAAGACACATAGCAGTGTTATGAATTTTTAAAGAGCAACTCTTCAGCACAGAACCCCATAAATCAATGATGACTTATTGGCTGGATCAATTATGCAAACTTTTAAAACATTTAATGACAGGTAATGAACAGGTCTCTGGAGGACACCAGTCAACAGAGTTTTTGCAGTTGTAGTTACATCTGCTTAAGTGAATTGAGTAGAGACAGTCATTCCTAGGAAGTAATTAAAAGTTAAATCTAAGAGGCTGCCCAAAGTGAAAGTGCATAATTGCTGTAGGCTTCTTACATACCTTAGGTAGCTAGGGAAATGGGTTGCCTCCTGATGTATTTATAGGCAGTCCAGTTTGGTTTTAGACTAGGGTAACTTTTCCAGCAAGTTCCTATTTCTAAGCATTTATCTGAAGGATTTTTTGGCAAAGCAATCTGAGCAGCAATGAGAAAGAATTTTTTAAAGAAGAAAATGTATAGTATGGGTGATGACACAGATAGATGCTTATAATTACTTATTCTGAAATCAACTTTGGAAGAATAGACAAACAGGCAGAGATGGGGTGATACTGCAAGATTCTGCTCCATCTGGAAGCACAGGATCTAAAGATAAATGTGGATTGACTAATCCCACAGAAAGTCTCTCATCATCACTTACGGCATTACAGCGCTTTAATTGCATATTAAAACAGTGACCCGGTGAAACATGAAGGACTTTGGAGAGGAGATTCCTGAACTTAACGTCATTTAAACACTGATTTTTTTTTTAATTGTATAACTTCAAATAAGTCTTAAGATTATGAGAAAGATAGAAGTTAAACATGCCATTCCATCCTAAGCATGGTTCTTTACATTTAAACCACTGACACTGAAGCCATTTTCTGAGTTAATATAGTTAAAGCATCACTCAGAACAATAAAGCCTTCCAACAGAACCGGAAAACACTAAAAATTTTGATATTTCTATATTGCTCACTCATTTTCCTGCTCAGCAGAAGGATGTTAAAAAAGGAAACGTATAAAAGAAGTTGGTTGTAGAGTGCCTGAGTTCAAGGATCTCTGTCCTGGGATTGTTTCCTGTGTTGGAGAGGCTTCTTTAGAATTGTGACTGGATTTTCAAAATACTCTTAGTTAGGAAGGGGGAAAGAAAATATCTTAATCACATTACTGATGTTTGGTTGTTTCCTTTTCTCAAGAGGCTTTGCTAACTACCAAACTCACATAAGAAGTTTGACTCTCTGTGTGTTTAATACAGCTAGGCTTCCCTGGTAAAGAAGATCAGAAGAGACGTTGGCATCATTTCTATCCTCAAATTGTGAATATACTTACTGTCATATTTATATTCATGACTAAGTAAAATGAGTCAATTTCTCTGATATCCAGATCTTTTATTAAAATGTATACATTATAATTTGTACTGATAAATAAATAGGAACCCAAGGTTAAGAAGTAAACAGACATGGTTTCAAATCCTAGATCTGATATTTACTGACTGTATGACTGTAGGTGAGTTTCCTAACTTCTCTTATTTTATATCCTCATCTATAAAGTATATAGCATAATTTATACCTTGAAAAAAAACACCTAGCATATGGGTATCCAATAATGGCAGTAGTTACTATCTGTCAAATCTAAAATATCCCTGGGAGCAATAATTACAAAGTAACATCAGTTCAAGGGTTGTTGCAAGATTCAGGGAAATATCCTTCCACTAAAGAATGTCACCTTTTAGGATAATAATTGCTATTAACACTGACATATTTATCATGTATCAGGTGTTTTACCTGCTCTAGTGCATCCGAGTTGGTCAACTCTTTGATACAAGCATTACTATGACTATTGTACAGATGGGATCTTTGAAACTCAAAGAAATTAGGAGACTTGCCCAAATCCATCTAGATATAAAATGGCAGAATCAGTATTCAAAAGTAGATCAAATGGGTTTGGCCAGAGGCCACTAGACCGTGACGCTGAGCTTTAATTGGCTAAACAAGTGACTAAAAATACTATACCTAAATTTTTCTCCATTTAGAAGAAAAAGAACAAGTTTTATCATAGTGAATTTCTCCTAACTGTCTAGGCAAACAAATAAAGATTATAATACTGGTCATGAGGTTGAAATTTATCCAAGGTATGAAGGAGCGAGAGGCGACGGTGGGCAGCTTTAGTGCACGTACATGACGGGCCGAGTAATTCTATCAGACAGGAGTCGTGCTGTGAGTAATAAATGGTCTGTTTCTCTGACCCAGGGGTCTTGTGTCTTCTGTCAGTTTATATACATAAAACAATGGCAGGCTAACTTGTTAGCTTCCAAGTAGGGTAAAATCTCAGACCCTTCACAGTTTCTGACTTAACACTGAGGAGGAGAGGTCATAACTGTCATACTTCCACATGGAAGGAAGCATCAGAAGTGTCCCCTGACACATGAGTTCTCAGAGTTTCCTGGCAGAACGAAGGGTGGAGCGTGGGATGGTGGAGACAAAACTTTCAGAACGTCTTCTGCTGGAGCCTCTATTCTCCTCAAGAGAAGAGCTAAAGAGAGAGATGTAAATTAAAACCCAGTCAAATGTTACTGCACATTAAACAAATGGCAAATATGAAAATGTTGGCCAGGAATTGCCCAGAAGTCCAGTGGTTAAGACTCTGTGCTTCCACTTCAGGAGGCATGGGTTCGATTCCTGGTCTCGGAGCTAAGCTGCCACAGGACTTGCAGCAAGTCCAAACAAAAAAGGAAAAAAATGAAAAGAAAATGCTGGATAACTGAAATGATGAGAAAATGTGAGGTGGGAGGACCACACATTCACTGCTGGTGAGAGTGTAAATGGGAGTGATTTACTCTTGAGAGTAATTTGGTAATACTAATAAAATTCAGGGGCTTCCCTGGTGGCTTACAGGGTAAAGCGTCTGCCTACAATGCAGGCAACCTGAGTTCGATCCCTGGGTCGGGAAGATCCTTTGGAGAGGAAATGGCAGCCTACTCTAGTACTCTTGCCTGGAAAATCCTATGGATGGAGGAGCCTCGTAGGCTACAGTCCATGGGGTCACAAAGAGTTGGAGTTGAAGATACCGACTCAGAGTTCTTGAAATTTTACTCCTAAAGGTATACTCTGAAGAAGCTCTTGCAGAAGTTACATATATACGAATGTTTATTGTAGCACTGTTTGTAAGTGAAAATAGAAAAAAATTTAATATCCATGAAGAGGAGAATGAATAAATCAAGGTAAATTCATACTACATAGAAGCCTAAATGAATAAACAAAATGACGTATAAAAGTATGGATAAATCTCAAACACATAATATTAAACAAATGAAAGTATTAATAAGTTGGTGACACATACTTAGCGTATAATGCCATTTGTATAAAATTTTAGAACACATGAAAAAATGGTAGTTTAGGGCAGCTGTCCCCAAATTTTTTGGCCCCAGGACCTGGCTTGGTGGAAAAGAATTTTTCCAGGGACTTGGGGTGGGGCGATTGTTTTCAGGATGGTTCAAATGCATTACATTTATTGTGCACTTTATTTCTAATCTAATGCTGCTGCTATCTGACAGGAGGCACTGGTCTGTGGTCTGGAGGTTGGGGAACCCTGTTTTAAGGATACATTCACATGAAATAAAAGTATAAAAACATGCACAGGGTGTGTATTTGATAATAGGAGAACAAATGGAATGGCATTAGGAAGGATATATGGAGGTTCTTCAATTATAGCTGTGATATGTTATTTTTTCAGCCTATTGGCAATGAGTGAATGGGGCTTCCCTGATAGCTTGGTTGGTAAAGAATCTGCCTTCAATGCAGGAGACACTGGTTCGATTCCTGGGCAATGAGTGAAGTATTTGTTACATTTCCTTCTATATCTTTTGTGTCTGAAATATTTCATAAAAACTTGTGAAGAGTATCACTTATATCAGAAAAGGACAGATAATATTTAGGGAACTATATCGCAATAACTTAATGGTAAAAAGATTTCTACCTCAGAAATAAAGAATTGTAATGTAAGAATGAATTGATCATCCATGAGTTGGACAATGCATTTCTGAGATCATCAATCATTTCTATAGTATTGGATACAATTCTAGAAAATTTCTTCCTTCTGAGTTTTTTGAGCCATTTGTAAAGTTCTTAACTTATTATAGTGTATTATTGATGAAAAATAATGCAATTAATAATATACTAATAACAATTAATATTTGTTAATAATGCATGCATGCATGCTAAGTCACTTCAGTCATGTCTGACTCTTTGTGACCCTGGGAACTATAGCCCACCAGGCACCTCTGTTCATGGGGATTCTCCAGGCAAAAATACTGGAGTGGGTTGCCATGCCCTCTACCAGGCGACCTTCCCAATCCAGGGATTGAACCCATGGTCTCTTATGTCTTCTACATTGGCAGACAGGTTCTTTACCACTAGCGCCACCTGGCTTAGGTCAGGAAGTAATGTCTTGGAGTCTATCTTGGCAACAAATGGCCACACATCTACCCTAAAGGATCAAGTGTATGTTTCTGAGGAGGAAAGATTATTCCGATTATTATTCTTTCACAACTATCAAGTGAAAACATTTTAAAAAATTCTAGTTTTTGATGAACAATTTTGAATGTCTTTAAAATGGATACATAAACCAAATCATAATTTTCCCGTGGAAGGAAGTGTCCCAAATACTTTTTCTGAATATCTGAGACTGAAATTTTGTGACCTCATTATCTCCATCTTAAGGACTATTTGGGGAACCACCATATCAATTCCTTCTTATCATGATCATTCTTTAGGGAAAAAGTGAGATGAAAATGTGACTTGGTGTGGTCCGCTTATGATCTGAC
This sequence comes from Aepyceros melampus, assembly GCA_006408695.1. Lineage (NCBI taxonomy): Eukaryota > Metazoa > Chordata > Mammalia > Artiodactyla > Bovidae > Aepyceros > Aepyceros melampus. The sequence goes on from SJXQ01002523.1 coordinate 141,709, forward strand.
ACATAATCTCATCTTAAATCACAGGACTTGACATTGTGATCATTTCAAGTTGTGTATCTGGCTTTAGTGATGCTATCACCATTGGCAGGATATACTTTATCCTCTATATTTTAATGTTTACTTCCTCTCTGAAACTTCAAAATATATCCCATACTCAATGGCCCCCGTACTCCCTAACCTTGGCTTGTTAATAACGTTTACAAGGTATCATTAAACAAGTATGATCTGGTTCCGATAGGAGACCAAGACTAAATTGTTGCTTCTAATGTTTACCCAGTTTGGCAGTTAAAGGGTCAGGAAAGAGGGCTAAGAAGGAAATGTGTACAAGCCACAAACTGAACCCCCTGCAAGCCATCTCTAGCTCTGCAAAGAGAAGATTCTAGAGCCTTTCAGGTTTCAAACTTCATCTGGGGTTCCTTCTTGGATAGACCAGCACCAGTTCAGAGAAACATCTGCTCCTTGAAATTGAAGTGGTAAAACCACCAACTTGCTGGAAGTATCCCAACTTCCAAAGAACTGATCATTTATGATGACAGACTGCTCTGTCATCTGGAAAAGCAACTGAGAGTTTATTGACCCTTGAATTAAAAAAATTTAAGACCAAGGCACAGTACAATTTACGAAACAAAACTAGACTCAACAAAACATCCACCAAGACTCCTCTCTGAAAATATTCACAGACTGTTGAAGCTGAGAGGTGAACTAGAAATCAATCCTCTTTCCTCCTATTTTACAGTAGAGGAAAAAGAGACTCAGAAAAGGTGTATCATTTAACAAAGGCCAGGGAGCCAGTTAATAGGAAAGCAAAGGCTAAAATTAGTCTTTGGACAAGTGCAACTTCCTCTACCATGTTCAATTCTGAGATGAATAATGTCATTTACTCATCAGTGGTATTATAGAGTGATTGTTATAGAAGTGATTTCATAGCCCAAGAAAGAAATGAAGATACAGCAAATGTGGAAAGAGCTAAGAGAGTCACCATGATTAAATGATTAAGATATGTGTTATATGAGTTTTAAAAATGAAAGGAGATACTTTGTTGGGAGAAGAAAAGAGAGAGGAAATAAAGAGCTTGTTCTCCCTTTCCATGAAGTTCTGACTTAATCCACAGAGAGTTTAGCAGGAAAGATTTTATTTGAACATAAAGAACTTTGGGTAATATTTTAAACAGTGTTAATGATTATTGACTGGCTTCCTAGATGGCCTAGTGGTAAAGAACCTGTCTGCCAATGCAGGAGACATAAAAGACACAGGTTCAGTCCCTGGGTTGGGAAGACCCCCCTGGAGGAGAGCATGGTACTCCACTCCAGTATTTCTGCCTGGAGAATCCTATGGACAGAGAAGCCTGGTGGGCTACAGTCCATAGGATAGCAGAGTCAGACATGACTGAAGTGACGGAGCATGCATGCATGCAATGATTATTGCCAAATATCTTAGTCTTAAATTTTTTTAAATTCAAGCGTCAATAAACTCTCAGCTGCTTGTCCAGTTAGATCCACTGAGTACTTGGCTGCATTTGCTCTTTAACTTCAGAAATTCAAAATTTAATATTATTCCAGCTTTACTAGTGGTAAAGAGAAACTGGGTGACTTTGCTAGAGAATAAAAGTTCATATTAGGATTCCTCTTTGATGTAAAGAAAATCAGGTTCCTTTGTTCCCAGTTCACTCCTGACCTGCCTGAGCCTATGCTAGGTCTCTGCTGTATGAGGAGCTGTGGACTGATTCAGTGAGAGGACTGATACTGTATGAGATGGTCTCTGAGTCATCCCAGGAGTGCAAAGGGTTTAGTCAGGCATTTTATATTTTGTTCAGTTAAATTCATAAATCTTCCATTGATGACCCACTGTGTGCCAGAAACAGAGCTAATGGGTCACTTTCCAATGGGACAGGCTTCACCATCATGGGACTTCAGTCTAGTGGAATAGACAGGCCTTAGCAAATTACTGCAAATGTGATGAACACCATTCAAGGGGAGCTAGATGGGGAGAAACACCTAGGCAACGTCAACGTGGTTTTTACTTTGGCCTGGATGAGTCAATTTCTGTTTCATGAGACAAAATAAAATTTAAAGATCGTTGCTTCTTAAGAAATACCTACTCATTCACTTAAAAGTAAATACTTAGGAAGATGCTTCATTGGCCTAATTTATTTGTATCAATACAAAATAATCTTAATAACTAAAGGACTGTTAAAAATCTGTGGAATGGTTAATTTTATACATTTAATATAGACTTTTGGGGGGCTTCCCACATGCCTCAGTGGTAAAGAATCTGCTTCCCAATGCAGGAAATTCACAAGATGTGGGTACCATCCTTGGGTCAGGAAGATACCCTGGAGAAGGAAATGGCAACCCCCTCCAGTATTCTTGCCTGGAAAATCCAACGGACAGAAGAGCCCAGCAGGCTATAGTCCATGGAGTCACAGAGTCAGACACGATTGAACGACAGCACACATGCATAGAATCTTTATACACTCCCTGTATTTTATGGGGATATAGACTAAGACATTGTATTTTTTCATTTTATTAGGCATCATGGTTGATCCTGAACCGAGTCAAGTTCAGTTCAGTTCAGTTCAGTTGCTCAGTCGTGTCCGACTCTTTGCGACCCCGTGAATCGCAGCACGCCAGGCCTCCCTGTCCATCACCAACTCCCGGAGTTCACTCAGACTCAGGTCCATCGAGTCTGTGATGCCATCCAGCCATCTCATCCTCAGTCGGCCCCTTCTCCTCCTGCCCTCAATCCCTCCCAGCATCAGAGTCTTTTCCAATGAGTCAACTCTTCACATGAAGTGGCCAAAGTACTGGAGTTTCAGTTTTAGCATCAGTCCTTCCAATGAACACCCAGGTTTGATCTTCTTTAGAATAGACTGGTTGGATCTCCTTGCAGTCCAAGAGACTCTCAAGAGTCTTCTCCAGCACCACAGTTCAAAAGCATCAATTCTTCGGCGCTCAGCCTTCTTCACAGTCCAACTCTCACATCCATACATGACCACAGGAAAAACCAGAGCCTTGACTAGACGGACCTTAGTCGGCAAAGTAATGTCTCTGCTTTTGAATATGCTATCTAAGTTGGTCATAACTTTTCTTCCAAGGAGCAAGTGTCTTTTAATTTCATGGCTGCAATCACTATCTGCAGTGACTTTGGAGCCCAAAAAATAAAGTCTGACACTGTTTCCACTGTTTCTCCATCTATTTCCATGAAGTGATGGGACTGGATGCCATGATCTTCGTTTTCTGAATGTTGAGTTAACCGAGTCAAAGTACTCATTAAATAGCCATTATGGTGGGTTAGTGACATCATGGCTTGGGTTTTTCCTGAGTTTCCCCAAAGGGAAAGCCTGACCTTGTGACAGAAGCTTGCTTGCAGGTAGCTTTCTTCAGTGTAGATGAAAGTGAGGAACAGAGAAGAGTGAAATGTGGAAGGAAGACCACTCCAACAGGATGCTATTGAGCTGATTACTGCAATGGGAAGCTGGGGTTCCTTCCCCTAGGGACAGTCTAGGAGACACTGAGTGTGCCTTAAAATGATCAGCGTGCCGCTTTTATCCCTGAATCCTCACCCACAACAGAGAGGGCTGTCTTCTCCATCATGGCTGAGCAGGCCTGGCAAGTGTCCAGTCCCCGGTGACAGAGCAGCGTAGGACACAAAGCAAGGTGACATGAGCATCTGAGGGAAGGCGCAGTCAGGCTCCGCCTGGCTGTGGCAATGTCTAGGAAAGGGGCAGCGGTCCCTCACAAAGGACTATTAAGAATAGTTCCTTCAAAACTATAATTCAAAAAATAGCAGCGCTATTTACAATAGCCAAGACATGGAGACAACCTAAAGGTCGATCGACTGAGAAATGGATAAAGAAGATGGATATTACTCAGCCAGAAAAAAAGAATGAAGCAGTGCCATTTAGAGCGATGTGGGCACAACTAGAAATTATTATCCTAAGTGAAGTAAGTCAGACAAAGAAAGACAAATACCGTATGATATCACTTCTTTGTGGAAGCTAAAACATGACGCATGAGCTGATCTGTGACACAGAAACAGACTCACAGACATAGAGAATGACTGGCAATCGCCACAGAGTGGAGGCGGTGTGGATGGATGGATTGGGAGCTTGGGATTAGCAGATACAAACTATTATATAAAGGGAGGATAAATAATAAGATTCTACTGTGTAGCACAGGGAACTATATTCACTATCCTGCCATAAATCATAATGGAAACGAATACGAAAAATGGGTATATATGTATAGCTGAATCACTTTGCTATACAGTAGAATTCACAACATTGTCAGTCAACTATATTTCAATAAAATAAATTTTAAAAATAGTTACTTTCCATACTGGTCACAGCATCTACAATATCTAGCAATTCAATTGGAAATATAGAATTTTTCATTCTGAAGCTTCTTGGGAATAATTCTGTGAATTCAGGATACAAAAGGGACCGCATGGTGTTAGCAGGCTTAGCAGTTTAATGAGTATTTGTTAGCTAGAGCTTTAGAGAATAACAAGGAATCATTTCAAAATGCTGATGTTAGTGGACTGACCCCAAGATTTATTCATGTATCTATCAGACCAATGTTCTCAAACCCCTTCTATGAGCCACATTCATGATGGATACTGGGGATAGAAACTGAGTAAGATATGATTTCTTTCCTCAAAGAGAGCTCAGTCAGTGGTAGATAAAATTAAATAAATAAACAACTCCCCAGATAAACTCTGAGCCATATCACAGATTTGAAGAGAGAGAGAAGAGCATAACCCTCTCTTCCTGGGATGCTGGGAAGGAGTCACAGAGGAGGGTGGTGGGGGCCAGGACTAAAGACATCTTTGCTATAACCATACGCTTTTCTTTTCCTTTATACATTGTTGTTACTTGTTGGATACATACAAAACCACAAGAATGGATGTCCTAATGATTCCCGTTATGATGTGGTGCTAACTTATATGAAGTCAGCCCTGTCTTCAAACAGTTCACATTTCAGTTTTCCAAACAGAATGGTTAGATTCCATCACACTTCTTCTTAGTTGCTAAGAACTTCATAAATTCCTCTTTGTAATTTGACTTGCTTTCAGACAATAATTGTTAACTGATAAATAGGAGAATTGTCAGGTGTGGAATCAGTAGTGAGAAAAAGATAGCTTCTCTGTTACATTTACGAAGAATCCTCGATAAGACCTCTGATCCCATTAAAGATATAAACTCTCAGATGGAGTTGATGACAGCCTCATGGGCTGCCTGAGTCCTCACCAGCTAGGCTGTACTCAGAGCATGCTCAGCCAAAGAGGGATGAATCAGTGCAAGAATTTCATGACCTCCAAGAAAATTGCTGTTGAGAGATGACCTAGTTCTTCGACTGGTATCACCAAAAGACAGGCCTCTTTGAGAAACGGATGTAATGACGACTACCAGCTGCTTAAAATTTTCTGTATTATATGCATTTGCTTTCAAATGACTTTAGTGGTTTAGCATAAACCACCATTTCCAGCTCTAGGCATTTTTAAAGCAACAGACAGAGGCAGGCCTGGCAAAGCAGTGAGCCACTTTGCATCTCTCAGGATGGATGAAAACATTTTTGCTTGGATCCCTTAATGATTCCAGGCCAAGAAAGCCATATGAGTAGATTAGTGATTCCAAACTGAATTCTTTCCTCTCCATTGTCCTCATTCACAGATAGCAGTGCGAGATTAAACCCTCGGACCCTGAGCTCTGCGTTGCCACCTTCCCATCCTTGGCCCACACAATTTCTTGCATGGAAGTGCTTTGGACTTAACTCATTCTCATGTCTACACTGACTTGTGAAAACTCTTGAAAGAATCCTAGTTTGTTCCTATGAAAGATCTAGATGTTTGTGAAGAGAGAAAGCAGGTTATGGGAGTTGAAAAGGTAAAACAGAAAACTAGAGCAGAAACTAACACTCTTGCAAATGAAGGAAATTCCACAGGATTCTTTGTTGATTTGCTACCAGCGCTATAACCTGGAAGTCTCCTCCCTCTCTCCATCCACTCCCCAGATTGTTATCTTTAGCCCCCCTTATCCTCCACTTGCGCCATTCGCCCTTGGACAGGGAAAGACTGTGGATACCATATTGCAAAGATATAATAACAATAGCAACAGCAGAAAAAATTTTAAGCTGAACTCTCTACTGGGCTCTTACTAAGTGCCAGGTACTATTCTTGGCAATTTTACATATTAACTCAGTTAATTCTCACAACAGTGCCCTGGAGACACACTGTAATAGTCCTCCTTTGTAGGTAAGGGACTGGGGCATAGAGAGCTCAAGTAACTGGCCCAAGATTATACAACTAAATGTGTCCTCTCTTAGTCACCACCCTTCTGCTTGGGGTAAAGGATCAATTAAGGAACCTAAACAATGGACTAATGTTAATTCCTAAATGGAAAATCAGGGATTAGAAAGAGTGGGAGGGAAGAACATCTTATGTCACTTCCAGTGGAAATGATTTAAGACATTTAACCTCTCTAACCCAGTAACATCCTTTTGGAATGTGTGAGCTCTGAGCCATCCTCAGGGTGCCCCGCATCCAACAGATGACACTAAATACTTGACCATAGCAACTTGAATGCATTCCCATGTGGATAATACCCTTGGGAAAACGGTGAATGGTAAGTTCCCACCATACACCTTTCCAGGGACCCACACACGGTCACATTCATCCACATGTGGGGGTGTTACTGGCTGCTGCAGGCAGGTGGGTCAGATAAAGTGTAAAGTATAACTGGCACTGGGATCTCATTCTGACCCAAGGTAACTGGAACAGAGCCAGTTTGTGGTTTCTACATGCCTTTGTTGTTTAGTCGTTAAGTCACGTCTGACTCTTTTGTGACCCCATAGACTATAGCCCACCAGGCTTTTCTGTCCACAGAATACTCCAGGCAAGAATACTGGAGTGGGTTGTCATTTTCTTCTCTAGGGTATCTTCCCGACCCAGGAATCAAACCCGACTCTCCTGCATTACAGGCAGATTCTCTACCACTGAGCTACCTGGGAAGCCCTCTACATGCCTTTGCTGCTGCTGCTGCTAAGTCGCTCCAGTTGTCTCCGACTCTGTGCAACATTGTAGACAGCAGCCCACCATGCTCCTCTGTCCCTGAGATTCTCCAGGCAAGAACACTGGAGTGGGTTGCCATTTCCTTCTCCAATGCATGAAAGTGAGGTTGCTCAGTCGTGTCCGACTCTTAGCGACCCCATGGATTGCAGCCCACCAGGCTCCTCCGTCCATGGGATTTTTCAGGCAAGAGTACTGGAGAGGGTTGCCATTGCCTTCTGTGTACATGCCTTTGGCCCAGAGGAAAAACTTTGGGAATTTAGCTTTACTGGACCTTATCATCCCACATTCCTTCTTAGAGATATACTCACCATGAAGAACCTGTGATGGGTGTCATCTGGAAGAGCTTCTTGAAGGAGCTCCTGGAGCTTCATCATTTTTGCTATGCAACCCTGGAGGTATGTGTGGGCTCAGCCGCTCAGTCGTGTCCAGCTCTTTGCAACCCCATGGACTATAGTCCACCAGGCTCCTCTGTCCATGCAATTTTCTAGGCAAGAATACTGGTGTAAGTTACCATTTCCTTCTCTAGGAGATCTTCCAGACCTAGGATTGAACCCACATCTCCTGTGTCTCCTGTACTGGCAGGTAGATTCTTTACCTTGAGCCACCTGGGAAGCCCTGGAGGATCAGTGTGCAAATATGGGCAGAGATGAAAGATTCCCACCACTCAGTCTAACTCTGACTGTGGGCTTAGGTTGGGTTTGCAGAATGACTTACCTGTTTTTAGTAACTGAGAGTTGGGTATAATGTGGTAGACCTCTTAGAGAGGTCACCCACACAGGTGGGCCCCTCTGGGTCCTTTGGGGAACTCCATGAGAGGGAGCAGTGGAGCTCCATTGGCTCAAAATGGGCAGTTGGCACTGAGCGCTGAGTGCTGGTGCCCACCTGCTGACCAGCAGCCCAAAGCATAAATGGTGCACCACGCTCTGTGCCTGCATGCCTCATGTGTGTGCTTCGGGCATTTGGGAAGAGGCAGCCCCACATCATAAAAACTCCCTGAAAGCCACTGAGGTACCTCTGCAAGAAACGTAATGGACTGTACTGAAAGCCTAGCTTTGACTGATGTGAGGTTTGGGACTCTACCCAGGTAAGAATCCATGCAGCAAGGAGACCAGAGAAGGCGAATGACCCAGGGTAGGGCCAAACTGTTTACCAGCAGATGTGTTTTTGAAAATCTTCCTTACTGGTCATGGCAGCGGAAAATATCCTGCTGTTAAACGCATCTGCAATCCGCTGCTCTCCCAGTCCACCTACAAAAATTTTGACCTTTAAAGAAATGATGGAGAAGCTGGTATTTTTTTCTATGGCATTGAAGCTCAGTCTATTTTAGGCTCCAAGGCAATTGCAGCCCTCTTTGCTCCCTATTTCGCATCCCTTTTAAGTCTTGTCCTGGCCACTACAAACCCTTCAGCACTTTTCTCTGTGCAATCACTCGAGTCAAGATCTGTGATTTGCAGATGACATGTACATTTCTTGGCTGATGGTTACAGATGACATGTACATTTCTTGGCTGATGGTTGCTGAAGCAGTTTGTAAATCTAATGCAGTTAGTAAATCTAATGCAGTTAGTAAATCTAATGCAGTTAAGGAGTCCGGGATGGAGGAAGAGCGGATTACAACTGGAAAACTGTAATGCCACCCTAAATTTCTATTTTCATGCAAGTGTATAACTTCTTTCTCATTATTTTGATTGGAGGAAAGGTAACTCAGTATTCCTGTTGGTATGAATTACTGTATCCATGTTTTTGATGATCAAGCAATTGGCTGATTTCGGCTGTTTATCACTCCTAAGAGAGTGCAGTACCTTAGACACCTGGGCTAGGGGATGCGGCATTATTAAAAATTTTTCATCCCCAAAAAGTCCAAATACAAAGATAAAATCTTAGGCTCTTCTCATCATGACAATCTGTTACAAGGATGCATCAAATGACTTTCAGCTTCCTGAGCTTTAAAACAATGATGAGTGCATTCTGAATCATCTTTCATGTGTATATTAACTAAATATGAGCAGATATTTGCTCATACCAAATCTATGAGCAAAGTTATTTCAGTGTCATTTATTGAAACATTCACTCACTTAAAAAGACCACCTTAATGAAAAATAAGGCTTACTTGATTTTTAAGCAGACATGACATGTATATTAATATAATGTGACCTGAAACACATATTAATGAGATTTCCATCAGAAGGATTATTGAGGTTCTGTGTTCAGACACTGAGAAGAGCCAAATGGGTGTATCATGCCCCCATTCCTAATCTTCAAAAGCAAATTTATTGAAGTATCTCAATTTTGCCACACACCCTAGCATCTGCAATGGGCCCAGATTCCTAATCCTGTTACACTATGAGGCTGCAGATTAAGAGAATGTATAAACAATGCCTCTGTCACTACACATGAATATAGACTGCTAAATCAAGTGTGGGTGGGCTTTGTGACAGTGATTCTTTATCTTAGGGAGACTTGGCACTAAACGTTCAAATCCTGAAAAAAAAAACAAAAATTAAGAAGCAGTGGTAGCCTCTGGTATTTTTTCCCTTCATCTAATTCAAAGGAAGTTCGTTGTTAAGTGGAAGCTACCATATAAGTGCTTCAATAACAAATGAGAAGCAAAGAAAAGGAATTAACATGTAAAGAAACTTCCATCATGTCTTAGATGTTTAACAGGCATTATTCCAGTTCATAAGAAATCAATAAAATAAGTATTCATTGAGATTTCACATTCAGTATTCTATATTGAAACTGTGGGCTTCCCTAGTAGCTCAGCTGGTAAAGAATCTGCCTGCAATGAGGAGAACCCAGTTTGATTCCCGGGTCGGGAAGATCCACTGGAGAAGGGATAGGCTACCCAATCCAGTATTCTTGGGCTTCTCTAGTGGCTCAGATGATAAAGAATCTATCTGCAATGCAGGAGACCTAGATTCGATCCCTGGGTTGGGAAGATCCCCTAGAGGAGGCCATGGCAACCTACTCCAGTATTCTTGCTTGGAGAATCCTCATGGACAAAGGAGCCTGGTGGGCTCCAGTCTATGAGGTCGAAAAGAGTTAGACATGACTGAGCGACTAAGCACAGCACAGCACACTGAAATTGTATTATGTCATTGCAGTCTATGTATCTGTCCCTTTTACCCTTTTACTACTGTTAAAACATTCTATTAGATATGAGAATGTTTGTGAAGGAGTCCCTGAGACCTTTGCAAATCCCCCAGCCCATAAAACCCTTATAATGAAACAAGTAGAGAATAAAGTCATGGTACTGTGAAATTCTAGATGTTCAAGCTGGTTTTAGAAAAGGCAGAGGAACAAGAGATCAAATTGCCAACATCTGCTGGATCATCAAAAAAGCAAGAGAGTTCCAGAAAAATATCGATTTCTGCTTTATTGACTATGCCAAAGCCTTTGACTGTGTGGATCACAACAGACTGTGGAAAATTCTGAAGGAGATGAGAATATCAGACCACCTCACCTGCCTCTTGAGAAACCTGTATGCTGGTCAGGAAGCAACAGTTAGAACTGAACATGGAACAACAGACTGGTTCCAAATAGGAAAAGGAGTACATCAAGGCTGTATATTGTCAACCTGCTTATTTAACTTATATGCAGAGTACATCATGAGTAATGCAGGACTGGAAGAAAGACAAGCTGGAATCAAAATTGCCGGGAGAAATATCAATAACCTCAGATATGCAGATGACACCACCTTAGGGCAGAAAGTGAAGAGGAACTAAAGAGCCTCTTGATGAAAGTGAAAGAGGAGAGTGAAAAAATTGGCTTAAAGCTCAACATTCAGAAAACTAAGATCATGGCATCTAGGCCCATCACTTCATGGCAAATAGATGGGGAAACAGTGGCTGACTTTATTTTGGGGGGCTCCAAAATCACTGTAGATGGTGACTGCAGCCATGAAATTAAAAGACACTTACTCCTTGGAAGAAAAGCTATGACCAATCTAGACAGCATATTAAAAAGCAGAGACATTACTTGCCAACAAAGGTCTATCTTGTCAAAGCTATGGCTTTTCCAGTAGTCATGTATGGACTTGAGAATTGAACTCTAAAGAAAGCTGAGTGAAGAATTGATGCTTTTGAACTGTGGTGTAAGAGAATACTCTTGAGAGTCCCTTGGACTGCAAGGAGATCCAACCAGTCCATCCTAAAGGATATCAGTCCTGGGTGTTCTTTGGAAGGACTGATGTTGAAACTGAAACTCCAATACTTTGGCCACATGATGCAAAGAACTGACTCATTTGAAAAGACCCTGATGCTGGGAAGGATTGAGGGAAGGAGGAGAAGGGGACGACAGAGGATGAGATGGTTGGATGGCATCACCGGCTCAATGGACATGGGTTTGGGTAGGCTCTGGGAGTTGGTGGCAGTTCAAGGAGTCACAAAGAGTCGGACATGACTAGTGACTGAACTAACTGAACTGATTGAGCTAAATGACTCATTCCTGCCTCCCAGGGCAGTCAGTTCAGAGTCACGTCTCAGTGAAACTACAAATTACTATGTGCTATGGACTTTCAGGGTCATTTAAGAACACTCAAACCCTTGAATGCTAAATCGACAAGCCACGGGCTTATTGTACTACCTGCTTCACCATGATACTCAATTATTATTTGTAGTGACAATCAAAATAGCATCCATTTAAATGAACCACTACAAGCTTTTATAGGATTTCAAATTTCTGACTTCTCTGGTTTGGCTCTTGATATTTTCACAAAGCCAACATAAAGTCTAGGTGTCCTGATGGCTCCTTAGAGAAATTGCAGAAAAATCATTAGAGACAACATTCACAAAGCTTGAGGCAAAAATTGAGGTATGTCCCCTTGTAAATTTCCCAAACAAGAAAAAAAGTATAACTGTAGAAAATAAAATTGTATTTTCAAAAGTGTATGAATCAGCCATTTTATTATTTTTTTTATTGAAGATAATTGCTTTACAGAATTTTACTGTTTTCTGTCAAACCTCAACATGAATCAGCCATAGGTATCCATATATTCCCTCCCTTTTGAATCTCCCTCCCAACTCCCTCCACATCCCACCCTCTAGGTTGATACAGAGCCCCTGTTTGAGTTTCCTGAGCCATACAGCAAATTTCTGTTGGCTACCTATTTTACGTATGGTAATGTAAGTTTCCATGTTACTCTTTCCATACATCTCACCCTCTCCTCCCCCTCTCCGTATGTCCATAAGTCTATTCTCTATGTCTGTTTCTCCATCTTTGCCCTGTAAATAAATTCTTCAGTACCATTTTCCTAGATTCCATATATATGCATTAGAATCCTATATTTATCTTTCTCTTTCTGACTCACTTCACTCTGTATAATAAATTCAAGGTTCATCCACCTCATTAGAAATGGCCCGGATGCATTCCTTTTTATGCGAATCAGCCATTTTAGATTGTGAAATGTAAGTCACAGTTTTATTGATTTTGTTACTGGGTGGAAATTTACAAATTTACCATTCATATAGAGAATAAAAGCAAAGAAAACTATAATCATTTTGGGCTGCCTCTACCATTGTTAATGTCTATCTGGCTTGAGTCATGTTTGCTTCCTATAGAAACCTGCATGTTTATGTCAATATTTGTTGAATTTAGAATTGCTCAAAACACTATTTTTAAAATTCTATGGATGTCCCCAGCAGTCCAGTGGTTAAGACTCCAGGTTTCCACTGCAAGGAGGGTGGGTTCAATCCTTGTTTGTGGAACTACAATCCCACACGTCATGTAGTGCAGCCAAAATTAATAAAAAAAACAACAAAATAAATTTCTAATTCAACTCTCTCAGTCTACAATTGGGTTCTATTTTTGGTAACAGGGATAATTCAAACATATGTCAAAATAAAAGCCTATTTTTTGCTATTTTTGAAGATCATTCTCATCAGACTACCTCTTCGATAGATTTGTCTGAATTTCCTCCTTTATATGCTTCCCCATTCCATTTCCCCACTTCACCACCTTTTCCTACAGTTGGTTCTGAATTCCTGGAGCAGCCTATGTGCCTAAGTGCTCAGTTGTGTCCAGCTCTCTGTGACTCTATGGACCATAGCCTGCCAGGCTCCTCTGTCCATGGAATTCTCCAGACAAGAATACTGGAATGGGTTGCCATTTCCTACTTCAAGAGATCTTTCTGACCCAGGGATCAAATCTGCTTCTCCTGAATTGGCAGGCATATTTTTTTTTTTCCATCGCACCACCTGGAAAGCCCCAGAAGAGGCCTGAAAACCATCCTAACATCTCAGAGCCATCAACAGTGATTCATAGGCCCTCACCAAAGCCCAGTACGTCAGTTGCTACTAAATGTTGTGGCTTCCCAGGTGGCACAGTGGTCAAGAATTGACCTGCCAATGCAGAAGACACAGGTTCAATCCTTGGGTCAGGAAGATCTCCTGGAGTAGGAAATGGCAACCCATTCCAATGTTCTTGCCTTGCCATCAACAGTGATTCATAGGCCCTCACCAAAGCCCAGTACGTCAGTTGCTACTAAATGTTGTGGCTTCCCAGGTGGCACAGTGGTCAAGAACTCACCTGCCAATGCAGAAGACACAGGTTCAATCCTTGGGTCAGGAAGATCTCCTGGAGTAGGAAATGGCAACCCATTCCAATGTTCTTGCCTGGAAAATTCCACGGACAGAGGAGAAGAGCCTAGTGGGCTATAGTCCCTGGGGACACAAAGAGTTGGACACAACTGAGTGACTGAGCATGTATACACTAAGTGTTGAATATCTTTTATCCCAAAGTTTACCAGTATTTCCACAGTAGAATGCAAAAGGAATCAGTTCAGTGCAGTCGCTCAGTCGTGTCCAACTCTCTGCGATCCTGTGAATCGCAGCACGCCAGGCCTCCCTGTCCATCGCCAACTCCCGGAGTTCACTCAGACTCACGTCCATCGAGTCAGTGATGCCATCCAGCCATCTCATCCTCTGTTGGCCCCTTCTCCTCCTGCCCCCAATCCCTCCCAGCATCAGAGTCTTTTCCAATGAGTCAACTCTTCGCATGAGGTGGCCAAAGTACTGGAGTGTCAGCTTTAGCGTCATTCCTTCCAAAGAAATCCCAGGGATGATCTCCTTCAGAATGGACTGGTTGGATCTCCTTGCAGTCCAAGGGACTCTCAAGAGTCTTCTCCAACACCACAGTTCAAAAGCATCAATTCTGCGCTCAGCCTTCTTTACAGTCCAACTCTCACATCCATACATGACCACAGGAAAAACCATAGCCTTGACTAGATGGACCTTAGTCAGCAAAGTAATGTCTCTGCTTTTGAATATGCTATGCAGTTTGGTCATAACTTTTCTTCCAAGGAGTAAGCGCCTTTTAATTTCACGTCCTATTTATAAGGCCCATGGTGGGTAGGCTCTCGTATGTTTGTCCAAGCCACTCATCTGCAACTCTGAAAGAGGGTTGCTCTGCCCTCCATGTTTGGTTGGCTAGTGGATTGAGATGACCTGAAATTGTAGGACTGGGGATAGAATGGTTTAAAACAGCAGAAATGTCCCCTGGGGCAGAAATACCAACATCATACCAACCCGAACACAGATGTGATGCTGCCAGATTCTCTTGGGTAGAAGTTATATCAATACAGCAATTTATGTGTTGTCCATAAGAGTTAACATAAGCTGCTTCCAGTGGTGTTCAAAGTGCTCAACTGAACAGCCTGGGCTTTGGGGAATTGGAGAGTTCTCCTCTTCCTGTGTTCTTATGTATGTATCATTTGCCATAAGAGTCAGAGTTCAAGCTGGTCACTTTTTACATGAATGAGTTCATGGGTCTAATTCCTAAATCCCACATATCCCTCTCTCTCTCTCTGTCTGTCTTTGTCTCTCTCTCTCTTTTTGCCCCAGGAGGGTAAACAGAAACTCAGAGAAGATGCTAACCCTGTGTGCAAAGGACTTGAAAGATTGCAAGTCCCAGGTACCCTGGCTTCCTAGACCAAAGAAATAAGCACAATCTTGTAGAAGAACCTCTTTGGCCTTTAGAAAAATAACTCTTGAAGGAAAACATAGTTGTCTTCTTCTATATAAATCTGTACCATAGCTATATATTAAAAGAATGCCTTTCACCAAATAATTCATCAAATTTATAAAAGGGATTTTAATAGTCAAGGAGGACTAAATAAATTAGAAATTGGTTATACCTTTGGTTATCTAAGTTCCTTTGAGCACCAAGCTTGTGAGCACGGACTCATTTGCACAATTATCTTAACTAATATATCTGATTTTAAGGCCTACATCTGCAGAAAATTAGATCAGAAATGTTTCTGGTTTCAAATTCCATTTTACTCTGGAAATAACAGATCACAAGAGTTTACACAAGTTAAATAAATGAGGCCAAATATACTCCTACTTCTTGAAACTGTGAATGATCTGGTGATACTGAGGAAGCAATTACAATCTTAATTGGCATCAAATGATGGAAAATTTGTTTCATGGTAAATATTCTCTGTTATCAGGTCTATTATTTGCATTAGAGATATGACATTTAGCCTTGTAGAAAGAGCCCAATTTCATTTGCTTTTTAAATGCATTTTAATTGAGGATTAGAAACCAATCTTTGTAGAGCTTGCATAGGAGAATTTTGTAGTTTTGTTCAGATAACACCAAAACAAACTTTTAACATTAAATTTCTCTGAATAAAAATTAGTCTCAGTTGTTCAAGCACCATTTGAGTGAGATCAAAAAACAAAGGTGGGTTCATTGAAAAATGTGATAAAGGCAGTACCAACTGCTGTATAACTAACATCCTAAAACTCAGTCACTTGAAAACTTTATTTCTTATTTGTTATCTCTCCAGGTTCTATGAGTTATTGGACTCAGCTGTGTGGTTTTCAGTTGAAAATTTTCACAGGACTTCAGCTGGGACTGGAGTCTCCTGAAGAACTGACCAAGTTGATGTCTACAATGGATTCTTTCCTCCCACATGTCTTTCAGGCTTGGTAGAATATCTGGAGGCTGGCTAGGTATCCCTTAACATGTGTCTAATTGGGTTCCTCACAGCATGGAGGTATCAGGGAAGTCAGGTTCTAACATAGAAGCTGGCTTTTCCCAGAGCGAATATTCCAAGACTGCCATGCAGAAGTTGTAAGGTATCTGGTAACCTAGCCTAGAAGTCCATGCCGCATCCTTCTGTTGTATTCTACCAGAAAAAGCACTTGTATGCTAGCTCAAATTCAACAAAGTGGAAGAAGAAACTTCATCTCTAGATAGAAGGATGGTATGTTCAAATAGAGAGGGAGGAATTGGTGCTGGTCATCTTGAAGACAAAGTATCACATACTTCTAGTGTGTCTATCAGATGGCTTTGGAAGAAATTCCCACTTAGTTTTTCCATATAGAACATGTGGATATTAGAAACAGACAGATACATTAATCAAAAGCAAGTGTTGGTAGAAATTTCTATAATCTGCAAGTTCCTGGAGAGCACAGCATTTCTCTTTCTCTACAAGAGGGAAAAATCAGGAAAGGAAGGTTTCCAGTCTTTCACCACAAACTCCCTCAATCCTACCTTGGGAAGATGAGAGACTCATATGGGAGTGTGTTTAGAAGTAGTTGAACTGTGAAACTGAGCCTCCATTGGTTTTCTTTTCATTCTCTCCTTTTGAGATGTCTGGCCATGCTGCTCGGCAGGGACTAAATGGCAAATCTGCCTAATTTGGGGCTCGGGCTTTGGGCCCCCACATCTTTGAAATATTCTCCAGCCCAGGGACCAGTAAACCTTGAAAATGGATTTTTCCATTGGTTCACCAATTAGGGGTGATTTGTAGCCCCAGCTCCAACAGTAAGATTCTCAAACACCCATTCCTTCTCTAAACATTTTCTGAGGATAAAATTTTAGTTGAAGAGCACTCTTTTTCTTCCTGCTACCATTCATTGGGAATTGATTTTATGTCAGTCACTGTTCAGAGTTTTAAATTTCTTAGCAGGTTTAATCTTCACAGCAACTCTCTGGAATAAATACTGTCTCCATACTTTTCCAGTCAGGAATCTCAGGCCCAGGTCACACAGTGGCCCTGTGGTGACTCCAGCTTGGGAGCCCAGGTGGCTGACCTTCAAAACCTGTGTTGTTACCACTGTGCTGTTCTGCACCATAAACTAGCTTCCTACATGCTTTCATTCACATGTATGTCATGACTGATGATGTTTTCCTGTGACTTTTGTTTCAGAAAATTTTTTCTATCAAATGATGATAATAATAAAAGTTAATACATATTGTGCCCTTCTTTTGCATCTGGCTCCACAGACTTTCAAGGATGAACTTATCTAATCCTCATAATAATCCTGCGATTGTGTTTAGTCACTCAGTCGTGTCCAACTCTTTGCGGCTGCATAGCCCGCCAGGCTCCTCTGTCCATGGGGCTTCTCCAGCAAGAATTCTGGAGTGGGTTGCCATGACTTCCTCCAAAGGATCTTCCCAACCCAGGGATCAAACCAGGTCTCCTGCATTGCAGGCGGATACTCTTATCATCTGAGCCACCAGGGAAGCCCAAGAATACTGGATTGGGTAGTCTATCCCTTCTCCAGGGGATCTTCCCAACCCAGGAATTGAATTGGGGTCTTCTGCATTGCAGGTGGATTCTTTACCAGCTGAGTTACTAGGCAAGCAGGTTCAAGGTCATTCTGGAGGACACTGGGAAGAATGGTTTCTGGGATACAGGGAAATTCTCTTGTTCTTCAAAGTCTTGTTTATTGATGTCTGATGTTTCTTCATTGAAAGACAGCATAGAAAGGAAGCTTAATATTTATACACACATTAAAAGGTACGACATTGACTTAACACCTCACTACACGTATCAGGAGTGCAGTCTCAAGAGGAGGTTCTAATGGGGGGACAGGTGACATGTTCAGGGGCTAGGTTATGCTTCAAGAAAAGGGGTGTCACAAAGGGAGAGGAGAAAGTAAGACATAAATGAGGAGATGCTGATTTCCCTCCACTCCAAATCTTTCCAGGGAAGGCCCTTTTCCTGTTACATTCTTACCCAGTAACTCATCCTTTCCCCAGAGTTCTTGAAAGCAGCAGCTACTGAGAAAGTAGCCCGTCTGAAAGTATATTTCCTGCTGTTTATCTGTTTCCAGAACTGGCTGGAGTTTACTTTTTGGTACTCCAGAGACCTAGCTTCTTCTTGCCTTCTTCCAGTGTGGTCTATTTAATCTCCTGTCGTGTGGGTGAGTTCTTGAAAGCAGCAGCTACTGAGAAAGTAGCCCGTCTGAAAGTATATTTCCTGCTGTTTATCTGTTTCCAGAACTGGCTGGAGTTTACTTTTTGGTACTCCAGAGACCTAGCTTCTTCTTGCCTTCTTCCAGTGTGGTCTATTTAATCTCCTGTCGTGTGGGAAATTATGTTCAAAATCTCCGTGATCCTCTGTCCATAGTAAGTTATGCATGTAGTGACAAGTACATGCCACAAGGTCTTGAGATTATATCTGCAATGTGTTGCTGCCGACTGTTGATCAAGATAGACTGGAAGAAAAACATTATTTTCAGGTGTGAAAAACCGTCACCTTTATCAAATAATTTTTCTTGCATTTTTCCCAAGACGTTGTAGCCTATTTAAACTTGGGGGGTTAAGTTTGTAGCATTCATTATGACTGAAAATTTAGTTCACACAATCAGGATGCTCTCTTTATTAGGTGTTACTGTTAAACAATATTAAAATAAACACAATGTGGCTGGCCTTTTGTAAGCTAAATGGCATGTTTATGTCTTTGCCTGGTTTTTTAATTGCATTTGTTCATCTTTCCAACTGCTAGTGCCACGGCCACCCACAATATTTGCTATTTGGGGCTATGTGGTTTACATTTTATACTGTCTGATGATGGCTCTTGATGGAGGGCATCCTATCTGAGTGGTTTGTAGTGTGTTGTGGTTTGAATTCTTGGCAGGCAGATTGTTATCAAGCCCAGTTCTTGTCTCTGCATTCTACCTTTAGAAATGGAGGATGAGGACTCTTTAAAAATGCAATTAAGAATCTCATGACAGTAGAGGAGAGAGACTGTGGAAACACCAAATTATACCTCTCAGCTTTTTAAAATCATGTGGAGGATCATGAAGATAATTAAAGGTGAAATGATCAAACAGAGAAGCCAACTGTGAGATTAAAGACCCTATGAATGGTTATTTAAAAACAATGAAAAAGGTAGACTTCCTCTCTCACCTTGTTCCAAAAAAATTGAAACAGTTGAGTTGTTCAGATCCAGTTTCAGAACTGCCAAATACTGATTGACATGCTCAGTATTTTAAGCTTTTTTTTTTTTTTTTTTTTTTAATGTAAAAGCAGTATTGAGGGCAGATTTGAGTGCAGGAAAATTATACATCATCTGATTTCCCTAATACCAATCTTTGCAACTTTATCATCTTTTCCCTATATAGATCAATGTTTTCTTTCAAAGTTAACATCATAAGATATATTCTATTCTCTGAACTTTTATCTTTTAACATTGTATGGGATACATTGTTCCATGTGGCCACGTGTATTAAAGTTGGTTACACACATACATACCTCACTTATTTTTTTTACTGTTGAATAATAACTTTAGAATGAATTTTTCATAGGTAAGGTTATTGGTTCAAATTATATTAATATTTTAATGATCCTTAACAACTCATCTTACTGTTTTCCAAGAAGGTACAAGAATTGTTCATGTCATGTCAACAGTATGAAAGTAGTAATTTAATTTCAATGTAACAGGGGGTGCTACCCGTGTTATGATATTTTCTACTGTAATGGAGACTCTGAAAAACTTAAATACAAACCCAGTTGATTATCGAGTCAATACCTTGGCATCTATCTTCTTGGGAAGAAATGAGCTAAGTAGGAAGAACCAGCTAAAATGACCGCCGGACAGTCTGTGCTCACTGGACCCACCGGGTGAGAGGTTTTCCAGAATGGCTCATCATCTCTTCTGGCGAGGGGCCAACCGTACCAGCACTACTTCAGGCCTCAGGCCGAGAAGGCAGGTACAGCCTTGTCGGTGTCAAGGAAGAACATGGGTAGCAGGAGGCCTAAGAGTGAATGAAAATTGAATTATCTGTACTTCTAGGACTTGTCTATTGAGAAACAGCAGTGCTGGCAACCATTTACTACCAACAAGAGGCAGTTCCTAGAGAAGAATATAAAATATGCTCTGCTCAACCCCACAGAACTCAGAGTGTCTCACAATGGCCAATTTATTATTTTTACCCTGTCCAGTGACATGGAAGGATGCATCAGGGAGCTGCTAGCCTCTGCGATGAATAACTTAAGTCAGGCTGCAACATTGAAATAATTCAGCTGATGAGGATTTATAACCCTAGCTAGATTTTTTGCTTTCTTTGGGGTTCATGAAGCATGGTGTTGCGAGATACCACAGGAGTCCCGTGCTGAAGTTACATGTCTATTTCTCTTCCTTATTTTTATTTTTTGGTATTTTCATATTATTTTATTGCCTAGTTCAGATGTCTTTCTAAGCAGGGTCCAATCTCCTAGGGGACTCGTCTCTTCTGACTTTGAAAATTAGAACCACAGACAGATCAGACTTCTAAATACTCTGCTTTTATACTCCCTTCTTCACATATCTAGTCCCAGATGGCTTTGACTGCCTGATGCTGTGTGGACTGTGTTGGGCTGCAATTTATTTTGTTCAATTATTTACATGCACTTGGCCAAATAAGAGGGTGGCAATGTAACACAGGCATACAATTTCAGCCCATCTCATCCCCAGGTCCTAAGTCATTTTGCAGGATGGCTGGTTAGATTTGCAAAGGAAATTCCATCCTCTGTCGGTAGAAAACACGGCTTTCAGGAGCTACGTGTGGCAGGACTCTTCTCTTTGCAGGTGAGGTCTAGGCAAATTTCATGGTACTGAGGAGAGCCTGAATCTTTTTGCTCCAGGAGACCCAGAGGACTAGGACATTGGGTGATCACACATCCTAACCTCTGTCTAACTACAAGGATGTTAGAGCTGAAGGAGATTTCAGAAAAACAGCTGGTCAAACTCTCTACCTTCTTCTGATCCTCATTGTTCACAGGGTCAGTTATTTGCAACATTGCTTTTTGTGTGTGTGTTGTCCTTTGGAAACCATGTTAAAAGCTATTCTTTCCTAAGTTACCCTGTGGACCTTCCAATTCCTATTTTAACTGGGAAATTTTAACAAGATCCTTCAAACGGTTAAGAAAGGAGAAAAACATTTGTGGAAGTGGAATTTGGAGAGGAGCTATGGTTTTTCTTTGTTGACAAATCCCCTTTTGACCTCTTAACATCGCTGAATCAAGTCCCAGTGTTTGAGAGGTTATTGCCTGACACAGGTTAAATATTTTAATATTCACTGATTGGAGGAAAGTATCATGGGCAACTAAAGCCAGATCCTTGAATGCTGAGGGCGTTAGTGGCTCCATAAAATGTAAATGCATCCTTAATTATCTCAAGTCACTGCACGCCCAAGTAGTTCTTTTACAAGAAAAACACAGCTTACTGATAATGAGCACGAAAATTACTAAGAGATTGGTGGGGTAAATCTCTTAAACCTCTTCTCTTATTTTTTTTCTTCTCCAAATTTGCAACTAAAGCCAGATCCTTGAATGCTGAGGGCGTTAGTGGCTCCATAAAATGTAAATGCATCCTTAATTATCTCAAGTCACTGCACGCCCAAGTAGTTCTTTTACAAGAAAAACACAGCTTACTGATAATGAGCACGAAAATTACTAAGAGATTGGTGGGGTAAATCTCTTAAACCTCTTCTCTTATTTTTTTTCTTCTCCAAATTTTGATGTGACTTTGCTCATTTGCATGTGCATCCCTTTCTAGATGGCACAGATAAATACAGAGCCTCAGAGGATTTGGGGGGTTGGGGTTACAGCAGCTTCTGCCTTGGGGGCCAGCTCTAAGATGATTATTATCATCATCATGACTTGGACCCATGAAGCTTTGGGGTCTTAAGAAACGCGGGTTATATCCCGTAGTTGCAGGGATTTTATTTTTAAGTGTATATGTTATCTGTTATTTTAGGACCATGGTGTCCCCAGGAGACAGATATTTTACTGCCATTTTTTCAGTGGGAACACAGGAGGACAAATGACTTCTCTTTGGCCATTCAATTTATAAATGGGAATCGGGGGCTGAACCTCAGGTCTTCCAGCCTTCAGCCCTGGGCTCTCTCTCTTTCAAAAAACACCCTCACTCTTCAAGTCCAGTAAGGGAAGTGACGGGGATGGCAGAAGGGGCCCTAACGGAGGTCCTGTCCATGTTCCATCCACTGAGGGGTCAAGGATCCTCACTGACATCTGGGGATGTGCCTAGAAGTAAGTGTGTTCATTGTGAGGGCAAAGGCTGGACACCGCAACTCAACATCAGGCAGAAGAGCAAAGTTTCTGGCCAGCAGTGGTGAAGTCTGTTCTCACATGTCAAATATCCAAGACAGCTCTACCTGCTACAGAAACCAAGGTGGCAGAAAGAGACAAGCAGCACTCGGAGATGCAGAACAACAGGGTTTATTCAGCACCGGTGCAGGCTCAGTGGAGTCACCTCCAGAGGCTGATCGCCCAGCCTTTGTTCTGGGTATCTTTTATACAGGACAGACTTCTGGGTCTTCAGAACTTTCCCGCTAAAGCAGCTCAGATCTTCCCTCCCCAGACAGCTTAGGTTCCCACCAATGCAATGAGCAAACAAGATTACAGAAGTGGAGGTGGGGGGTGGTGAGCAAAAGCTGTTTAAGCAAGATAACAGAGGCAGAAGGCAGAAAGTAGTTATTCTAGCTGGCGGTTGGCGTTCTAGCTGGGGGTTTCCACCTCATACCAACACACTGACCCTGACTGGCTGAGACTGCAGCATCACCTACCCGCTTCTGGAGCATCGTAACTGGGGTGACTGCTAGGCTTTTTGCATAAAAGCTGCTATGCAAAATTACTCTCCCAGACTTTGCCTGACTTTCAGAATAAAGTTAAGATCTTTAAATTTAAGTCTCTGAAATCTGGGGCAGTCCTGCCACGACCGAGATCTGGAAAGGCAGAAGAGACGATCACCTGGGGTCAAGCCCCTCTGTGACCCCACCCTCACCCTCACCGCACACTGTGTTGGGCCCTTTTACTCACCCTTTGCCTCGTCTCTGGCTGCCCCCAACCTGACATGTGCTCCCTCCCCCTTGCCCTGAGAGGTGAACCAGCTCCAGTGGCAGGCTGATAAAGCACTGGCTTTATAGGCTTGGGAATCTATGCAATCAAAGCACCCTGAATTTAGAAAAGTTCCACCCTTGATTTAATGCTGTTTTTATTTTCTTGAAATTCTTAATAGATTTTGGACACGGAGCTCCAAGTTTTCATTTTGCAGAGGGCCTCAGGTATCACAGAGGTCAATCCTGCCAGCACCATCAGGTTTCCTGACATCCGAGTCCCAGAGCTGGGAGGAAGCTTAGAAGCCATTGTCTAGTTCCATCCTTGCAGCTGACAGGGAAAGAGAGGGAGAGCCACAACTGGGGTGACTGGCCTGAGGTCACCCAGGAAGTCAGAGGCAGGGACATAGCTGAGACCATCACTGCTAGCTGAGTGCTCCTTCTCCTGTACCGTGATCCTAAAGCCGCCTCCCAAGCACAGGAGCAGGTCTTCGTTAGGGTTGGACATGACAGCTGTGGTGTCTCTCTCAGACACCTTTTCTCCTCCTTAGCTTTGGCCATAGAAACAGGGACAGTGACAACAACTTTCTTTCTGCCCTACCAATCAGTACTCCTGCATTGCTTACATAAAGCACTTCTTAAAAGCTCGAAGGAAAAAACAGATAATGGAAAGCTCTGGCCTAAGACAAGAGTTTCAACCACAGCATCAAAACAAAATTTTGTCTCGGTCAAAAAAAAAGAGATGCCCCAAGGAGATGATGATTAGTATGAATTAAATTAGCTGTGCTTGTGAATGATTCGTACCCATACTTGGATAATCATACCTGTCAGTGTAATTGACTTTCAGAGGACCTCATTTTGCTGGGATGATGATGCACTTTCTCGTGTAAGAACTGTGCCTGCTACTGAGTGTACCCTTGGGAGGGTATCCCGCATGTGATGTCATCTGCTGTGGGAAGAAGAGTGGTTAAGAATTGAGGGTATGCTAGGCATTTACTCCTCTCTGTTCTCCAAGATTTATGCTAAACCAGATAAGGAGAAAGGCACCTATTTGCGTCGTATCTCTGAAGTTGGATTGCCTACACAAAATTGAAGGCATACCTCATTTTATTGCGCTTGGGTTTACTGTGTTTTTTACAGATTGAAGGTTTATGGCAACCCTGTATTAAGCAAGTCTACCAATAACATTTTTCCAGCAGCATTTGCTCACTTTGTGTCTCTGTGTCATGGTGTGATAATTCTTGCAAAATTTCAAACCCTCCACCGGTAAAAAGATGATGATTAGTGTTTTTTTTCTTTTTAGCAATAAATTATTTTTAAAGTCTTTATTGAATTAGTTACAATATTGTTTCTGTTTTATGTTTTGGTTTTTTGGCTCTGAGGCATGTGGGATCTTAGCTCCCCAATCGGGGATCAAACCCATACCCCATGCATTAGAAAGGGAAGGTGTTTAACAACTGGACCGCTGGGGAAGTCCCCTAAAGTATTTTTAAATTAAGATATATACAGGTTTTTTTAGACAAGTCCATTGCACACTTAACAGACTATACCAGGGGTCCCACCCACCTAGGCCACGCAAGGTAATCAAAGCTTCATCTGCCACTCCTCATGGTTCCCAATTGCTTGCATTACCACCTGAACCATCCCCTCTTTCCCCTCAGTCCATGGAAAAATTGTCTTCCATGAAACTGGTCCCTGCTGTCAAAAAGACTGGGGACCTCTGGACTACATTATGTAAGGAAAGTGTTAGTCACTCAATCATGTCCAACTTTGTGACCCCATGGGCTAAGCCCACCAGGCTCCTGTGTCTATGGAATTCTCCAGATAAGAATACTAGAGTGGGTAGCCATTTCCTCCTCTGGGAAATGATCCCAACCCAGGGATCGAACCCAGGTCTCCTGCATTGCAGGCAGATTCTTCACCATCTGAGCCACCAGGGAAGCCCACACTATAGTATAACTATAACTTTTAAATGTGCTGGGAAACCAAAAAATTCATGTGAGTCACACTGTTGCAATATTCGCTTTATTGCAGTGATCTGGAACTGAACATACCTGCAACATGCCTGATATATACCTGTATAATTTCACAGTATTCCAGGTTACTTACTAAGAGCTGATTCAACACACCTACAGCACTACTGAACCATCTTTGCACATTGCGTGGCATTGCTTTCAAAAACATTAAGTACATTCAAAGTCCTTCATATTAAGATCCACTCAAACTTGAGACCTATGGTAAAGTTTGTTTCTTCTGGTGGGGTAGCAAACATAGGGGACTGCTTAATCCACTGGGTTTCCTTCACTGATTGTTTTGGTTGCTAGGAAGCAAGGATGGTCAGAACTAGGTTCTTTTGTTTTCAACTGCTCACTCCTTTATATTTTGATAAATGTTTTCCTTCTTGGCTTTTTGTTTTAATAAATTTAAAAGCTACAGAGACATGCAAAGAAAGATAGTAAGCACTTATATTCCCAATTCTTACAATTAATAGCTGTTAATATTTTCTTGTGGGTTTCCCTGGTGGCTCAGATTGGCAGGAATCTGCCTGCCAATGCAGGAGATGTGGGTTTGATTCCTGGGTTGGGAAGATTCCCTGGAGAAGGAAATGGCAACTCACTCTAGTATTCTTGCCTGGGAAATCCAATGGACAGAGGGCGCCTGGCAGGCAACAGTCCATGGGGTTGCAAAAAGAGTCAGACACAACTTAGCAACTAAACAACAACAACAACAAACAACAACATTTTCTTGTATTTATTTTCAGTAATTATTTTAAAAGACATTACCACTTAGCTAATGTCCCATCCTGTTATTAATGAAGTATACTATACAAAGCTAATATCCCACCACGCTCGGCCCACTCTCCCTCAGTGTCTCACAGCCAATCACTGAAATAAATCTGTTGTATATTTTGGAGTCCATTTTCTATACGTCTGTGCACAAGTATGTCCATTTGTGGCTTCCCAGGTGGCGCTAGTGGTAAAGAACCTGCCTACCAATGGAGATAGACATAAACAGATGCGCGTTCAGTCCCTGAGTTGGGAAGATCCCCTGGAGGAGGACATGACAATCCACTCCAGTATTCTTGCCTAGAGAATCTCGGGGACAGAGAAGCCTGGAGGGCTGCAAAGGGTTGGACACAACTGAAGCGACTTAGCAGGGTGTGGATGTGTACACATATATAAATGTACATGTATAAGAATTTTTTCCAGAATGTAGTGATGAGCAAACCAACAAGCAAAGGAGTCTCTGAGTTACTGTCTCTCTTTAAGATGCCATCATATTGCCAATGCCATCACCATTATCAATGCCATCAATATTGTCAATGCCACCACCATTATCAATTCCATTACCATTGTCAATTCTGTAACAGCCATGTTTCCTTTGAAACTTAAAACCACAATAGAAGACTAAGGCGTGTTGTGCTATATGCTTAGATGCTCAGTCATGCCTGCCTCTTTGAGACTCCATGGACTGCAGCCTGCCAGGCTCCTCTGTCCATAGGATTCTCCCAGTAAGAATACTGGAATAGGATGCCATTTCCTCCTCCAGGGGGTCTTCCTGACCCAGGGGTTGAACCTACATCTCTTATGTCTCCTGCATTGGCAGGCATATTCTTTACCACCAGTGCCACTAGGGAAGTCATGGATGCCTAGCTAATGTTCCATGGGTACAAGGTAAGATTGATGGAATGATGTCCAAAATAAGCGTACATATGCCACACTATAATTGCTTTCACCAAGTTAGAAAGTCTGAGAGAAGAAGCCAGACAACTCTCCTTTTATGAATTTTTAGGTGCTTCTCCTTTGAAACACCAAGTATTCTTCAGGACTCTCTGCCATCTGAATGCTATTACCCAAATTCTTTTTCCTAACCATAGCTCAGTTTTTAAGCTATTTTTGAAAGTGACTGTTGCTATATAAAACCATAGTTATAGGAAAATGCAATCTGTTGATCTCTTCATGGTAGAGTCTATATATCATTTACACTTCACTTCTCTGTGGGTGGAAAAGCTTTTTTCATGGTTTATTTAGCAGGAAGTCATTTTGATCAGCAAGATGAGTAATACTTTACAGCTGTTTGCAATTACTGCCTCTGCTCTGCCAGGAGTTTTAACTATTATACAAACTGAAACACCAAATGAGTTGAGGCAAGATGGGAAGAAGAGAAATGCATATTTCATAGGTCCATTCATGTCACGAGAAATTACCCATCACTTGTTTTTTCATTGTAGGTTTCCAAATTCAGAGTCACATTTAAAGGTAATTTTTAATCACATTTATAATTCTGAAGGTTTTTTTTTTTTAATCAATAAAGTACAACCTGTAACACTAGGTTTCCTAGACTATTGGGAAGTTGCCATAGTTTAAATTCTCTATAAGTTTAGTTTAGCAGGAAAGCTAGTTTAGCAGGAAACAAAACAAAACAGGCTTCCACTTGCATATCTACCTCTTTGAAACACTCATTGTGAAAATATAATGACTGAAATATTTCAATTACCAAGTGAATAAAGTGACAAAGACTCTCTCCTTCTTACCTAACATAAAACTGATATAACAAATTTACATCATGGGGAATTTAGGAGCTCTTTGTAAATCATTAATTAGATTGATGAGTAGCCAGTTTATGGAGCATGAGAGCTGGGAGCTAGAGCAAGGGTCCCCAACCTTTGGGATCTCATGCCTGATGATCTGAGGTGGAGCTGATGGAATAATAATGGAAATAAAGTGTACAATAAATGCAATGTACTTGACTCATCCTGAAACCATCTCCCTCATCCCCCTACCCCTGGTCCCTGGAAAAATTCACTTCAAATCCTGACTGTCACTGTCTATTGTGTGACTTTGGACAAGTTTATGTGCAAAGTGTGCATAATAATAATATAATCTGTTTCAT
Organism: Aepyceros melampus; assembly: GCA_006408695.1. Taxonomy (NCBI): domain Eukaryota; kingdom Metazoa; phylum Chordata; class Mammalia; order Artiodactyla; family Bovidae; genus Aepyceros; species Aepyceros melampus. Next base: position 169,741 of record SJXQ01002523.1, read on the forward strand.
GGAGTTATTGTGAGAATTAAAAGGAGATGGTCCTGGCTTCCCTAGTGGCTCAGTGGTAAAGAATTCACCTGCCAGTGCAAGAGATACAGGTTTGACCCCTGGTCAGGGAAGACCCCACAAGTTGTGTGGCAACTAAGCCTGTGTGCCACAACTATTGAGTCTGTGCTCTAGAGGTGGGAGTCACAACTACTGAAGCCCATGCCCTAAAGGCTATGCTCTATGACAAGAGAAGCCACCATACTGAGAAGCCTGTGCAACACAATTAGAGAGTAGCCCCTGCTCTCCAAAACTAGAGAAAAGCCCACATAGCAACCAAGACCCAGCATCACTTCAGTTCAGTCACTCAGTCGTGTCCGACTCTTTGCGACCCCATGAATCACAGCACACCAGGCCTCGCTGTCCATCACCAACTCCCGGAGTTCACTCAGACTCACGTCCATCGAGTCGGTGATGCCAGCCAGCCATCTCATCCTCGGTCGTCCCCTTCTCCTCCTGCCCCCAATCCCTCCCAGCATCAGGGTCTTTTCCAGTGAGTCAACTCTTCGCATGAGGTAGCCAAAGTACTGGAGTTTCAGCTTTACCATCATTCCTTCTAAAGAAATCCCAGGGCTGATCTCCTTCAGAATGGACTGGTTGGATCTCCTTGCAGTCCAAGGGACTCTCAGGAGTCTTCTCCAGCACCAAAGTTCAAAAGCATCAATTCTTCGGCGCTCAGCTTTCTTCACAGTCCAACTCTCACATCCATACATGACCACTGGAAAAACCATAGCTTTGACTAGATGGACCTTTGTTGGCAAAGTAATGTCTCTGCTTTTCAATATGCTATCTGGGTTGGTCATAACTTTCCTTCCAAGGAGTAAGCGTCTTTTAATTTCATGGCTGCACTCACCATCTGCAGTGACCCAGCATAGCCAAAACAAATAAATAAATTTTTTTAAAAAAGGACATGATTGATATAGTGTTCAGTGCAGGTAAGTTCTCCACAGTGGTAACCAAGATCTTTCTAGAAATGATTCTCCATGGTTTTAGAGATCATGTTCCTTATTTGCCTCCCTACTGGTCTAACTTGCTAACCTGAGCACATACACAAAAATTGTCTTAACTAACCACCCTCCTCCCCAAACACACAAATACATAAATTCAGGGAAAGAGCCCAGGGGAAGTGTCTTGGGATTACTGGGATTGTTCTGATTGTCTTTGATTGGGTCACATGCCTATCCTGAATCAAAGGGCTCCCACTCTCTGATCGGCAAGATCTGGGTCCCATGCCCACCTCTGGGGACAGAGGAAGAATCAGCTTACTTAACTGGTTCACTAGAGCTGAACTCAGGTGGATCTCTAGCAAATTCTGGGGGCTGTTTCCAGGGAAAAAAGGAATAGAATTAGAATGACCAAAAAGATCAAATCACCACTCCAGGCATTGAGGTACATGGGATAAACTGATCTAGATTATGATTTATTGAAAAATGCCATGCCTATTCAAATTGCCTTATTCAAGCTGACAATAATTTATAAAACTTGAGTATATCCAAAAGTCAGCACTGTAGTGAAAGGGTAATGCAATGTATTATTAATACATATAAATAATTAATAACTAATCATAGGGATACCCTGCTTTTTGCTTAGCAAAAGATCTTAGATGAGAGATGAGCAACTGATCAAAAGGTCAGAGGGTCACAGGCATCCTTGTGATGCAAACTCTGGAGAATTGTTGTGAATATCCCAGGAATTTTCTGTGGGTATCAATAAAGCAAGATTTTGGTTCCCAAACGCTGACCTGAGTTCTAGTTTGGCGAACTTTGTATTTTCTATTCCTGTTTAGCTGCCAGTATTTTCAAATGGAGGTTAATGCAAGCAGATGACCCTAAAGATAAGAATGGGAAAGATAATTTTCTTACCACATGATTTGTGACACACATACAATACGAACACAGGGATGACAATGCCAATAATGTAAGGTTCTATTAATTTATGGGATTAGAGGAAGAACATGTAAAGAGATCAGATCTCATGTCATATTTAACTTGTTCTGACATAGGTATCCCAGGAACGCAGAAGAATTCAGACCTGACTGACCTGAGCACCTGCCACCTGCCAAGCCCTGTGCTATTTCTTTCCCAAGCATGGTATCATCTCATCCTTGCTAGTGTTCTGGGAGATGGTGGGGCAATAGTCTCCTTCTAAAAATGAGGACACTGAGGTCAGAAAGATCAAGACCACAGAACTTCTTAGTGTTGGGAAATGGACCCACATCTTCCAACTCCAACTCTTCCCACTAGATCCCTCTCTTTCCAAGACAAACTGTACTTTAAATCCAGCTTGATTTTTTCCCAATTATTATAGATAATGAGTTTTTTTTTAATTTTTGAAAAATACAAGCATGGCTTTACTTAACTGGAGTAAAAATACCAAGCGGACACCTTTCTCCTTCCCAGGAAGGCAGGCCACAAAGGCACAGCGACTTCAGAATTTGGTAAATGGCAACTTCTCTAAAGTTGGGGCTTGTAACCAATGTTTGCTACTAGAAACTAAGTGTTTTGACTATTGCTCAATGTTTCAGGAGAGTAAATTAGGAGTTAAGCTAGAAAGAACTGGTAAACAGCTTGGCCACCGGACTTGGACAGTCACGCCAAGCAGAAGGAAGAGCAGTGAAGACTGGGACGAGGTGTGGAGCAGTTGAGAGGAGGTCAGCCACCCAGGACTCAGGGTGGGAGGAAAGGCGACAAGGGCCAGGTCACATTCATCTGTATTAATAAACAAACTTCAACTGAATACATTTTAAAAGCATTGTTGGCTTGAACCAGACAGCATCCAATCCAGCAGACAGATAACTCTGAAGAGTTATCTGTAACTCCTCAGATAACTCTGAAGAGCTGTACAAAATGAAAGACAGGCAGAAGGGAGCAGGAACCAGGAAGTTATTCTAGGGAAAAAAGTGGATTGGCTAATGAGAGATTCCTTCGGAGAACTGCAGGGGATTAGCAGGCAGATTACCTAACTAGTGCTGATCAGGCAATTCCTGATGGTTAAGATTTCAATTCTAGGGGAGCCAAAACTATAATTCAGTCTAGGGTGGTGATATGGAGCTCCATTTTGGGCTTGTTGTCTTGCTTCTAACACCTAAGAAATTAGAATTCTTATTGCAATTTTTCTCTTAATTTGATCTCTCTCTGAAAGACCATGATCAACTGGTTTGCAAAATGAGAACTTTGGGTCACCCAACTGAAGGGGGAGAGATTTTCCAGATTTCTAAAAAACGGGAGTTTGCTCATAAAATAACTGGTCTCCCCTGTACTGTCAGCATCCCTGACACAGAAACACACAAGGGATCTGTGCAGGCTGTTTATAGAACAAAGCCATAGAGGTTGTAGGTGCCCTGTTTTTCACCTGGGAGGACACCCCAATTCATTCATTCACTCATTCTGCAGGGGCTGCCTGGCTCAGCTCCAGCTGGCAGGTGGGGCTGTCATAGCCCCTCCCCCCCGATGTCGAGCTGCTTTATAATCACCAAGCAGTGGCACCTCACACTGTCCCATTAGAGAGGCGTGTTCAGCCTGCTTGTTGGGCATGTTGATGCAAGCTTGGAAAGGAAAACATAATTCACTTTTGCCAGTGACAGAAATGTTAACACTTACTTGAAATAGCTGATAATCTGACACAGGAGAGTTAAAGGATTACTGTATTTCATTTGGCTAATAAGAAAAGCTGTTTAAAAGCTACATTAAAAAGACTTAATGTATGGTGACTGAGCATTGCTTTAATGTATTCTGTGTTATCAACTATTAGAATGCTTTCCTTCTCTTATGTTATCATAGATTTCGGCCCCGTTTCTCTGGGAAGAGATAAGAAGCAACATCCATTCACAGAGATTGTCCAAAGACACAGTCATTCAATAAACATTTCTTGAGCACCTACTGTGTTCCCAGTACCATGTGATAGTGGGGAATCAAGGACAAAAGAGATGTGGTCCATGACCTCTACACGAGACATGTTTTTGGAAAGAATTGATTGGAGAAGGCTTAGACAAAGGACAAAGGAAAAAGTTTGAGTTTAGTTGATATCTGAAATATGCTTATTCAACTCTCATTTAATAGACGAGGAAACCAAGGTCTAGAAAGCTACTTGCTGAGAGGATATATGCTAATTAGTGGGAAATGGGACTTCAGGCTCCCAATCTCATGCTTTTATTTTGATGCTAGAGCACTATTTCCTGCAGTCCCATCCTTCCTGTGGCAAGGATGAGTGCTCCACCCTTACAATCTCCCTCATAATGGCATATTTGTTACTCCCCAAGAACTTTGCCTTCATCAAGGAGGGCAAACTTGGCAGTGATTTCCATGGGCTGCAACCAGTGATCAGACATGCCTGGTGGACCATATTGAGGGAGTTATTATATAGGACTGAACTTTGTAACCATACAGTGCAGTTTAGACTCGAGGGTCCTACTGACCAGAACAGCACACTCTCTCACGGGAAAAGAGGAAGAAAAGAGCCGCCCCCTCAGTGGTTCTGGATATCTATGCTTTCCAGGCTCCTCTGCCTTCCTTCACTCCCCTCTTCCAACATCTTTCAGTCTGTGGCCCACTTTCTTAGGAAGCCAGCCCTTCGTATCTTTGTGAGACACAAAAATGCTGACATCTGGAAAGTGTACACCGGGTAGGAAGGCTTCTGAAAAGTGCGGCTCTTTAACTTCTGTAACATCACGGTGAGCTGGAGAGTGGCGAGACCAGCATCTTCTCATTTTTCCAGTGGGACCATCAGAATAGGTGCAAATAAGGCATAGCTTTAGCCAGAGGTAAGAATTATGATGAAACCCAAGCAGCTGGACTCCCAAGCTGTCCTTTTTCACTGGATTCTCATTCCAGATCCCATACTCTGTGTGGTTGCTCGTTTACCATGAGTGACAAAATCACTCTTGCAGAAAGAGTTCAGACATACTAATAAGACGTTTTCCCTATCATTGACAGGAAACTCAACTTTGTTAATTTAGACCTAACAGAAAATCCCATTGAATTAGAGGACACTAAAACATAAAGCCTAGCTATATTTCAAGGAAGAACAATAGACTGTGAGTCCAATAGAGTAGAGACCATGCCTATTTTGTTCATTACCATATTCCCAGCCACTAGCACATTCCTCACACATAATGAGTGCTGAATATTGTCAAATGCATGGAACAGTGAGACAGTGAAAAGTAATGACAACTATTTCTACTCTCAGATGTATATAGTCAGGGCTGGATACATAAACTCTGGGACTAGGGCAAAATTAAAACAAAGGGCCACTGTTAAAACAGCAGGAAAAATGCTGTTAGAAATTTAAAATATAAAGTTTATTTTTTCTCTTGTGCAGTCTTTTGCAGTTTGTCATAATGCTTTAAAAAAATTTTTTTTTAAATTTTTGGCCATGCTGGGTCTTTGCTGCCATGCATGGACTTTTCCTAGTTGTGGTGAGTTGGGGATATGCTCTAGTTGTGGTGTGTGAGCTTCTCCTTGTGTTGTCTTGTTTTGGAGTACTGATTCTAGTAATTGTGGCTCACAGTCTCTGGAGTACTGGCTCAGTAGTTGTGGCACATCAGCTTGGTTTCCTGGTGGCATGTGGAATCTTCCCAGACCAGGGATCAAACCCATGATCTCTGCTTTAGCAGGTGGATTCTTAACCACTAGACCACCAGGAAAGTCCACAATACTTTTTATTTGGTATTTAATGTCATTCTGAGAAAAGAAAAAAGTTAAAATAATTAGCACAAATCTGTTCATCATTATATTGTTCAATGCCCACTTTAAATGCAAATATAAGTGCCTTTACCATGTTTGCAGAATCACCTAGATTACTCAAATTGTATTTCATAGTTTGTACAGGTTTATGTGTTTTGTTCTCACTGGAAGAGTGGAAACCCTGCACAAGATTAACTTTTTTTTCATTTCTTGATATGTGTACATTCCACTAATACTTTCTATCTACGGCTTACTGATAAGCAAGAAAGAGCTGAAAGCAAAAGGAATTATGGTTTGCCATCTTTTCCTTTCATTCTATGTCATCATTTTCAGTAGAAATGATTGGGAAGTAAGAAAGGATATGATAGGGTTTCTGGTCATTTGTATTTTTCAGAATGCCATTACCTTCTTTCTGCACTTGAAACAAGTTTGGGTTCCACTCAATCACAGCTAGAACACACTTCTCTTGCGCTTGCTTTGAATCTCACTGAACTCCCACACATCATGGGTCCCCCAGAATTCTGCGCTCATGGGGCATCATGTATGCCACATGTGTAGAAAGGAAAACAAACTCTTTCATTCATGCTTATGCTCCATTGCTTCATCAGACTTGACTTCCAAAACACAAGATCAAAGATAATATTATCCAGAATTTCAATACAGTGACAGTAGAGGATTAAGCCATGCACAGTGTAACTGCATGGGATCACACGCCTCTGAAGCCAGCTCTGCAAGCTGATGGCCAGGGTCACCAGGTAGAGAGTTCTAATCCACTCATCCTAATATTCAGCAGAGGCCCATTCGACATTAGCAACAGCTTTTGCCAAAGACTCTAAGAATAATATAGCTTAAGCAACAATGTTTGTACAATATACATTTATTTACTGCCAGTGATGGAACAGAATTGGGCCTTCTCCAGGCTTATTTGTGATATAAAGTTTTTAATATAACTTTATTTTCTTCATTGCTTGGTTAGTACAAAAGTAAGTTCCAAACAACTTTCATGGTTATTATAAATTCCGGATGAGCTGAGTTTGGCTAAATGACATTTTTCTACTTAAGCTGAATCTTCTCAACTGTGGGCCTTCAGATTTGAAAAGTTCCTGTGGTGATAGGATTTACTTTTGAGGAAAGGAAGGTCTTAATGGAGAATATAAAATTAAGACAAAGGTCAGAAATATTTGTGTAAAAGCTCTTAACTTTGCATTAAAAAAACCCACTAAGTCATAAAAATAAACACCAAATATAGTCCATCATTTAACCTCCCCCACCAGCCCCAAATTAGTAATGTGATGTGTGGTACATTTATTTTGCCTTTCGACATTTTGCTTGTCTTTTCATGATCTGCCTTAACCAATATTTCGATAGGATGGCTGTCGATTTGCTCTGCTTCCTCACGGTAATAGGCATGCTAACAAGCATTTGTAAGTGATTCTCATCCTCCAACCAAATGTTCACACCTTTCTCATTTTGCAGCTGGGAGTTCTCTCTTCGGATGTCACCTCCAGTCTGTGCAGAGTAACTGCCGGAGATGGAAAAGGCACCGGAGAGCCTCAACTGTGCTCTGGCAAGGAGAGGTAGTCAGCATTCGTCTCTCCCTGCCGGGCTTCGGGCTTCGGGGTTAGATTGCTCAGGTCCGCACGTGTTAACTTTGCTCCTGGCTTCTCGCTGCCGGTTGCTCCGCCCACCTCCTCAGAGACAGGTAGAGTTCTGAGGCGGGAACCATTATCTTTCCCAAGGCTGCAGTGCAAAATCGTGTCCTTCTTCTTTGCCATCTGTTTTACCTCCCTTTTCCATTCCCAAGTCGGACACAAGTGAGCAACTTCATTTCACTGCATTCCCGAACCCCGGTTCTCTCTTTTTAAAATTACTCCCAACAGGACTGGCCTCCATTCATGTGTACTGGAACCAAGCTGCTAAAAAGGTGTAGAGGCATACATTTGTGTACCACTGAATTTTTCTTAAGGGAAATTTGTGATTACTAGGGATAACTGTATTCTCCTTCTTTGTTTGGAAAAAGCATGTGTTTGGATCAAATAAAGTTTCACATTTTAACTCTGCTCCCTTAGTGGCAAAAAAACTGACCTTGGGTAAATGTACACAACCGCTCTGAGCCTGGATTTCTCAATTCTCTCCAAATGGAAATAACAGTTTCCACGTTGCAGGTTCCAGGACATGTTGTTGAATTCAAAAGGCAGATTGTGAAAAGCATAAATAGTATGATGTCACATATGTAAATGTATGTGTATAAAGGGAAGGGTGTGGAAGGATTTTTCGATAGTTTGTTGATAGTAGCTGCCTTTGGGAGACATTTGCTTTTACCCTTTTTCTTCCTTTAATGTCTGAAATGTTTTTATTATTAATAATTACTATTTTAGCCAAGGAAATAGGAAAAATGTTTCAACCTTAAATACGATTGTTAGCTTTGAAAAACTAAATTATATGTATATATATTTACATACATACATACAAATGCAGACACACATATATGGATGTGTGTATATACTTCTATATCAATACATGTGTGTGTGTGTATATATATATATATGACTTCCCTGGTGGCTCAGACGGTATAGAATTTGCCTGCAATGTGGAAGATCCAGGTTTGATCCCAGGGCCACGAGAAGGAAATGGCAACCCATATCAGTACTCTTGCCTGGAGAATTCCATGGACTGAGGAGCCTATAGTCCATAGAGTCATCAAGAGTCAGACACAACTGACCAACTAATACATACACAGACACAGACACACACACACACACACACACACACACATATATACTCTGATATAAATAGCTGCAATTTATTTAATTTCTGCTAAATGCCAAGCATTGTTCTATGCTCTTTGTGCTTGTTGTTTAATTTAATCCTTACAAAATTTAAAAAGGTTTTTAAATGCTATTTCTCTTATCCTAGAAAGATGCCTCATTAATACTGGGTGCCTGGGAAATGCTGGCTTTCCTTCTTTCTTCTGTATGATTGCTTGGGCTTTTTTTTTTTTTTATCACCAGATACAGAAGCAATAGTTGCTATGTTTTCAGGGCTTTTGGGCACTGAATATTGCATTAAATATTTTGGGAAGGGTAATGAAATATTCCAGGCAAATATTTCATATATAATTTTATGGAAAATGGCTTTTCTACTTTAATATACACTTTAACTTTGATATCTCTCTGAAGATTTAGCTTTCTGTTTTTCTAATGATTGCTCTAGTTGGCTTTGTAACAAGAACAAAATATGAAACTTGCTTAAAAGTGACTCACATTATCAATTGTTATCTTTTGCTATATAAATATTAACTAGGTTGTTTTCTTTTTAAAAGAGACGAGGTGGCAAGTACTTAAAACATGACGGAATAGACTGGGGACACAGGAATAATTTACTTTCTTCTAAAATGTGTCTTTTGCACTCTTCCAAGCATTAATTACCCAACTTTCAGACCTGCAGATCAATAATTATTCATGACTGGGACCCATCAGCAGCTAGTAAAGTGCTCTGTGCAATTTTCAGGTCACTTTTGTAGTTGGAGGGTTGCCATTCTGTCACATAGAAACTCTTTTCTGCGGAGCGAAAGTGAACACTCCTCCACTGGGCTCCACAGGGGAGAGGCAATTCCAAGAAGGGCAGAGAGGGAAATGGAAAAGGGGAGTTTCAACCTTTCTGGATGAGAATGTGTATTTATTCTTTCAAAAAATGGACCTTTGAAAAAAAATATTTACAAAGAAAGAAAGCATGTACAGTGGCTCCCAACTGGGGAGGGCGGCTGAAGGGTCCTGGGTTACAGGGGCAGATGTAATGGGAGGTAAGATTTCCTTTGCCGCTGAAGGGCAGAGCCGACCTAAAATGCCAGTGCAACTTTTGCATTTCTCTGACATGCCTATTTCCAACAATCCAAGCCCTGAATTGCTCTAAACTTAAAGTGGCTTGCTTTATAAGACAAGATGAGAGCCCAAAGGGAGATGTCACAATTCTTATGGCTGTTGAATTGTTCTGTATTGATTACATCTAAAAGCTATTTGGCGGCTCTTCCCTTTTTGAGGCCCATACCTATCCTTCAGTCTCTCACATCCTTAGATGACCCAGTGACCAACAAGACAGAAACTCTCTGGGCGTCTTAATTAAACTTCATTGTCATATCATGGTCCTCAGTCAGGGACACCACTGAAAGGATTCTGACAAGGTGGGGAGATGAACTGAATGACCTCTACTGCCACGGTCTCTTACACTTCAGTGGTCTCTGATATTTTGATAAAGATGCAGATCCCCTTCTTTCATATGTGTGATCTAATTAATAAATGTTGGTGATGTATGCATTTAGGAAAAGCTTCCTCAGAAATACAAAAGAAGGCCAATTTGTATATTTGAATACACAGAAAAGAACACAGATACACACACACACACACACACACACACACACGTTGCACCTAAAGTCTTGAAATTGGGGCTTGACAAATAATTTTCACTCTATGTTGCAAATGTGAAATCTAATCTACAAATAAATTCTGAATGTGAGGGTTGGCATTGCTTTAGAAACCAACAGACTGGATAAAAAGGCTGTATGGTGGGGCCTACAGTTAATTTTTCATCTCTGTTGAGAATATTCCATTGGCTTTTCACTGTTTCAGGAAGAGGCCAGCTCCAACTCAGGAGCACAGAGAAGTGGAGACTAAGAGAGAAGGCCACTCAATAGAATCAAAAGCACAGAGTATGACTTAAAAAATTGCTTTGAGGCATGACATAAATATAGTGAAGTACCTAATCTTAAGTGTCAGCTCAATACAACTTCATGTGTGTATACATGCTCAAGGTCCCACCCAATTCAAGACACAGAATATTCTAAGTCCCACAGACTTAGACTCTGACTTTTGGTGACCTTTTGGACTGTAGCCTGTCAGGCTCCTCTGTCCATGGGATTCTCCAGGCAAGAGTACTGGAGTGCGTAGCCATTTCCTCCTCCAGGGGATCTTCCCCACACAGGGATCGAAGTCCCATCTCCTGTGCCTCCTGCATTGCAGGCAGATTCTTCACTGCTGGGCCATTGAGGAAGTCACTGGGATATGGGAAGAAGTATGTATGTCCCTTTTCTAAAGGCTTTGTCCCACCATCTGTAGAATGAGAAGTAATAATAATGTCCATCTAACAGGGTTTTGCCAGTAGTAAATGCTTTGTGTAAAGCACTAACACAGTAGCTTAGATATCAATAATTATTAACTCAGAAACTCTCTACATTTAATATAAGCAAATGCCTCCTCTTGAGTAGAACATTTAGAACAGAACTTTATCAAAGTAATGCAACACCAAGGGAGAGTGTTAAACTGGATTGTTGGGCATATTTATGAGAGTGAAAAAAGAATTGCATTGGCAGGCCGGTATCAGCCACTCATTTAATCAATTCATTTACTTTTCACAGCCAAAACACAGCCATTAAAAGGGTTTACTTAGATGCTTCCCTCTGTCTATATTGATTCCTTTTCAGTGAAAATATTATAAGTTTATATAGATCGGGACCTTAAAGTTACTTAATTATTGATTGGAAACAGTTGCTCAGGCTGAGCAGGTGGGTTTTTACTTTGTTTAACAAATAGAAGAAACAAGAGAGTTTCTGTAGGATAAAGCTAGCACCAGAGCCCCTCCTGAGTGGGATAACCCTTGTCAGCTCTAAGCCTCAGCCTTGCAAGCTGCGGCATCTGTATCCCAAGATGACTGTCCACATGCTCGATGTTTATCAGCAACTGAGAGTAAATTACAGAAAGCAGTACCACCTAGAGTGATTAGACACTGGGCTAGGCTGAAAAATGAATATGGATTTGCAGTCATTTTTTTTTTTTTGAGTGTGCTTTTTGAGCTCTTCCTTACCTATGTCCGTCCAGAAGCAATCCAGCAGTGCCTACCAGCACCTGAAGTGCCCTGGGGGACAAAAAATCCATAAGATACAGTCCCTGACTTCAAGGAGTTGAAAAATTGCCTAAGAGTATGAGGTGAGCTTATAAGTCATCATAATAAAAGTAGGGAGAGGTTGAAAATACTATTTCAATGTAGTGTTACAGATGTTCAGAAAAGGAAAAATTTTATTAAGAAGAAAAAAGTCATCCTGGAAAAGCTTCACTAGTTCATTGAATGTGTGTGTGTAACATCAAACTAAATATCAGACTTTGTTTGCATATGGCCCTTCTCCACGGTCCTTTCCAGGCCCAAATGTTCACACTTTAATGCTGCCTGCCTGGTTGCTGTAGGTCTCTGAGTTGCAAACGCCTGCTTGAATTCCTTTCCTCAAAGTTCCTGCAGCGCCTAGGGCGCAGAGTCGGGTGCCACGGGGAAGAGGGAAGGGAGTAACAGTCACACTTCGGCTGTGAGACACAGAAACCCCAAAGGATGGCTTAAGCAGGAGGGAGGATTATTTCCTCTTAGGTAAACAAAGGCAGCAGATAATCCATCTAAGCCTGAACTTGTGACTCTTTCTGTCAAGCTACTCCACTGTCTTCAACACGTGTCTTTCTTCTCTAATATGCTTCTTAAGCCTCCAGGATCATAACTGCATTCTAGAGGGAGGAAAAAGATGAAGAGAAGAAATGGAACACAGGCCTTCCCTTTAAGGATGTTTCCTAGAGGTTGTTTATGCAACTTCTAGGCTTCCCAGGTGGCACTAGTGGGAAAGAACTTGCCTGCCTACACAGGAGACATAACAGACGGGGGTTTGATCCCTGGGTCAGGAAAATCCCCTGGAGGAAGACATGGCAATCCACTCCAGTATTCTTGCCTGGAGAATCCCATGGACTGAGGAGCCTGATGAGTTACAGTCCATGGGGTTGCAAAGAGGAGGACATAACTGAAGTGACTTAGCAGGCACTCACGCATGCAACTTCTGTTTCTATCACATGGGCAGAACTTAGGCATATGGCCACATGTCTAGCAAAAGACAGACTTGGAATTCTTGTCTTTATTCTAGCACTTAAATACTCAGCTAAAAACCAAGGGGTTGACCACTAAACGGGAAGCAGAGGAGAAATATGGGGAGAGATACCAGCCTCTGTCATGGTGGGTACTGCAAACATCTATGCATCCCTGAGCTGGCAGGATGCACCAGTGCTATGATAGAGGCCTGATCACATGCTATGGGAGGATGGGGGAGAGGGATCTAGGGGGCTTAGGGAGGAGATCCTAAAGGAACTGGCATTCTGCTCCTTTGGATACAGGAAAATTGGATACAGGCCTGAGTAGAGGGGATGGCTTTAAATAAAATCAAGGACACATAGAAGTTCCTTTTTGGTTAAGGGAAGACAAGTGGTCCATTGCTGCTGTTTTCAAAATATCAGGGGTCAGCCAAGGCTGAGGGCCAGGGAAGTAGTAGAAGAAAAGGCTGGACGTGTATATTGGGGCCAAATCATACTGCATGTAGCAGAAACCGCTAATTGCCTTTCTGTGTACTTCTCATCCTAAAAATGACTGCATTATGGCAGACACTTCATATTCAGCTATTGTTGCCCTCAGCCTCGGCTGACTTCCATCATCTTTCATGGTGTTCTCCAACTTATCCTGAGCCTCATTATTCGTTTTCATTCAGGGCAGTCATTACTGAATGTTTGAATTTAAAATAAGAGATAAAACCTGTTTTCCACCTGAATGACATGATCTTCTTGGTTGTTTCCTGCTATAAAATGTCTACAATCATACTTCTCTAAGAGGAACGCTTTCTGACTCAGTTTCAGCTGATGATTCAGGAATAGAGGCTGAGTACAAAACAGTAAGTACCACATAAAGCTTTTATGCCAAAGCAAGACGCTAGACCATGCATGCAGCCTGCCAGAAAATAGTTCACGAACCTTAGCTTATTCCTCACTTTGAAGGGCTGATATGAAAGAGACCAGGAAAAAGCCTGTCTGAAGAAAGTGTTAGAATGCTGGAGTGTTGGAGACCACTTGGAGAGCCTTCCGTATGTCCCTGGTGTTTGCGGGGGCAGTGGACTACTCAACGGTAAACCAACCCACTAAATATGTTTAAAGAAACTACAGGGATAAAGTGGTTTTCTGCTCTGATCTTAAAGAGTCTGGCCCATTCAATGTAATGCTTCCAGTTCTATGATATTCTTTCATTCATTTGGTTTATTTTCAGTTTTCTCCCTGCCCCTCATAGCCATGATGGCAGAGATTTTGTATGTTTCACACAACGTGTGAAAACACAGTATAAAAGTATTCAATAAGTATTTGTTGAATGAATGAAAGAAATGCATACACAGTCATCATTACAATGTAATTCAGTTTTGAGAATCATATCTGGGCGATGGCAAATATAGATGTTTGGGGTACAATTGAGTCCTATTTAAATTGACTTCAAGTGGGAGGTGTCTTTAAGAAGGCAGAAGGAGCTAAGATGGCAGAAGGAGTTTTGATGAGTGGGAGTCCATATTTAGGGAGGCTTCTTGCCTCCAGGAGAGCATGTGCATGAGGTTAGAGGTCAAGAGTAATCCATGGGTGTTGTCAAATGTAAAACAGAATAGCTTGGTTCTTTTTTTTTTTTTTGCCAATCTATGAGGCTTTTAATACGACATCATAACTCAGTTATTTTCAGAGCTTGACCAGACTTAAAGGCTGTGAAGATATTTGAGATTATACATCAAGGCTGTCTATTGTCACCTTGCTTATTTAACTTATATGCAGAATACATCATGAGAAACACTGGACTGGAAGAAATACAAGCTGGAATCAAGATTGCCGGGAGAAATATCAATAACCTCAGATATGCAGATGACACCACCCTTATGGCAGAAAGTGAAGAGGAGCTAAAAAGCCTCTTGTTGAAAGTGAAAGAGGAGAGTGAAAAGGTTGGCTTAAAGCTCAACATTCAGAAGACGAAGATCATGGCATCCAGTCCCATCACTTCATGGGAAATCGATGGGGAAACAGTGGAAACAGTGTCAGACTTTATTTTTCTGGGCTCCAAAATCACTGCAGATGGTGATTGCAGCCATGAAATTAAAAGACACTCCTTGGAAGAAAAGTTATGAGCAACCTAGATAGCATATTCAAAGGCAGAGACAATACTTTGCCGACTAAGGTCTGTCTAGTCAAGGCTATGGTTTTTCCTGTGGTCATGTATGGATGTGAGAGTTGGACTGTGAAGAAGGCTGAGTGCTGAAGAATTGATGCTTTTGAACTGTGGTGTTGGAGAAGACTCTTGAGAGTCCCTTGGACTGCAAGGAGACCCAACCAGTCCATTCTGATGGAGATCAATCCTGGGATTTCTTTGGAAGGAATGATGCTAAAGCTGAAGCTCCAGTACTTTGGCCACCTCATGGGAAGAGTTGACTCATTGGAAAAGACTCTGATGCTGGGAGGGATTGGGGGCAGGAGGAGAAGGGGACGACCGAGGATGAGATGGCTGGCTGGCATCACAGACTCAATGGACGTGAGTCTGAGTGAACTCCAGGAGTTGGTGATGGACAGGGAGGCCTGGTGTGCTGCGATCATGGGGTCGCAAAGAGTCGGACATGACTGAGCAACTGAAATGAACTGATGTATAGTTTTTCTTGAGCTTCCCAAGTAAAGATAACTTCACATACTTTCATCAAAGGTACATGCTAAAACACACTCAGACTGAGTGGTGGGAGGCCTCTAGTTACTCTCTACCAAAGTAGAGAGTCTTTAAAGATTTTTAGTATTACAAACTATCAGATGTGCAGTGTTTGAATAACAGTGGAATTAAACAGTGAACAAATGCATTTCAGCTCCAGGCTATTATTACTGTTTTCTAAAAATGTTAAGACTAAAACAGCACCACTTGGCATAAGCAACAGAGTGATACCCTCCTAAAGTTTTGTTTCAGGTCCCAGGGGTTATTAATAGTAATCATTTAGCCTGATTCATCCCTGCTATCTTTTCATCATTAAAATTATTTTTAACAGCTTTATTGAGCTTACTGATATACAGGACAATAGGCATCACATAAAGTGTATAATTTGCTAGGTTTTGACATCATCAGCATCAAGACGGTGAACCAGCTCATCATCCCCAGATGTTTACCTGCTTTCCTCTCTACTTGCTCCCTCTTGCTCCTCTCTGTGTTACCTGATCCCCCAGGCAACGAGTGACCTGCTTTCTGTCTCTGCAGATTAGTTTGTATTTTCTAGAATTTTATATTAATAAAATTATACAGAATGTACTCTTTTTTATCTGGATTCTTCCACTTAGTATAATTATGTAGAGATTCATACATATATGTTATGTATGTCAATAGTTGATTCCTCTATACTACTGGGTTAGCATTCCATTATACAGATATAGTTGATCATTTTTCCATACAACTGTTGATAGACATTTGGGGTGCAACCAGTTTTTTTTTGACTACTGCAAAAGAAGTTGCTATATGCATTTGCATATGAGTGTGTGGACATACCATTTTGTTTCTCTCAGGTACATATCTAGGAGCATAATGAATGGCTCATATGATAGATGTACACTAAATTTTAAGAAACTGTCAATCTGTTTTCCAAAGTGGTTGTACTATTTTATATTCTCATTACCGCTGAGCACCGAAGAATTGATGCTTTTGAACTGTGGTGTTGGAGAAGACTCTTGAGAGTCCCTTGGACTGCAGGGAGATCAGCCAGTCCATTCTGAAGGAGATCAGCCCTGGGATTTCTTTAGAAGGAATGATGCTAAAGCTGAAACTCCAGTACTTTGGCCACCTCATGCGAAGAGTTGACTCATTGGAAAAGACTCTGATGTTGGGAGGGATTGGGGGCAGGAGGAGAAGGGGAGACCGAGGATGAGATGGCTGGCTGGCATCACAGACTCAATGGACATGAGTCTGAGTGAACTCCAGGAGTTGATGATGGACAGCGAGGCCTGGTGTGCTGTGATTCATGGGGTCACAAAGAGTCAGACACGACTGAGCGACTGAACTGAACTGAACCAAGGTATGAAGAAAGTTTCAGTTCCTCCACATTTCTCACCAACTCTTTAAGGGCAGTCTTTATTTTCAGTCATCCTAATAGAGAGGTGTAGTATAAATATCTACACCTCTCTAATAGAGAGGTGAGTATAAATATCTCACTGTGGTTTTCAGTTTCTCTTCCCTAGTGACTAAAGATACTGAACATCTTTTCATGTGCTCATTTGCAAACCATGTATGTTTGAAGATGTGAAGTTATTTGTTCAAATCTTTTGCCTATTTGTGTTTTCTTATTGAATTAAAAGTTACTTATATTCTATAGGTAAGTTTTTTATTAAATATATGATTTACAGACATTTTCTCCCAGCCTGTGACTTGTTTTCTCACTCTTTTAGCAAGATCTTTTGAAGAGCAGAAGTTTGCAGTAAGTTTAACTTCCCATTTGTCAATTTGCTGTTTTATGGATCATGCTTTTGCTGTATTCTTCTTTTTGGGAATTACAATTTTATATATATTAGGCTGCTTGAAGTTGTCCTACAGTTTGCTTATTTTTTAAAACTTTTTTTCTATGAATGTTTTCCTATGGCTAGTAATAATTGGCATATCTTCAAGTTCACTAATTTAAAAAAATTAAGCTTAATTTAAAAATTTCAATTAGTGTGTTTTTTCACTTCAGACATTATAGCTTTCATCTCCTGAAGTTCAATTTTGACTATATATGTGTATGTAGCAAGAGAGTTGGGATGGATGGCCTGAAGAAAAAGGATATCTAGAATGATAAGACACAAACTTGAAATATTTAAGAATCATCTGGAGAATCTGTTAAACTGTAAACTTGTAGGGACTGTAGACTTCTATGGACTGCTCACAGAGTTATCTTAACAGAGAGAGCTGGAGGTGGCCCAGGAATCTGCATTTAACAGGACTCTCAAATAATTCTGTTGCTAAAGAGCCATAGCCTGTGTGGAAACGCTGATCTTGACCTAACACTAGGTCAGGTGCCATGAAAATACGCATGAGAAAAAAGGTTTTGTGATCTAAACTGACAATTTTTGGCCCAATTGTCAGTTTGTACCTGGGAGTGTTTCTGATCCATTTCTACTAAATAAACAAGTGAAAAAAATGGATGCCTGGATGAAAATGAATGAATTGATGTAAATCCCATTTTCTGTGTTCATAAATTGATGAGACATTTATAATAACCATATTAATTATTGATCTATATATAATTAGTGCCATCATCCATTATACTGGCTTTCTAAGAGCATATTAACTTAGGACCTAGTAATCTATTTATACTATAAAACAACTTAGCAAATCCTTTGCAAAACAGTATAAGTGCAAATTCTAATCCAATACTAGGAACATACTCATAGATTTGGGGTTAAGAATGTAGGAAATACTGAAGCTTCCCTGGGTCTATGAATGTTTTAATAATAAAAGTAAACCACCAGTTAAAGGAAATTTTTACATCTATGGTCAGTTTTAATCATATGATATATCCTTATGATATGTCTTATTTCCTTAAGCATTTATTTTTGATGTATGACAAATAATATGGGCTTCTCAGATGACTCAAGGTTAAGAATCCACCTGCCAATGAAAAAGACACAGGAGACACCAATTCTGTTCCCTAGGTTGGGAAGATCCCTGGAGGAGGAAACGGCAACCCACTCAGGTATTCTTGCTTGAAAAATCCCATGGACAGAGGAGCCTGGCAGGCTACAGTCCGTGGGGTCTCAGTCAGACACGATGAACATGCAACCACACAACAAATAATACACAGTTGACACAGTATAAATATGTTAAAGATGTTCACTTTATATTGACCATTCGATGTATCATGGCAAATAAAATCTGAGCAGAGAAACATTTCTTGGTTACAGATAGATTTTATTTCCTTCCACAGCTTGGAATAGTCAATAAATTAATAATTAATTTAGTCCTACAAAAAATTCTTTCATTATCACATCTGTTTCACTAAGAAACTATTCTGTCTCTGACAGTTCATTTGAGGCTGTCAGGAAATGAGAGCATGGGTTTGAATTTCATAACTGAATCTCATAAGAGTTTTAAATTAACTCAGTACTGTAGAGGCAGTGGATTTTAAATTAATGAATGTTTAATTTTTTTTTTTTTACCATTGAGATGCCTAAACAAAACTCTTATTCAGATATATGATGCCTGCCTCTCTCAGGTGATGAAATTAAGAACTTTTAAATCTACAGTTATCCCTCTCACACATAGACACAGGCACACACATCGGTGACAGTGTGTCATTGGCTAAAACACAGTGATTAAACATGGTTCAAGCCAAAGCAATGGGCTTCCAGGCTGGCTCAGTGGTAAAGAACCAGCCTGCCAATGCAAGAGAGCTGGGTTCCATCCCTGATTTGGGAAGATCTCCAGGAGAAGGAAATGGAAACCACCCCAGTATTCTTGCCAGGGAAATCCCATGGACAGAAGAGCTTGGCCGGCTAGAGTCCATAGTGTTGCAAAAGTATCAGACACAACTTAGCAGCTAAACAACAACAACAAGCAAAGCAGGCTATCCATCCATCTGGAATACCTGCCATATTTCTAAGGAAGAGCTTCTCCATTGACCATAAAAAATATTCTGGTCCTTGCTTTCAATCCTGAACCAATGAGTCATTTTCAAGACCCAGAAAAAGGAGACAAAGAAAGCTGTGGGGGAGGCTTAATTCCTAATGAATGTCCTTATCACATTTCCCCACCACCAACATTCTTTCCTTGTGATACATCTGTCAAACAGGATACTGGATAACACCTCCTTAAGTACATGTTTTAGCTAAGGCTTCCTCTATTTTTGATTCCTTCCAAACTCCATTTATATGCTAACCCACTCCAGTGTTCTTGCCTAGAGAATCCTAGCAGTGGGGGAGCCTGGTGGGCTACCATCTATGGGGTTGCACAGAGTTGGACACAACTGAAGCGACTTAGCAGCAGCAGCAGCACTGCCTAGAAGTTTTGTTCAATCTAATTCCTTTAACTTCCTAAATTAGACACTTTTGTTTTATATATTGTTAACTTTTAAAATGTTCCCACCATTTCTTCTTGCATTCCAGACTTTCCTTCTGTAATCATTTTTTGTTTTTCTTCCAAAAGTACAGCCACTGAGAATTCCTATAGTGAGTATCTGTAGGTAGTACTACTCTCTTTCAGTTCTTGCTTGTCTTCCACTTCCTGAAACATTAATAGAATTCACCAGGGCAGGAGAGTGGGATGCTTGACAGCTCGGTTTCTCTATCAGTGCTCCAGCTGGCTGGCAGCAGGAATCCTGGTTGGTGTGAGTAGCCCCTTGTTGTACCCAAGGCAGTGATAGGCTTCTGTAGAGAGAAATGTTTTCATAGGCTTGGTCAAAGTCCTCTAGGACAGGGTTTCTCAATCACAGCATTACTGATTATTGCATTTTGGACCAAATCATTCTTTGTTATGGTAGGCTGTCTATACCTTGTAAGAAATGTAGCACATATTTGGTCTCTATCCAATAGATGCCTTCCATGTGTGATAACAAAAAAAAATGTCTCCAAATAGCGGCAATGTCTACTGGATAGCCAAACTGTCCATCAGTTCAGTTCAGCTCAGTTCAGTCGCTCAGTCGTGTCCGACTCTTTGTGACCCTCTGGACTATAGCAGGCCAGGCCTCCCTGTCCATCACAAACTCCCAGAGTTTACCCAAACTCGTGTTCATTGAGTCAGTGATGCCATCCAACCATCTCATCCTCTTTTGTCCCCTTGTACCGTCGCCTTCAATCTTTCCCAGCATCAGGGTCTTTCAAATGAGTCAATTCTTCCCATCAGCTGGCCAAAGTATTGGAGTTTCAGCTTCAACATCAGTCCTTCCAATGAACACCCAGGACTGATTTCCTTTAAGATGGACTGATTGGATCTCCTTGCAGCCCAAGGGACTGTTGAGTCTTCTCTAATACCACAGTTCAAAAGCATCAATTCTTCGGTGCTCAGCTTTCTTTAGAGTCCAACTCTCACATCCATACATGACTACTGGAAAAACAATGGCCTTGACTATATAGACATTTGTTGGCAATGTAATGTCTCTGCTTTTGAATATACTATCTAGGTTGGTCATAACTTTCCTTCCAAGGAGTAAGCATCTTTTAATTTCATGGCTGCAGTCACCATCTGCAGTGATTTTGGGGCCTCCCAAAATAGTCAGCCACTGTTTCCCCATCTATTTCCCATGAAGTGATGGGACCAGATGCCATGATCTTCGTTTTCTGAATGTTGAGCTTTAAGCCAACTTTTTCACTCTCCTCTTTCACTTTCATCAAGAGGCTCTTTAGTTCTTCTTCTCTTTCTGCCATAAGGGTGGTATCATCAGCATATCTGAGGTTATTGATATTTCTCTCAGCAATCTTGAATCCAGTTTCCACTTCATCCAGCCTGGCATTTTGCATGATGTACTCTGCATATAAGTTGAATAAGCACAGTGCAATATACAGCCTTGACATACTCCTTTCCCAATTTCAAACCAGTCTGTTGTTCCATGTCCAGTTCTAACTGTTGCTTTCTGACCTGCATAAAGGTTTCTCAAGAGACAGGTCAGGTGGTCTGGTATTCCCATCTCTTTCAGAATTTTCCACAGTTTGTTGTGATCCACACAGTCAAAGGCTTCTGTATAGTCAATAAAGCAGAAATAGATGTTTTTCTGCAACTCTCTTGCTTTTTCTATGATCCAGAGGATGTTGGCAATTTGATCTCTGGTTCCTCTGCCTTTTCTAAGACCAGCTTGAACATCTGGAAGTTCTTGATTCACATACTGTTGAAGCCTGGCTTGCAGATTTTGAGCATTACTACTAGCGTGTTCAGTTCAGTTTAGTTCAGTTCAGTCGCTCAGTCATGTCCAACTCTTTGCAACCCCATGAATCGCAGCATGAGTGTAATTGTGTGGCAGTTTGAACATTCTTTGGCATTGCCTTTCTTTGGGATTGGAATGAAAACTGACCTTTTCCAGTCCTGTGGCCACTGCTGAGTTTTCCAAATTTGCTGGCATATTGAGTGCAGCACTCACAGCACAACCTTTTAGGATTTGAAATTACTCAACTAGAATTCCATCATCTTCACTAGCTTTGTTCATAGTGATGGTTCCTAAGGCCCACTTGACTTCACATTCCAATATGTCTGGCTCTAGGTGAGTGATCACACCATCATTGTTATCTGGGTTGTGAAGATCATTTTCGTACAGTTCTTCAGTGTACTCTTGCCACCTCTTCTTAATATCTTCTGCTTCTGTCATGTCCATACCATTTCTGTCCTTTATTAAGCCCATCTTTGCATGAAATGTTCCCTTGGTATCTCTAATCTTCTTGAAGAGATCGCTAGTCTTTCCCATTCTATTGTTTTCCTCTATTTCTTTGCACTGATCACTGAGGAAGGCTTTCTTGTCTCTCCTTGCTATTCTTTGGAACTTTTCATTCAAATGGGAATATCTTTCCTTTTCTCCTTTGTTTTTCACTTCTCTTCTTTTCACAGCTATTTGTGAGGGCCTCCTCAGAGAGCCATTTTGCTTTTTTGCATTTCTTTTTCTTGGGGATGGTCTTGATCCCTGTCTCCTGTACAATGTCATGAACCTCCGTCCATAGTTCTTCACGCACTCTGTCTATCAGATCTAGTCCCTTAAATCTATTTCCCACTTCCACTGTATAATCTTAAGGGGTTTGATTTAAGTCATACTTGAATGGTCTAGTGGTTTTCCCTATTTTCTTCAATTTAAGTCAGAATTTGGCAATAAGGTGTTGATGATCTGAGTCACAGTCACTCCTAGTCTTGTTTTTGCTGACTGTATAGAGCTTCTCCATCTTTGCTGCAAAGAATATAATCAATCTGATTTCGGTGTTGACCATCTGGTGATGTCCATGTGTAGAGTCTTCTCTTGTGTTGTTGGAAGAGGGTGTTTGCTCTGATCAATGCGTTCTCTTGGCAAAACTCTATTAGTCTTTGCTCTGCTTAATTCTGTACTCCAAGGCCAAATTTGCCTGTTACTCCAGGTGTTTCTTGACTTCCTACTTTTGCATTCCAGTTCCCTATAATGAAAAGGACATCTTTTTTGGGTGTTAGTTCTAAAAGGTCTTGTAGGTCTTCATAGAACCGTTCAACTTCAGCTTCTTCAGCGTTACTGGTTGGGGCATAGACGTGGATCATCGTGATATTGAATGCTTTGCTTTGGAAACAAACAGAGATCATTCTGTTGTTTTTGAGATTGCATCCAGGTACTGCATTTCAGACTCTTTTGTTGACCATGATGGCTACTCCATTTCTTCTGAGAGATTCTTGCCCACAGTAGTAGATAGGATGGTCATCTGAGTTAAATTCACCCATTGCAGTCCATTTTCAGTAGCTGATTCCTAAAATTTCGATGTTCACTCTTGCCATCTCCTGTTTGACCACTTCCAATTTGCCTTGATTCATGGACCTAACATTCCAGGTTCCTATGCAATATTGCTCTTTACAGCATCGGACCTTGCTTCCATCACCAGTCACATCCACAATTGGATATTGTTTTTGCTTTGGTTCCATCCCTTCATTCTTTCTGGAGTTATTTCTCCACTGATCTCCAGTAGCATGTTGGGTACCTACTGACCTGAGGAGTTAATCTTTCAGTGTCCTATGTTTTTGCCTTTTCATACTGTTCATGGGGTTCTCAAGGCAAGAATACTGAAGTGGTTTGCCATTCCCTTCTCCAGTGGGCCACATTCTGTCAGAACTCTCCACCATGACCTGTCTGTCATAGGTGGCTCTACATGGCATGGCTCATAGTTTCATTGAGTTAGACAAGGCTGTGGTCCATGTGATTAGATTGGTTAGTTTTCTGTGATTATGGTTTAGTGTATCTGCCCTTTGATCCCCTCTCTCAGCCCCTGCCATCTTACTGGGGTTTCTCTGTCCATGGTTGAGAACAATTCTTTTAGGGCTACATTAGAGAAGCAAGTTCAGGTAACACTCCTTACTGTCTCCTTTCAATTGTGCCCTAAGTTGCATTTTCTCATTTGTAATACAGCCAGCACCATCTGCATGAAATAAGTTAAAAGCAGATTACATATATATATATATCACATAATACACATAGTGTGTATATATATGTATGTATATTAATACACACACACACGGGTTTGTATGTGTGTGTAGGGACTTCCTTGATGGTCCTGTGACTGGGACTTGTGCTGTCAATGCAGAGGGCCTGGGTTTGATCCCTGGTTGGAGAACTGACTGGATCCCATATGCTGCAACTAAGAGTTTGCATGCCACAACTAAAGACCCTACATGCCTCAAACGAAAATGCTTCATGTCACAGCTGAAGATCCTGCATGCTGCAACTAAGACTTGGCACAGCTGAGTAAATAAATGAATATTAAATATATATATATTTGTATATATTCATATATACAGATGTATGTGTGTGTGTATATATATATATATATATATATATATAGAGAGAGAGAGAGAGTGCGAGGCATGTTTTCAAAGGCTTATCACAGGGAGGAAACTGGGAAGCTCGAGGAGCAGGTGCAGCTATGCACACATATGCAACTCCAGGGAACGGTGAGCGCTGTGGTGAACTGAGAGCTGTACACTACTAATGACACCTTCTCCTGCTTTCTTCTTATTGTTGCCATGTGAGAATTTGAGCTCAATGTTGCTGAACAGATCCTTGTCTGTGTACATGATATACATGAAATGTTTCTACCTTTAAATGTAGATTTGTGATTTATAAGAATAGAGTAAACCTCACATTTGTGGGTCACATATGGGCTATAGGTTTCCATAGTGCAACCCTTGACTTCCACCTGGCACATAATTATTGCTTATTAAATGTTAGTTCTCTAATCATCTCCATACTTGGAGGCACAGGGTACCCACTTGGTTTGGGCCCCAGCAGCTTCCCTGGTAATCTCAGAGTTCCTTAAGGTGCCTAGGAAAACTTAACTCAATGTTCCTGGATTCTACCTGCATTCCCATGGCCTCTCTGGTGTAGAGAAATAGTTCTTTACTGAAGCTCAGTCAGTGTTTAATTGATCTTTAGATCACTCAATACGCATACCCTTTAGGTACTGCCTAAGGAAAGATTAATTTTCAGCCCCAGGAAAGATTTTAAATGGGAAATTCCAGGCCATGCTAATGTGACTGAGGCTTTACCTTAGAAGTAGCAAATCTGGAGAATTAAAAATGAACCCATTTTGGCAAAAAAGCACAGTGGTGCTGTTTCTAAATAACTGATTTTTTTTAACTAAAAGGAAGAAATCCAAGTGTATTCTATAAGACTGAACGACACAAATAGAGAGTAGAGTAGAAAGTTGTGGGCGGCATTGAAGAGGACTATGGGCAGCAAAAAAAGGACTGAGGACTCCAAACTGCAAAGGAAGGCATATAGTTAAGCAAGACTGACTACAATTAAGGGAAACAACCAGATAGGGGAAGAAAAGAAACATTCGGTGAGTTAGTGCCTATTGCTGTATAACAAGCCTGGTGCTGGGCGCTTGACTTCTACTCGCTCATCCTGCTGACACTCCCGACCAGCTGCAAGGAGGGGCCAAAAGGTGAAGCACCTTGTCTGTGGTCACACAGCTAGCAGGTGGCAGAGCTGAGAGAGTTAAAGTACAAAAGTATTGACGTCAGAGCAAAATGTGGCTCTCCACTTGGCCTTGAGGGTGATTCTTAACCTGGGAACAGCTCCCTAGCTCCTTCCCACTACCCAGAAATTATAGGCAAAATGTTGTATTTATGAGCACTATCATGGTTCTGGGGGAAGGATCTCCAGTTTCAGATAAAATCAGATTAAAAAAAAAAAAGATTGAGACCTTCTGCCTTAAAGATTTGTGGAGTTTAGTCTAGGAGACCCTCTCCATAGTTCTGTAGAAGTACAGAAAAACAACTCCAGATATTCAGAAGTTTAAAGGAACTGTTTCTCACTCACAAGTACTTTCCAAAGTCTAAGTCATGACAAGTTAACAGCAAAGTTTTACAGCTAAGTTCATGAAGTGTTTTCATCTTTTTAGCCCAATACATGAAGTGAGAAGCCACAAAGGTTGTTAAGTTGGTGTGGATAGGAGTGAAGAGATGTAGGCTCTTGTGTAATCCATAAATTCCTAGAATTACGGTTGGATAGTACAATTTGCTTCCATTGCCTTATCTTTTAATCACTTTTGTGAATGCTAACAACTGGTCTACCTAACTCAAGGCAAAATAGAGTGGTATTTGAGTGAGAAATGCCTTTCTCAAATATCTGTCCCGACCACTTTGTTTATTGAATAAAAGGATTGAGTCACTTCCTTGAGCCACTGAGACCAAAACCTAGGTTAGGAAATATGTGCAATGCCACTTCCATGGTGTCATGCTGTGTCCCATGTCAACACTGGAAAGATGCTTAAGTGAAATGGATTTCAGCCTCATTCATTCATGCAATCAGTCATCAAGCCCCCATTATTGAAGGTGCTTGAGCTCCTTTGTCCCAGGAAAACTGAAAGACATTTAATGCACATCTACCATGTGTCAAAACTCTTTTAATTGAAATTTTGAAACAACTTGGATTGTTCAAGTGGCCACTATCCTCTACCTCAAAGAGGCTTCTAATGTCATTAACTGAGTACCTACTGAATGCAGAAGCACAAAGGGCTGGGAAGAAAGAATTTTAAAAAGCGTGTAACTCATAGTCACTGCCCATATGTTGTATAAAATTCACAATGGAAAGAATGATATGCAGGAGGATACATTGCATGGCCATGCATCTGTGGCCTAACCATAACAGAGTCAGACCACACAACACACCGCACGCATGCTCAGTCGCTCAGTCGTGTCAGACTCTTTGGGACCCTCTGGACTGTAACCTGCCAGGCTCCTCTGTCCATAGGATTTTCCCAGCAGGAATACTGGAGTGGGTTGCCGTTTCCTTCTCCGGGGTCTTCCCAGCCCAGGGACTGAACCCACATCTCCTGCAGCTCCTGCACTGGCAGGCAGATTCTTTACCACTGAGCCTCCTGGGAAGCCCAAACTACACACTAGAACTTCTCTAAAAATCAACCCCAAGAAAGGAACTCCATGAAACTCTGGTCTGTGTTGAAGATCATTCATGAAGTCAGCTTCTAAATTCTGTAAGAGGTGAACTCTAAGAACAGCATTTTTCATGCCTCAAGATGGCATTTACAAAGAATTCTATCTTGTTCTCCATGCCCAAAATATGACAGGCAACTTTTACCCTGTTATTAGCACAAAATTTTAAAATGTCCTACCCTGCATCAGAATGAACCAGAAGTCTGCTTAGTTCTAGTTTTGTGCATGCTCAGCCTCTATTGCCTCAGTTCTCTTCAATTCCCTCTATTAAGGTCCAGGTCAGTGTCCTTCCCAAGATTTTAACTTCCCTGAGGATAGGAACTCTCTCTTACCCATCTTGGTATCTGCAGCACCTTACACAGTGCCTGGAATAGGGGAAGGCTCCATACCTCCTTAGTAAACTGAACTGAATTGTAAATGCTGAAGAAACAAGCAGAGTAAGGGAGGGAAAAGTCCAGAAGAGATAAGATTATTTATCAATAGAGATACTGAGATGTAGGGAGACAAAATACTATCAAAAATTGCCTGGTGTTAGAACAAATAAAATGCTCAAGTCTATAAAACTAAGCCTTTGCACTTAGATTGCAATGTTTCTAATCAACACAGAAAATCACCCATCTGATTTTAGGGTAAAAAGTCTGCGTTTTGAGTTTTTAAATAGGAACTAATATAAATACAGAATGCACAATGAGAAAGAAAATGAGACAAAATAATTGATGAAGACAGTATTCTACCATAATAATCAACAATGTGTCAATTTCAACTCTCAATGACAGCCCAATGAATCTATCTTGGCAGATAATTACTTACTATATCTTAGTCCATAATGCAATCAATAAAGTCAAATGTCCAGTTTAATATTTTACATTAATGATTATACAATAACAGTCAGCATAATATATGTTGAGAGAGATTAATGGAAGGATTAGACATGGTGCCAATACTTTTTTTCCTTTTAATTAGTGAAAACCCTAATCAGGAATTCAAAATATGCTGAATTGAAGCCTTTCTTTCTTAGCACTCTGCTAGACAGCTGAAATTCTGTTCAGAGATTTGGTTATTGAACTTCTAATTATCTAGCAATTCAAATAATTCACGAAATTATTTGAGGCTTGTCCATCCATCTAGTTGGTGAACTGGCTTGGTGAACCCAATTGGCTGTGCCTTTTCAGTAGGAGACAGCATTCATCTCCCCCTAACCCAGGAGGAAAAGGAGCCTTATGCCAGGCCTCTGGCTGGGTGTACTATTGACCAGGTGGTGATGTTCCCAGGGGAATTGTGGGCTGACCTTTCTTGTGGTCAGGTTCCTCTGAGCCCTGCTTGCCCTTGCTCACTTGTCATGAACTTGGCTTCACTAAAAATTCACCACAAATCAATTTTGTCAGTTTCCATTATTTTATTGTTCACCAGGGAGTAGCCCAGACAGGCACTGAATAATTCATGATGGCGATGGTGTTGATCCTATTTTCTGGGTAAGAAAAATCTAAAGCTCCAGAAGGCCTCAGTCAGTGAGTCAATCCCGAGGCACTGGTGTGCCTGCTTAGCACATGCTATGGGGTAGGGTAAGTTTAAATGGCCTGTGCTACTAAGAAACCAACCTTTCTCACTGGTAACTATGTGAGCCACTTACGTATCAGTTGGCGTCAAAGAGGAGAGTTGCAAGATTTGAACTTAAGGTAAAAAGTATATACATACCTGGAAATATAAGAATTATATAGTGAGTCTCAACTGGCAAAGTCTGAGCAGAGAATCAGAATCAGATTCTGAGTCTCAGGACATAAGTCAATTCAGAAAAAGACACAAGAATAAAGAAATATATTACATTGTCATGTATGAAATATGCCTATGTCTATATTAGATATAATGTCAGCTGCTAGGCAACTTAGAATAAAAAGAATTACAACTATGGTAAAGAATTCACAAATCATGAATAAGCCAGCCATAGACTGTGAGTTGCAGTCTCAAAGGCAGATTTCTCCATTTCCAGAATAAAAGATGTAGGTCGCAGTGGTCCCTCAAAGCCAACATTCTACATTATTGTCTCAGTTAAAGCCAAAAAAGCCAAGACAGAAAGGGGGGAGCAAGGATGGTTGGCTGCCCAGCCAGAAAGATGGGGAGCAAGGGTGGTTGTTGACCCAGGAAGTACAGGAAGGCAGCAGCACCAGGGGGAAGGCACTGCAGTCCAAGCCTCGGTATTCAGCCCGCAGCCCCAGACCCTGCCTCTACAGGTCACTCAAAAGGGAGTGGGCACAACAGGGACTCAAGTGCTACTCCTGAGAGGTTGCTACATAACGAATGTGCCAGAATGTCCATTTACAGCGAGACTGGAACTGCCAAGGGCCCTGGACCACTTAGGTTTGCAGGCAGATCCTCCTGTTCATGGAAAACTCACCTGAGGGGCCACTAAAAGCAGATATCTGCATCCAAAAGTCATAAATAAGTGGGAGAGCAAGAAAAAAGCTTCTGCACAGCAAAATAAATAATCAACAAAATGAAAAGGCAACCTATAGATTGGGGCAAAAATATTTCCCACAAGGGGTTAATATCCAAAATATATAAGAAACTCATGCAACTCAATAGCAAAAAAGGAAATAAGCTGATTAAAATATGGGAAAAGGAGCTGATTAGACATTTTCCCAAAGAAGTCATACAAATGGCACATATACAACAGGTACATGAAAAAGTGCTCATCACTAATCATGGGGAAAATGCAAATCAAAACCAAAATTATATCACCTCACACCTGTTACAATATCTGCAACAACAAAATAAAAGATAACAAGTGTTGGCAAGCATGTGGAAGAAGGGGAATCCTTGTACACTGCTGGTGGGAATGTAAAGTGGTGGAGCCACTAGGGAAAACAGTATGGAGTTTCCTCAAAAACTAAAAATAGGACTACCATAATCTCTCTCTGAGTATACACCAAAAGCAAATGAAATTAGTTATCTCCAAGATACTGAGGGACTCCCTTGTTAATTATAGCATTATTCACAGCAGCCAAGATCCGGGAACAGTGTAAGTATCCATCATGAATGGATGGACAAAGAAATTGTGCATACAATGGGAATTTTATTCAGCCTTAGAAAACAAGATCTTGCTATTTGTGACAATGTGAATAAATGGAGGACCTTATGCTAAGTGGAATAAGCCAGAAACAGAAAGAAAAAGCTGATCTTCTACCTGCGGAATCTAACAAAGGCAAATATATAGAATCAGAGGACAACAGTGGTTACCAGGGATGGAGAGGCAGGGAAAGTGGGGAAATGTTAGTTAAGGGTACAGAGTTGAATTATGTAGGATAAAAAAGCCCAGAGATCTCATATATAGTATGTTGACTATAGCTAATAATACTGTATTGAATACTGGAAATTTGATAGGAGAATAGATTTCAGGTATTCTTATCAGATGAAAAAATAGTATCTGTGTGAGGAGATCATATGTTAATTAGCTTGACTACTAAAATCTTTTCACTACATATATGTATATCAAATCATCCTGTGTTACACCTTGCTGTTGTTTAATAGCTAAGTCATATCCAACTCTTTTGTGATCCCATGGACTGTAGTCTACCAAGCTCTTCTGTCTATGGGATTTCCCAGGCAAGAACACTGGAGTGGGTTGCCATTTCCTTCTACAGGTGATCTTCCCAGCCCAGGGATCAAACCCACATCTCCTGCTTGGCAGGCAAATTCTTTACCACCGAGCCACCAGGGAAGCATGTGTTACACCATAAATACATATCATTTTTATTATTTTTAATAGACATAGAGAAAAAGAAAGTCACATAGTAAACAAAGATTGAAAGCGAAGGGAGTTGGATGGTGTTGAGGGGCACATCACCAATTATTTGGGAAAGTCTGATAACCTACTCCAGTTTTAATCAGATGCATTCAAGAACATTTTTCCCTCCATGTCTGCATAGATATGAAAAGCCTAATAAAATTTGTGAGTTCATCTTTTATATTTCATTTGTGTGTGTGTGTGTTGCAAAATACCTATAACAAAATTTACTATCCTAACCATTTTTATGTGTACAGTTCAGTAATGTTAAGTACATTCATTTTATAGTGGAGTGATTACCACCATTCATCTCCAGAACTTTCACCTTGCAAAACTGAAACTCTGTCATTAAACAATAATTCTCCATCCCCTCTTCACTTCAGTCCCTGGAAGTTTACTATTTTCTTCTTGTCTCTATGAATTTGATTACTCTAGGTATCTCATATAAATAGAACCATGAAATATTTATCTTTTTGTGATTGGCTTATTTCACTTACCATAATATCCTCAAGATTCATGCACATTTTTGTAGCATGTGTTAGAATTTCCTTCCTTTTTACAGATGAATTATATTCCATTGTATGTATATGCAGTTGACCCTTGAACAACATGGATTTGAACTGCATATGTCCACTTACACTTGGATTTTTAAAAATAAATACATACTACAGTATATAATCTGCAGTTTGTTGAATATACAGATGCAAGTCACACATATGAAGGGCCAACTGTAAGATTATACCATGGGTTTTTGGCATTGAGGGCGGTTGGTGGCCCTAAGTCCTGCATTGTGCAAGGGTCAACTGTACCATATTTTGCTTATCCATTCATCCATCAGCAAACACTTGGGTTGCTTTCTCCTTCAGGATGTTATGGATAATGTTACATGAACAGGGGTGGGCAAATATCTCTTTGAGACCTTGCTTTCACTTCTTTTGGGTACATATCTGGAAGTGGAATTGCTGGATCATATGGTAATTCTATTTTTAATTTTTTGAGGAACCACCATAACAGCTATGCTATTTTACATTTCTACCAACAATACGAGTTCCGGTTTCTCTATATCTTTACCAATACCTGTTATTTTCCACTAAAAAAAAAGTCATCCTAATGGGTTTGAGGTGGGATCTCATTATACTTTTGATTTGCATGATTAGTGATGATGACCATCTTTTATGTGCTTGTGGCCATTTTTATGTCTTCATGGAGGAATGTCTGTTCAAATCCTTTACCCATTCTTGAACTGGGTTTTGGGTGGTTGAGTTTTAAGAGTTTCTCGTATGTTCTGGATATTAATCCCTTATCAGATGCATGATTTGAAATATTTTACCCCAATTTGAGGTTTTCCTTATTACTCTGTTGATAGTGTTTTTGATGCACAGATTTATTAAATTTTCATGAAGTTCAATTTGTCTATTTTTTTCTTTTGTTGCCTGTAACTTCAGTGTCATATCCAAGAAATCATTTACAAATCCAATGTTGTCCTCCTTTTATTATTTGAACTCTTCATTCAGAGATAATGGAGGGTCGCATGCAGTTGTAAGACATAGTACAGAAAGATCTAGAGTTTTCCTCCAGTGATAACATCTTGCAAAACTATAATACAATACATAACCAAGATATTGATATTGACACAACAAAGTTACAGAGCGTTTCCACCACTGTAAAGATCGCTCTTGGTGCCTTTTTTATTGTCACACCCATTTTCTTCCCATCCTCACTGCTCCTTAATCCCTGGCAACCACTAATTAGTTCTCTATTTCTATAGTAGCTTTGTCCTTTGAAAGAAAGTGAAAGTGAAAGTGAAGTCGTTTCTGACTCTTTGCGACCCGGTGGACTGTAGCCCACCATGCTCCTCTGTCCATGGGATTTTCCAGGCAAGAGTATTGGAGTGGGTCGATCTTCCTAACCCAGGGATTGAACCCAGGTCTTTCACATTGTAAGCAAGACGCTTTACCATCTGAGCCACCAGGGAAGTGTCCTTTGTATAGTAGTTTTGCCCTTTGAAGAAGTTTATGTAAATGAAATCATACAATGTATAACTTTTGAGATTGACTTATTTTCACTCAGCATGATTCTCTGACAATCTCTTCAGGCTGTTGTTTGTATCATTGGTCTGTTCCTTTTTATTGCTGAGTAGTATTCCCTGGTATAGATGTGTTGGAGTTTATTTAATCATTCACCTACTAAAGGACATGAGTGATTTCCAATTTGAGGCTATGAAGTATATGACTACTATAAACATTCACGTGCAGACTTGTGTGAATGCAAGCTTTCATTTCTCTGTGATAAATGACAAGGAACACAATAGCTGAATCATTTGCTAGTTGCATCTTTAACTATTTTAGAAACTGCTAAAAACTTTCGTGGAAGGCTGTATCAGTTTACATTCTAACCAACAATTTATGAATAATACAGTTTCTCTCCATATTGGGTTTTCACCAACAACTGGTGAAATTTTTTTCATTTTTTTTTTCTTGTAGCCATTCAGATAGGTATGTAATGATAATGTCTCATTATGATTTGAGCTTGCATTTTTCAAATGACTAATGATGCTCAACATTTTTTATGTTCTTATTCACCATCTACATATGATCTTCAGTGAAATGTCTGTGTGTGTTTTGACTTCTGAGCATACTTTATTCTAGATATTAGTTTTTGTTGGGACATGTGGTCTGCTAATGTTTTCTACTCATATATAGCTTGTCATTCTCTTAACAGGGTCTTCCAAAGAGCAAACATTTTTAATTTTAATAAAATTGAAATTTATCATTTCCTTTTATAGACTTTGCCTTTTGTCTAAGAACTTGTTACCTAGCCCTAGATACTGAATATTTTCTCTTATCTTTTTTTGAAAAATTTTATAGTTTCAAATTTTACTTTAAAATCTGTGATTCATTTTGAGTTAATTTTTGTATAAGATGTGAGAACTAAGGTTGAGGATTCTTTTGTCCTATTTATGTCTAGTTGCTACAGTACCATATTTTGAAGATTATCCTTCCATTGAATTGCTTTTGTACCTTTATCAAATGTCAATGGGCATATTTTTGCAAGTATGTCTATTTTAGGTTCTCTCATCTGTCCCATTGATCTGTGTCTATCTCTCTGCCAAAACCATGAAGTTGATTACCTTAGCTAAATAATAAGTATTGTAATACACTGATTTCTCATACTTTATTCTTTTTCAAAATTGTTTTAGATATCTCAGCTTCTCTTCCTTCTAAATACATTTTATAGTAATCTTATCTATCACTCAAAAAAGTCTTGCTGGGGTTGTGATAGAATTGAGTTAAACTGACATATCATTTTGAGAATTGGCATCTTACTGTGTTGAGTCTTTCAATTCATGAAAATAGTATACCCTTCCATTTATTTAAAGCTTTACTTTCTTTCATCAGCATTTTATATTTATTACTAACTACATTTTCAACAATCAAAAATCCAGTTGATTTCACTTTCTGACCAGTATATGGTCATAATTTAGCTTAGAAATGAACCTTATTATGGCCAAGCCTAAAATAAATTCCTGTAATGTCTGGTTTACACCTAAGTATTTCATTTTTTTTGATTGATTGGAAATGGTATTGTGTTTTTTATTTTGTTGTCCACATGTTCACTGCTTGTATGTAGATGTTCAATTGATTTATGTGTGCTTATTTTGTATTATGAAACTAATGAAATTATTAGTTCTAGTAGGGTTTTTTTTTTGTAGAGTCCTTGGAATTTTCTATGAAGACAATCATATCAACTGCAAATAAAGACAGTTTTACTTCTTCCTTTCTGATATGTATGCCTTTTATTTCCTTTTATGGCCTTATTGCACTGGTTAGAACTTCCAGCACTATATCTGACAACAGCTGTGAGATAGACATTCTTTCCTTGTTCTTGATCTTAGAGGGAAGGAATATAGTCTTTCAACATTAGGTATGTTAGCTGTACAATTTTGTGGATGCTCTTTGCAATTAAGGAATATCTCCTGTATTCCTATTCTTAGAGTTTTCACCATGAGAGCATATGGAATTTTGTCAAACAATTTTTTTTTTTGCTTCAGTTGGTATGATTATGTGCTTTTTAAAAAAACACTTGTTTCTATGATAGATTACACTGATTGATTAAGTATTGAACTAGCCTTGTATCCTTGGAATAAGCTCTGTTGGTCATGGGTTTACAGCTTTTTATATATATATTGCTGAATTCTGTTTGCTAATATTTTGTTACAAAAATTTAGTCTATATTCATAAGGATATTGGTCTATAGTTTTCTTATTTCGTACACCTGTTTGTCTGGTTCTGGTGTGGGGGTAATACTCTGTGCTGTGTGCTGTGCTTAGTCACTCAGTCATGTCCGACTCTTTGCAACTCCATGGTTTGTAGCCTGCCAGACTCCTCTGTCCATGGGATTCTCCAGGCAAGAATACTGGAGTGGGTTTCCATGCCCTCTTCCAGGAGATCCTCCCAACCCAGGCTTTTCAAACATCTCTTTCATATTGGGTGAGCTATGTTTGTATTTGTTTTAGGAAGAATTGGATCATTTCATCTAAGTTGTGAAATGTGTATCTATAGAATTATTCATTGTATACCTTATTATCCTTTTGAAGTCTGCAGGGTCTGTAGCGATAACACCTGTTTCATTGCTAATATTGGTAGTTTTTGTCTTCAGTCCCTTTTCTTCATCAATTTCATTGATGGTTTCTCAATTTCATTGATCTTTTCAAAGCACTAGCTCTTTGCTTCATTAAATTTACTTATTTATTGTTTTCAATTTCATCAATTTCTGCTCTTATGTATATTATTTCCTTCTATTTATTTGCATTTACTTTGTTGTTCTTTCTATAGATACTTGAGGTGAGAGCTTAGATTGCTGATTTGAGACTTTTCCTCTTTTCTTCTGTGCGCCTTTTAATGCTATAAATTTCCCTCTCATTACTGTTTTAGCTGTGTCACCCCCCAATATTAATATGTTTGTTGTCTTTCATGTAATTCAGTCCAATGTATTTTTATTTAGTATTTGTCTACATTGACTCCCTCAGATCATAACCTGAAGTAAGCTGGGTCAGGAATAAGAGTAGGAGTGAAATGTTGGAATGTAAAATTGGTATTTGTTAATTTCCTGTGTATTTCATTCACTCATTCTTTTACCAAATATTAATGGAATGACTATTGTGCACTAGATACTGTTCTAGGGTGTGGGGGAATCTTAAGTTTGGTTCTCTGGGAAAGAGAGTTGAAGATGGAGACTTGTGTACAGGAGGTTTGTTGAAGAGGCTCTCAGGAACAATATCTTTGAGGAAGTGGGGGAAGCCAGGCTTGGCAGAAGAGGAGTTGAGCTGTGATGCAGTCAGCAACTAAGGACTTGGATGAAAGCACAGAGATTGGGGGTGAGGAGAAACTTCAGAGTTATTCTGAATTGAGGCAATGAAGCCAGACCTTTGTATGCTCGCCTTGGTCACTCGTTGGATGAATGCTTGGGCAGAGTAGCTTTATTTAGCTGTGGGAAATTCCAGAAAAGAGACTTGGCTATGACCTGACAGCAGGTGGCAATCATAGCAGCTGGGGGAATGGAAACCTTGTCCTGAGAAAGGGTCTGGGTTATACCCCCTGGCACCCATATCGTGAAGTTACAAATAAATGGACAGGACAGAATTTCTGCCCTCATGGAGTTGGCAGTTGGAATAGGTGAGAAGATATGTATAACAAATATGTGTAAGCAAGTAATGATTGCCATGGTAAGTTTAAAGAAGAGCAGCAAGTTAAAAGTGCCATAGGAACTCATTCAGGGAGCAACCAACTCACCTGGGTGGGTCAGGAAAGACTTCTCTTCAGCAACACAGTTGCTTTGCTCTTTTGAATTTTGAAGAGAAAAATCCATGTCATCACATCTCACAGAGGAGGTAGTGAATTACAAAAGGTTGAATTTGCTTTGAAAGATGAGGTCTGTACTTTGCCGAGTAAAGAGAAGTAAATCATGCATTAATGGAACCGGTGTTTTCAGTGAGTTAGCGCCACAGGCTGATCTGGCAGAGATAGTAAAGGTGAGCATACAGGTTATGTGTAATGTGGAAAATAACCTTTTAAACTTTTATGCCCCTCTCTAGGGCAAGAATGCTATTCTTTAAAAGGTTAGTCTACTACCAAAAAAAAAAAAAAGACTACTTCGTGTTTCATTCTAGAATCAATTTTTCTATTAAAAATAAATTGCACTTTAAGTAACCTGTGATATGTTCAGCTAGAGCTAGTGGCTATATGAAACTTTTATGTCTGTAGTCCTGGTGATTTGGAAGGACTGTGAACTACTCAGAACAGAATATAAATGTCTCTGATCTTCTGAAACTTGGTTTGCCCCATCTAACCTTAATCCTAGTGGAATTTCACTGCTGTTTGATGGGTCTTAGGCCCCTAGTGGTTGCTTTGTGCCCAATGTTTTGTGATCATTAGGAAAATCCAGAGCTCTTCTCCTTTTTATCTCCACTGACAGAGGTTTGCTGCCCTTTAGGAGTTAGAGTTCCGAGGGAGAGTCACAGAAACATGAAACAAGAGAACGATTCATGGGCAACGTGTAAGCAAGTCTGGGTGTACTGCACAGAGTCCTTGAGGAGCTTAGAAGAATAAAAGACACCTGGAAATTCTCTTAGAGAAGGCCAGCATGGAGCCAGAATTTGAAGGAGGTGATGGATTAGAAGAAAGAGGCTACTGGGACATTCAAAAGATCAGGGGTAGCTGAACACAAGCCCAAAGGAGGAAATGACTAAGATGCTGTGGGGTCAAGAGATGCCAAGTCATTCTTCCTTTTGGAAAGCACTTTTCTTTGAAAAAGAACCAAATGGGATAATGAAAGTAGTCAGAGTCAGAGAAGTTTGTTATTAAAAATAACAAAGAAACCTATACCTGTGACCTTACTTTCTTAGAATTTATAAAGAGATCAAATAAATGTTTGGATAAGAAGATTATTGGCCCTATGAAATGGCAAATTGTATTTTCTCTAGTTAAAAGGGACCATAACCACGTTCTGGTCCAAACATCCACCTGAAAAATGAATTTCCTTAACAATGAATGGTCCAACCAAATCTTCATTTAGCCGATGTTTGAACAACCTTAATGTTACAAAATTCACTGTCTCCTTTGATTCTTGAAGTAAGGATAAAATGCTAAAATCTATCACCTTGTACCAGATCTGGTGGTCTGCCTGATCAAGCGACACTCAATCGGTGAAACCCCTCATTCTAGGCTCCTCGACCATGTGCCTACATTTTAGGCAAAGTCACATCCGTTTGGGGGGTAGAAATATCACAGTGTTAACTAAACTGAGTTAGTTTGGAAATAAAAGTTTAAGGCTTTACTTTTTATCCTCAAAGAGTGATCTTCATACATCTGAGGTTTGTTTGGACTCAAATGAATGACCTTACACTTGTCCCTTCAATATTCTATCATTTAAAGCCTATTTGTTTTGAAAACTTTGGGAACTTTTTTGGTTCAAATTCTTTCTTTGAATGAGTTTACCATTTCTCTTGGCTTGGAATAATTTGCCGAATTGAGGAATAGTTTTCATGGGTTAATTGAAACAGTAATCAGGGTATAGTCAAGGAAAGGACCTTTGAGGTAGAAGGAAGGATATAAGTCAAGGATATAAGAAGAATACAATGGCTGCCTCTTACTGGGCACTTACTATGCGCCAGGACAGAGCTCAGTGCATGGCATACATTGGGAGGTTACTGTTATCACCACTATCTCAACTTGGGAGGAAATAACAGCTTAGAGTTTGAAACACCTGTCATCCAAGGTGGAAAGGATAGGGATAAGATTCACATTCAAGTTTGTTTGACTCCAAAACATGTACTCAAAATTACTGACAGTCATGTGAAACCAGGACCAGAGAACCCTTAGGGGCTCTCAGGGAATGTGAGGACCCTCGGTCTATTCATGGTGAGTGTTCTGAGGGATGTGAATAAAGGATTCCTGTCAGTTTGTTTTGGTCTCTATTGAACTTGGAGAAGGAAATGGCAACCCACTCCAGTATTCTTGCCTGGAGAATCTCATGGATGGAGGAGCTTGGTGGGCTACAGTCCACGGGTCACAAAGAGTCAGACATGACTGAGCGACTTCGCTTTCACTTTTACTAATTAGCTTTCATTAGTAGAATCATTCTACCCTTCTCTGGAGGTCCTAATTGTATGATTAGAAATAACTCCAAATCAATTAATTATGATGATACAAAAGATAATTTCATGGGAAGGGTCCTAATGGCCAAGTTAATCCCAAATATTTTTTAAATGACAAAGAAACATAAACCACAAAGAAGTCGGGTACCTGAACTGCTTTCCATCCAAGTGAAAGTATGAAAGTTATCTTGGCTCATTGTCATTTTTGAATATTTGGGATCAATTTGGTCATCATTAGGAACTTTCCCATGAAATTATCCTTTGCATCATCACAGCATGGACTCCCAGGTGGCGATAGTGGTAAAGAACTCATCTGCCAATGCAGGAGACCCAAGAGACACAGGCTCAATCCCTGGGTTAGGAAGATGCCCTAGAGAAGGAAATGGCTATCCACTCCAGTATTCTTGCCTGGAGAGAGGAGTCTTGAAGTCCATAGGGTCTCAAAGAATCTGACACAACTGAAGCCATTTAGCATGAAGCGTATGAAAAGAGTGGAGTGCCGCAGAGACTCTTTAGAGCCCGGATTTCCTTACTTGGCTGGGTCATGTCTCAGGAGAAGTATTGACCTCAAGAATACTGTTCTACTGGCTTGATTTGACTTTCCTTTCTGAGTCTTATCAGAATGTTTTCTGTTAAGGTGACAAATAGCATCTCTTCTGTTTCTAGAGGCTGAGTCCAAGCTATCTTGAGATTTTAAGTTTGCATTCTTTGATTGACTGTGT
The DNA here is from genome assembly GCA_006408695.1 of Aepyceros melampus. Taxonomy (NCBI): domain Eukaryota; kingdom Metazoa; phylum Chordata; class Mammalia; order Artiodactyla; family Bovidae; genus Aepyceros; species Aepyceros melampus. The sequence continues at coordinate 209,086 of SJXQ01002523.1, forward strand.
AGACAAAACAACAAAACCACCTTATTTGTACCTGGGCAGCACTTGCAGAACAGTGTGATAAAGCGTGATCTGCCTGAGGTCCCTTTCCCAGCACCCCTACCATCTAGAAAGGTCAGCTCCCAGCTGCCTTTACCCCTCCTCACTCTTGCATCTTAGTACTCCACCCTATAAGTTCTTACCAGAGACAGACACGTTGAAACGATAAGAAAATTTAGGCTTCAATTCTGCTTCCATCACTTATTGGTTGTGTGATCTTGAACAAATTATTTAATCTCTCTGAGCCTCTTTCCTGATATGTTAAATAAAACAGTAATATCGATCTCTGTGAGCATGTGAAACTAAATGAGATTAATGTAGAGCATCGTATAAAAGAAAGGGATGCGTGGGATTGTGAAATCAACTAACTATAACAACTAACTATAACAGCAGGTCAGCCTGGGAGAGGAGAAACACAAAAGCTGATGCTGCTGGTCAGATGATAGAGACAATGGTGATGATGATGGCAGCTATTTTTGAATATATAACTGTGTGCCTGGCATTGGGCTGGAGGATTTGCATATGAGTCTTCATAATAGTCATCTCAGATGAATATTAACTTTATACCCACGTTTTAGATAAGGAAATGGAAGTTTTAAAGACATTCAGTAACCTTGACCAAGATAAATTAGCTATTAAATTGTTAAGACCAAACTAATTTGATTCCTGGTTCATTCCAAGAGAATATTGGTCTCCATCTTAGCTGATGTCATCAGGGGGCATCAGAAGATTCATCCTAGGAGCCACTGCTTGTTCTCTGTGTTCCCCAGCCCCTCCTACTGATCTCTCAGTCCTCTCACCTCCAGATTTATGTATCACAACTTTTATATTTTATGCCCCTACATCTTTTTTTTCCTTTATGAAAATAAGTATACAGCAGAAGTTCAAAATATTCAGATATCTGGATCACAGACGTCTTCTGGAGATAGATTGATTTTTACAAGTAAATCAATATATGAGTAAATGAAGAAATATAAAGATGGGTAAATATAAAGAAAGCTGGGCATGGACCAGTTATGTGAGTATGTAACAAACATGGATTATTATTATACATTACTATAGCACTGAATGGAGAAGGACATGGCAACCCACTCCAGTATTCTTGCCTGGAGAATCCCAGGGACAGAGGAGCCTGATGGGCTGCCGTCCGTGGGGTCACACAGAGTCAGACATGACTGAGTGACTAAGCACAGCACATCTTGAGAACTTTATTTGAAAAAGTGAAAGCATAGTCTCTCAGTCGTGTCTGACTCTTTGCGACCCCATGGACTATGCCCACCAAGCTCCTCTGTCCATGGAATTCTCTGGGCAAGAATACTGGAGTGGATTGCCATTTCATTATTTATTTCCTTGAAAATATATGACACACTGAAAACGTAAAACTTACATCTAGAAGACCTAAGTCCTATGCTCAGCAATTCTATAACTAGCTGTGTGACCCTAAGCAGGTCAACCTCTTTAGCCTCAGTTTCTCATTCGCAAAATGACAACTGTATAGCCTCTAGGATTCCTTTCCAGGATACTTTTACTCTTTGAATCTACTTCTACAGTCAAGAACACTTAGTCTTAGCATGTGAAATGACACAGAAATAAATATCTGAACCAAAGCTGACTGTCCAAGGAACAAATGTTATTTTCATGTTAATTTTAGATATTAATGAAGGGAAAAGGTCAGTTTTCATTCCAATCCCAAAGAAAGGCAATGCCAAAGAATGGTAAAACTACCACACAATTGCACTCATTTCACATGCTAGTAAAGTAATGCTCAAAATTCTCCAAGCGAGGGTTCCATAGTACTTGAACAAAGAACTTCCAGATGTTCAAGCTGAATTTAGAAAAAGCAGAGGAACCAGAGATCAAATGGCCAACATCTGTTGAATCATTGAAAAAGCAAGAGAGTCTCAGAAAAGCATCTACTTCTGTTTTATTGACTATGCCAAAGACTTTGACTGTATAGATCACAACAAACTGTGGAAAATTCTTCAAGAGATGGGAATACCAGACCACATTACCTGCCTCCTGAGAAATCTGTATGCAGGTCAAAAAACAATAGTTAGAACTGGACATGGAACTGGTTCCAAATTGGGAAAAGAGTATGTCAAGGTTGTATATTGTCACCCTGTTTATTTAATTTCTATGCAGAGTACATCATGCAAAATGCCAGGCTGGATGAAGCACAAGCTGGAATCAAGATTGCCAGGAGAAATATCAATAACCTCAGTTATGCAGACTATGCCACCCTTATGGCAGAAAGCAAAGTGGAATTAAATAGCCTCTTAATGAAAGAAAGAGGAGAATGTAAAAGCTGGCTTAAAACTTATTCAAAAAATGAAGATCATGGCATCTGTTCCCATCACTTCATGGCAAATAGATGAGGAAAAAAATAGAAATAATGATAAACTTTATTTTGGGGGGCTCCTAAATCACTGCAGATGGTGACTGCAGCCATGAAATTAAAAGATGCTTGCTCCTTGGAAGAAAACTATGACCAACCTGGACAGCATATTAAAAAGCAGAGACATTACTTTTTCAACAAAGGTCTGTCTAGTCAAAGCTATATTTTTTCCAGTAATCATGTATGAATATGAGACTTGGACCATAAAGAAAGCTGAGCACTGAAGAATTGATGCTTTTGAACTGTGGTGTTGGAAAAGACTCTTGAGAGCCCCTTGGACTGCAAGGAAATCAAACTAGTCAATCCTAAAGGAAATCAGCCCTGACTATTCATTGAAAGGACTGATGCTAAAGCTGAAACTCCAGTACTTTGGCCACCTGATGGGAAGAACTAACTCACTGGAAAATACCCTGATGCTGGAAAGATTGAAGGAAAGAGGAGAAGGGGACAACAGAGGATGAGATGGTTGGATGGCATCACTGACTCGATGGACATGAGTTTGAGCAAGCTCCAGGAGTTCGTGATGGACAGGGAAGCCTAGCGTGCTGCAGTCCATGGGGTGGCAAAGAGTCGGACATGACTAAGCAACTGAACTGAATTGATTAATGACTATAACTTTGCTAAACTAGTCAATCCTAAAGGAAATCAGCCCTGACTATTCATTGAAAGGACTGATGCTAAAGCTGAAACTCCAGTACTTTGGCCACCTGATGGGAAGAACTAACTCACTGGAAAATACCCTGATGCTGGAAAGATTGAAGGAAAGAGGAGAAGGGGACAACAGAGGATGAGATGGTTGGATGGCATCACTGACTCGATGGACATGAGTTTGAGCAAGCTCCAGGAGTTCGTGATGGACAGGGAAGCCTAGCGTGCTGCAGTCCATGGGGTGGCAAAGAGTCGGACATGACTAAGCAACTGAACTGAATTGATTAATGACTATAACTTTGCTGCTAATCATATGAAACATTCTATACCCTATTTGGGTGACCACATAATTAATTATCTAGATCAGGACATTTTAGGAGTGAAAGCAGAGGCTGTTAGTAATTGCACAAGGACAGTGGACGCAACCCTTGGGCTTCCCTCGTGGCTCAGATTGTAAAGAATTTGCCTGCAATGTGGGAGACCTATGTTTGATTACTGGGTTAGGAAGATCACTTAGAGGAGGGCGTGGCAACCCACTCCAGTATTCTTGCCTGGAGAATCCCCATGGACAGAGGTGCCTGGCAGGCTACAGTCCACGGGGTAGCGTAGAGTGGAACATGACTGAGCTACTAAGCACAGCACAGCAGGCACAGCGAGGACTGTCACCTTCTCTGAGCACCTTGCCATTGCTCCCTTTGCGGCTGCTCCTCCCTTTCCTCCTCCTCGTCTCTCCTCCCCTTCTCTTCTTTGGGTCGGCAAGAGTGAAAGGCGTCACAGACAGAGAGGTGTGAGCTCCCTCAGTCCCTTAATGGAGTGTTAAGTTCAAAGCTGGAGGTGTGACCATTTAAATGCTAACACTTTTAAGCAAGTTTGTCTGCAACAGAAACACCCTGATTAAGGCTTCTTTCTGCCTCTAGTTTTAAAAAAACCATTTTGCAATGTTAATTTCCACTCCATTCCATCAATAACTCACTACTACTTTCTGCCTTTCTTCATTTTAAACAATGTCTTATCTTGTAATTGGCCTGGAGTACATCTAAAGGACCTCAACCTTGAACTCCAACAAAGAGCAAGGACTTTAGTAACACAGTTCTTTTTCCTGGGTCCTCCCTCAGTATTTCTTGGCAGCTCTGGAAATGCTGGAGGCCGAAGATGGGTTTGATGAAAATCAGTGATTAACTTGAAAGTGATTCCATCCCTTTCTGAGGCTATCAGAATCCACAACCTGATTTCTACTTCAAAACTAATTTTAAAAATAGAAGTTGGAGCTTAATTCTTAACTTAAAAAAAAATGCTACTATTATCAAAGACTGTACCTGAGTGCCTCGTTGTAACTATAACACACTTTAGTTGAACTGAATTACTTCTTAAATCAATTCAGTATAGAACTTGGCCTTTTTATTTCAGGTGATAAAAGAACAAAATTTCAGTGAAGGAGTAAAAGATGGCTTCTTGCTGTTAAGAGCTTAGTGAATACAGCGCTTGGCGACTCATCTAAAAACATCTTAAAAAAATCATTTTGCGTTGCTCAGCTAAAATCCGCTCATTTAATGACATTTCCTGTGGTTAAAATCCTCTGTCCATGGTCACTATTTTTAAAAAGTATGATTTATCTTTAGTGTTTGAATGAACCATAAAATCACCTTTCAGATCACTGATATTTCCACAATTGTAAATAGTTATTTTCTCTATTATCTGCAAGCTGATAGGCCTTTGTTTTAAAATGTTTCCTTCTGCAGTTGTGGAGAATGTGTACTTTTAACAAGCAGTTTTAGCCAATTGTCAAAGGGCCAGGTGGAAGCTGAGTTGAAATAGAGTAAAATTAATAGCATGAAAAATGCTTAACACTCAGACCCGCTTTTTCTTCTGTAACTAGTGTGTCTGCACTGTGCTGCCCAGGAGAGCTTGTGAGTGTGGTGGGCCCAGGGACGGGAAGCTGCTCAGGGTCTGGAGCTCTCAGGCCTTTGTCTGGTGCCAGCTGCTGAGTCATAGGGCTCACTCTCCTCCCGGGGCCCTCACCTGTCTGACATGTGGTACTACTTCACTCTTAAAAGGAAGAGATGCTGAAAAAACTAACCGTTTGAAAGCTTTATTTTTTGAAGACACTGACTAAACTTCATATTTTTTTAACTGAAAGTCTGATTTAAGAAGGAATGATGAGCAAAGGCTTCTCCATAAGAGCAGATATTCACTGACTGCTGGGGAGACGGTGTGGGCAGATTACCAATGAAACCTCATTTGCAGTCAGGTATAGAAACACTGTCAGCTCAGGAGGCTTGGGATCACTGGAGCAGGGCACCTGAGCGGGACCTGGGGTGTGATCATGGGGTCCAGTCATCAGCTTTGTGGAGTCAGAAATCCTGAAACATCATTGTCCCTAGAGGTGACAGGTCTCTTGGGACTGCTCCCCACTGATCAGACACTCTAGAAGTTGCTGTCCCCAATCAGAGTGCAAAATGAGTAGTTTACGTTGAGAATTGTAGCCCTACTGGTGGGTCTACACACCATGCCAAATTATGACCGGAAGGTGAGGGAAGATGCTACTTCTTGGACCTAGAAGATGCTACTTTCAGAGCAGTGATCTTTTGTCTGATCTTCAAGCCTCTGACTTAGATGTTGAAGCTCCTTCAAATATAGAATGTCCATAATCTTAGAGAATACTCATGGTTGCTGCCCAGTGTGTCCAACACAAGACAGAAACTTCTGCAGGTCAAAGGGAAGGAGTTCACAAGCATGTTTAAACTCATGCATCAGCCCATTTTTATGGCATGAGAAAGAAAGGAAATAACACCAAAATGCTGGTTGTAATCTCTCTGGCCTACCTGTTGTACTGATAGTGAGAACCTTCTAGAAGCTAAGTACTTTATTTCTATTACCTCTAATCCTTAGAGTAAGGACCCACACTGCTATTATTCCAAACCTTATGTTTCTTTAAACTAGTCTGTGCAAGTTACTTAACCTCCCTGTACCTCGGTTTTCTCATCCACATCATGCAGTTAACAATCAGTTCGGTTCAATTCAGTTGCTCAGTTTCCAGCTCTTTGCGACCTCATGGACTACAGCACGCCAGGCCTCCCTGTCCATCACCAACTCCCAGAGTTTACTCAAACTCATGTCCATTGAGTCAGGGATGCCATCCAACCATATCATCCTTTGTCGTCCCCTTTGCCTCCTGCCTTCAGTCTTTCCCAGCATCAGGGTCTTTTCCAATGAGTCAGCTCTTCGCATCAGGTGGCCAGAGTATTGGAGTTTCAGCTTCAGCATCAGTCCTAACAGTAAATATGCAGGACTGATTTCCTTTAGGATGGACTGGTTGAATCTCCTAGCTGTCCAGGGGACTCCAAGGGTCTTCTCCAACACCACAGTTCAAAAACATCAATTCTTCGGTGCTCAGCCTTCTTCACAGTCCAACTCTCACATCCATACATGACCACAGGAAAAACCATAGCCTTGACTAGACGGACCTTAGTCGGCAAAGTAATGTCTCTGCTTACAAAGCATATTAAAAATATGCTGTCTAGATTGGTCATAACTTTTCTTGCAAGGAGCAAGTGTCTTTTAATTTCATGGCTGCAGTCACCATCTGCAGTGACTTGCAGCCCAAAAATATAAAGTCTCTCACTGTTTCCACTGTTTCCCCATCTATTTGCCATGCTGCTGCTACTGCTAAGTTGCGTCAGTCGTGTTTGACTCTGTGTGACCCCGTAGACGGCAGCCCATGAGGCTCCCTCATCCCTGGGATTCTCCAGGCAAGAACACTGGAGTAGGTTGCTATTTCCTTGTCCAATGCATGAAAGTGAAGTCACTCAGTTGTGTCCGACTCTTAGCGACCCCATGGACTGTGGCCCACCAGACTCCTCCGTCCATGGGATTCTCCAGGCAAGAGCGCTGGAAGGGATTTGCCATGAGGTGATGGCATATCTATAAAGTGCTTAGGATAATACCCGATAGCTGCCAAGCATTCAGTAAGTATAAGATGTTAGTGTTATCCTGTTGTTTTTTCTATATGGGAACCCATGCTTTGTCCCTCCAAACCTTAAATGAAGTGAAAGTGAAAGCTGCTCAGTTGTGTCTGACTGTTTGTGACCCCCTGGACTATACAGTCCATGGAATTCTCCAGGCCAGAATACTGGAGTGGGTAGCCTTTCCCTTCTCCAGGGGATCTTCCCAACCCGAGTATCGAACCCAGGTCTTCTGCATTGCAGGTGGATTCTTTACCAGCTGAGCCACAAGGAAGCCCAAGAATACTGGGGTGGGTAGTCTAGCCCTTCTCCAGTGGATCTTCCTGCCCCAGGAATCAAACTTGGGTCTCCTTCACTGCAGGTGGATTCTTTACCCAATGAGCTATCAGGGAAGCCCCCAACCTTAACTGTCCTGTAAAATCAAGTTAGCATCCAACCTGCCACTGAGATTCCTTTACTCAGGCTCAGTCTTCTGAGTCTTCAGTTTCTGCTAACAGTCAGCACAGCCAAGCATCTCAGCTGATTGTGTTCCTCCTCGTAGGCTCAATTTGCCTCCTCAACTAGATTAACTCCTTACTCACTGAATTCATATGTCATCTGAGCACTAACCAGGTGCCAAGGACTGTTCTGGTTTACCACAGTTGGAACAGTAAATAAGAAAGGTAAAAAAGCAAATCTCTGCTTCATGGATCTTATGTACTAGTATGGGGAGGGAGAGGGTACAGATAAAAACAATATAAATAAGTAAAATATGTGGATTCTTAGATGGTAACAGTGAGGTGGCTATACAGAGAGCAGAGAAGAGACAGGAAGTGTGGGAGGATACCATGCAATCTTCACTTGGAGGCAGAGAAGGCGTGGCTGAGGGCAACTACAAGCTGTGGAGATCCAGGGGCAGAGCTCTCCTGGATGAGGTGCAGCGGGTGCAAGGGCCCGCGGAGGGATTGTCTGTGGTCAAAGAACATCAGGGAGGTCAGTGCAGCAGACTGGAGTCCGCACAGGGCAGAGCGGTAGGATACACGGCTGGAGGGTGAAGGAGGTGGGCAGGCTTGGCCTCGCAGGCCACTGTAATGGACTTGCCCTTCACTTTGATATGATGTGAGAGCGGCTGATGTCCTGAGTGAAGGGATCCCTGAGGCAGGAGCCATGTCATACAAACGATAAACCAATATTGGAGCAGAGTTTGAAGTTGACAAAGCATCCCCAAAAACTTCATGGGAGCCCTTTGTGGGCAGGATTACCCCACCCATGTCACTGTTTGTGAGAAACAAATTCTGAATGTATATTGAAGACGGAGCTCATATATCAGATAAAGGATAAATGTAATACATGTAAATTTAAGTAGAAGAGATCCTGAACACAATCCTTTCAGTAGTTAAACATTTAGCATGAAAAGATAGCACACACAAAAGGCCAGAAGTGAGATAATAGTCCAGTCTCAAAATAAAGTGGTCTGGGTTCAAATCCTGGCCCCTCCACTCACTGGAAGTAACTTTTCTGGGCTCCAGTTTCCTGATCTGCAGCATGGGCGTGTCAGGGTACCTTCAGAGGCTGTGTGAACATCAAGAAAAATGCTTTGTAAGACCCAGTGTCTAACCTGTAATAAGTGCTCAAAAAATGTTCTCTTTCATCTTCCAGAACTCACTGATTTTCAAAGATATTTTTCTATTTGTAAAATGTGTGAAGAATTCAATGTGGAGAAGTATTTGAAAACAAACAAAATCTCTCCCTTCCTGTGGGGCACATTTTGCAGAATATCTGGGCTGCTAATGCATTTCTCTTGGTCCCGTAATAGATTTCCTGGGCTCCATTATCAAATAGCTGCTGTATCTGTCAATGCTGACTTTGAAAAAGGAGCCTGATCCTTCAGTCTTTTAAGGAAGAATGAGTATTACATGGTAACTGAATATTTATAACACGTTCTCCTCTTTTTAAAGCAGTTGCTGTTTTACCATCTCAACATCAAACCACTGGGCCCAGAGAAACCTCAGATGTTGGAGAATATCAAATATGGTCTCTTTTTGCTTTTCGCTGGCAAATCTGACACACCTTTGAACCTTCAAAGGCCGTAGTCATCAGTGATGCGAGGAGATGCGCAACATTGCGGGCATCATTGCGAAGACGAACTTATTAACGTAAATGGCGCAGTGTGGAATAGCGGTCAGGGCTGAATTAAAATGTGAGCATCTGTAACCCAGCAAAAACCACAGAACAAAGGGAGGAGAGAGACATGGAACAGGCTGATGAAAGACACTTTGCTGATTCGGAACTTCAGTGAAGAGCGCTAGATAAAAGGGAGATTATTCCTTAAGTAGGCTAATGTAACCCTGGCATCTTAATTAAAATGTCTTTAACAAAAGAGGGAGAGGACTAGCACTGAAGTTTGGGGGAGGGCTCAATGAAAGAAAATAAATTTACAGAGAGGAAGAGAAGAGGATGATTTAGTTAAATTTTGAGAAGAACTTTCTAAGCAAAAATAGTCTTGAATTTCAGCCATAAAGGATATTTAAAAATTGGTTGGACAACGGAGACAATTGTCACTGTGGCCAGAGCAGGAAACAGCTTTCTAATTTCAGAGTTTGCTGCCATAACATCAAGAAGTTAAGGACCGAAAACAAAATAGATACAAACAGGAGGGACCAGCGTCTCCAAAACCAACCAAATCCAGAGAGTGAGTCCCGGCTTTAGATGCGTACTTCTCCCGTTTCTTAAGGATAGCCTTCAGTGTCCTTCCTCCTTGCTGTATCTGAGAAGGAACATGCCGTTCCTAAGAGGAGGGTTGATTTCACCCCTGCTGTTGGGAAGTTTGCTTTGGGGCCGTCTTTCTGAAACTATGAGGTGTTGTTCCAGGGGCTCCAAAGAGCTGCAGTACCATAGTCCTTTATGTCTCAATGCAGAAGAAAACCCAGTGAGAGGCAGAGTGATAGATAAGCAGTGATTTAACAGGATGCTTACGAGGCTTACAAGCGGCGGGTAAGAAATACTGTGCCCCAAGAACTTACCGGGCTGTAGTTCTATAATCAACAAAAAAGTGAGGAGGGGGAGAACTGCTTTGTCTTTCTTGAGTAAAGGTCACGTTTCCATCATCAGCTCCTCCTCCAGGTTGGGCAGGAGAGTTTTCTTGCCCCTACATGGTCAAGCCGGGTCCACAGATGACTGCTTTTTATGTGCAGAGAGCGTGTCCTGGGATCAGTAACTTACTGAGCTCACTGGAGAGGATGTGGTTCTCATGCCACCATTGTTTTATTGTTTTGGAACATGTCCTGTGCTTCTGTTGCCTGCTTTGTTGCTAAGCAAGCCTGCTTTCTTGAGTAATCATTAACTTACAGGAGTCTCTCATATTTTTTCTACTTATAATCCCCTAGTGGGATTAACTATTTAATCATCTACTTTTCCCCTTTATTCTGTCCGTGCCATTTTTTTTTGGGGGGGGGGTCACTATAAAATTTTGCCTGAGAAGCTGTTTTAAAAAGCAAAGAAGCACTTAGTTTTATACCTGATAAAGTCGTACAGCCTTCTCTTCTGTGTCCATCCTAGAACAACCCAGTGACATCTGTCATCATCCATTCTCTCCTTGAGCTAGGCACCTGCGAGGTCAAGCCTCATTGCAAGGTGGCTGTGCTAGCCACAGCCAGCGCTGCCTTCTGCCAGCTAATGAGGCAATTCAGCTGTCGGGTGGTGGGGGAGTGGTGTGGGTGGCAGGGAGAGCAAATGTCCCTTTCAATCTAAATGCATCAGGTGTTAAGTTAAATGCATCAGGTGTTAAGTAAAAACGCAAGAGATTTCTCTGAGGTTGCCTTAAGGAGTGGAAAACCCAAAATCTCCTTTGGAAAAAGAAGAAAAAAGGTGGGCTTGCCATCTACTATTTGATGGCCCTCATTATACAAACAGATAGTTATTAAATAACCTTTATTAAAGCTTAAAAATTGAAGCATGCATTTGCGTTCAAGTGTGACCTGGCAGAAGAAAGCCAGAGAAGCAATCCAGAAACCACTGTAGACCCTGAGCTGGAGAATGGCACACATAATATATAATAGGGCATCTGTTATGGGGGGGGGGTGTGTGCGCATGCACGTGTGTATGTTCTCCCACAGGTAGACAACACTAGAGTTGAGTGAAGGAAGAATAGCCAGGTTAGAGGAACACAGGACAGATAAAGGCGTAAAGTCATGACAGAGGGCGGCACGTTTGGGCAAAGGCAGTGTGGTTGGAGCTATAGGAATTGCAGCCAAAGAGGTGTGTTGGAACCTTGTGGGGATGCCCAACCTTGGCATGATGACTAGGGGTTGGCAACAAGTCAGAGGTCCTTTAAAGTGTTCATAAATTTTGACCTAGTACTCCCAATTTTGCCAGTACATTCAAAGGAATCCTTTTTAGAGAAAAGCAAACAAGTAAGCAAAGGACACTTTACATACAGAGACGTTTTATTTGCATTCTAACAACAGAATTGGAAGAAGCTAAATGTATGGGCATATCTGTCACCAGGGGATGGCTGAATACGGGCTCATGCATGCCCATGATGCACTGTGCAGCCACCAAATGATGCTTATAGAATTTGCAACGTGGGAGGGAAGAAAGCTTGTTATTTATCATTCAGTTCAAAAAGCAAGATACAAAACTGTCCAGACCAATTTCAACTTGAGCAAAATGTATATTAAAATTAGGAAGGAAGTATTCATTTACTCACAAGCCTGTATCAGACAAACAGAAATACTGTTCTGCATAATATATATTCAGAATAGTATTTGTTTGTCTGATACAGGCTTATGAGTAAATGAATTGGGTTTTTTTTCTGATTATAAATAGAAAAGCTTCATTGTAGAAAGTGTGGAATATGTATATATTAAAAATACTAGTTGTTCTCAGATTCTTACCTGCGTGTCTGCCTCCAGGGAGCCCAGACTGAGTGCTGAGGTCCTGGCTGCTGGGAATCTCCTCTCCGGCGGGCTTCTGTGTAAGCGGGAAGGGTGGGTCATGAAGAAGCTGCAGCTGGGCCACAGTAGATCACATGAAAAGTGATGATCAAGGTTCAGGGAAGGCGGTTCCTGGGAAGGAAGGGATCGCGTCCAGGGAAAATCCCCCTGGTGGAATCTGTAGGAGTCAGCCACCGCTCAAGAGTGCAGTATGATGGAAACAAGTAAACCACCCATAGGACTAAGCCCTTCAACAGCTGAGAAGAGGGAGACGGGAAACCTTGTGGGTTTGGGTAGGAGTAGGTGGAAGGCCAGGACTCAATTTGGCTTAAGACACGTTGAGTCTGAGGTACCCGCAGGATAGTCACATAGCATCAGCTGTGAAACGTCCACCCGATGCGTATGCACTGAATTGAAAGCCCTGTTTTTCCACATGTGGGTTTTCTAACAGGCACTTGCTCTGAAGGCCAGTCGCACATTTATGAGCTCATGCTGACCAGAACGCGTGGGATCTGGGCTACGTGCTCATGCATCTAGAGTACATACTCAGGTGCATACAGCTGTCGAGGCTGGACTACACATGTGTATTACAAAGACAGCCCATCTGTAACACTCTGCAAGGTGCCTCCAGGTGTGCAGAAGTGGCTCTTTAACATGAATATTTTATCAACGCCAGGGCAGATAGAGGAAAATTGTATCCATTATAATCCCATCACAGTCACACGTGGTTGAATGGACCTCTGACTAAAGAATCTAAATATGTTTAAAACATTTTTCACCTCCAGTGAAACCAGAAGTCCTGATTTGTGTTGTTTCTGCTTCTGCTAGATTCATGAAATGTTTCAGAAGCAATTTCGTCTTGGAAGCATGATTTGGCAAATTTTCATCCCAAGTATTTTCTTTTATTTATTATTATTAGTTTTTTTTTTTTAACTAGTGGTTCTATCATGAGAAAATTGATGTTTTAGAGTAAGTGATAGAATATGTCTGTGGGGGGAGTTTTTTTACTTGTGTTTTATTTCTAAATTCGACTTTTCAAAGAAGAATAACAACTAGCAGAAAGGAAAGTTTATTTTTTTAAATGGATTCTATAGGTGTGACCCCTCAGCTCTGACAGAGCAAGGTCAAGGGCAAGATCAGATCCCAGAATTTTGCTTAAAACCACTCAGGGTCTTCTACTGGCCCTCGGGATTCAGAGAAGTCCTGTGTGAGTGGAAGAGGTCTTGCCTCTCCTCTCCTTCCAGCCTTTTCTTAAGCTGCACTCTCCCTGCTCCCGCCCTTCTGGTCCCTGGCCACGTTCTGCCTCTGTGCCCTTTCGTCTGCTGTCCCCCTGGCCTGGAACTCTCTCTCTTCCTTGTTTCCCTGGAGGTTCGAACCCCACTTGGCCTTCAGGTCTCAGCTCAACTCATTTCTTCCAGAAAGCGATAGTCTTATACTGGGTGGTCCTGAGGGTGAATGTTCTAAAAAGATTCCGTAGATTCACTTAACACACAAAACACTGAGCGCCCTGAGATGAAAGAATCCAAACAGTGTGGCCATCGTCTTGCTGTAGAAGCTGTGTCTCTCTGTGGAGGAGGTCAGTGTGGAGTCAAGACATCGTATGCACATACTTATCCGACAGAGTGTGCAGAAAATACCCTGAACCAGGCACTATGCTGAGCCCATTTCCCAGATTAGCCTAATTCTTACAGTAGCCCTATATTAATTTAATAATTCTTTTATTTAATAAATACTTTGAAAATACTTTTTGGACTCCTCCTATAATGCCCAGCCTGGTGCTAGGAACCAGGTGACACAGCAGCAAATGAGAAAGCAGTGTCGCCTGACCTCATGGAGCTGTTGGTCTGCACAGGAGCAGATGGTGATAAACCCTGAATGGATGTGTAATCGATCGGAACGCTGAAAGGTGTGCTCTGGATATAGAAGGCAGGCCGCCAGGAACCCCTGCAGCGGAAGAGACTGGAGAAGGCTAGAAGGGGTGCTCGAGCTGAGAGTAGATGGCTGGATGAGAGGGAAGGACCATCCAGGCAGGAGGTGGGGGAGATGATGAGGGACAGCACTAGGGAAAAGCCCTGAAGCAGGTGTTTGCACCCAAGGATGCTGAGGCAGCTCGCGTGGCAGAAGTAGAGCCAGGAGGACACCGAGGGCCCCTAAAGCTGCAGGCATCATTGGGAACCAAGCCTGCAGGCCCTTCTATCTCCGTAACATTGGCGCCTGCATCCTTTCACAAAGGGAAGCAAACAGTCGCATCAATGAGACGAAGGAGAATGTTCTGAAAGATCTATTGGCTGCTGGACAGAGAACTTCTGGAGTCGCCACTCTAATTGCAAACTCCTCTGATAAAACCTTCTTTTTCTCTATTGATTGTTTTGACCAAAGCCATTTCTTTTCTACTCTAAGAATACTTAACAAAAATGACTGTCACATGCATCCCCCTCCTGAGCAGGGGTTGAACATATTTTTTTTCCCCTGTCCTTTTTTAAATTATTATTTTATTTTTAATTAATTAATTTATTTTAGTTGGAGGCTAATTACTTTACACTATTGTAGTGGTTTTTGCCATACATTGACATGAATCAGCCATGGGTATACATGTATTCCCCATCCTGAACCCCCCTCACACTGCCCTCCCCATTCCATCCTCAGGGTCATCCCAGTGCACCAGCCCTGAGCACTCTGTCTCATGCATAGAACCTGGACTGGCAATCTATTTCACATATGGTAATGTACATGTCACAGGCATTTTTCTTGAAGCTTCCCTGGTGTCTCAGCTGGTAAAGAATCTGCCTGCAATGCAGGAGATGCCAGTTCGATTCCTCGGTTGGGAAGATCCCTTGGAGAAGGGAACAGCTGCCCACTCCAGTATTCTGGCCTGGAGAATTCCATGGACAGAATAGAATATTTATTGGGAACTTATTACTTCCTTGGTGCTAATCATTCAGTTGCTATGCCATGGACCTTCACATTGTGAGGTTTCTTATTTGGGGATCAGTTCAGTTCAGTCACTCAGTTGTGTCTGATTCTTTGTGACCCCATGAATCACAGCACACCAGGCCTCCCTGTCCATCACCAACTCCTGGAGTTCACTCAAACCCATGTCCATCGAATCAGTGATGCCATCCAGCCATCTATCTCATCCTCTCTCATCCCCTTCCCCTCCTGCCCCCAATCCTTCCCAGCATCAGAGTCTTTTTCCAATGAGTCCACTCTTCACATGAGGTGGCCAAAGTATTGGAGTTTCACCTTTAGCATCAGTCCTTCCAATGAACACCCAGGACTGATTTCCTTTAGAATGGACTGGTTGGATCTCCTTGCAGTCCAAGGGACTCTCAAGAGTCTTCTCCAACACCACAGTTCAAAAGCATCAATTCTTCGGCGCTCAGCTTTCTTCACAGTCCAACTCTCACATCCATACATGACCACAGGAAAAACCATAGCCTTGACTAGATGGACCTTTGTTGGCAAAGTAATGTCTCTGCTTTTGAATATACTGTCTAGGTTAGTCATAACTTTTCTTCCAAGGAGTAAGCGTCTTTTAATTTCATGGCTGCAGTCACCATCTGCAGTGATTTGGGGGCCCAAAAAAATAAAGTCTGACACTTTCCACTGTTTCCCCATCTATTTCCCATGAAGTGATGGACCCAGATGCCATGATCTTCGTTTTTGAATGTTGAGCTTTAAGCCAACTTTTTCACTCTCCTCTTTCACTTTCATCAAGAGGCCTTTTAGCTCCTCTTCTCTTTCTGCCATAAGGGTGGTGTCATCTGCATATCTGAGGTTATTGATATTTCTCCTGGCAATCTTGATTCCAGCTTGTGCTTCTTCCAGGCCCACATTTCTCATGATGTACTCTGCATAGAAGTCTCTGATAGTGACACTGCTGGAGAAACTGTTTCTGATGTCACTGATGGTCACTTCTAGAAAAGCAGGTCTGCATCCATTTCTCCCAGCTGTACACCAGCAGGCCTTGACAAGTAGGTATGGTGGCATAGTTTATAGTAGCAGGTTGCTTCACTCCACCCTAGGAACCCACCAGCCATCACCTCCCCATCCCACCTCAGCTTTAAAATTAGCTCCATAATACACACTTCCAAACTAATGGACAATTTCTATATCACCACGTTTTATTGTCAGCATAACTGTGTCCTGTAAACCTGCAACAGATGACTCAGCTCAGCTGATATTTGGCCTCCAGAATATCAGGGAAAGAGCTGGAAACAACACAAACTTAGTGTGTTAGCCCTCCAGCCTCTTAAATTTCCTGCTGAAAGTTTGGTATTTATGGTCTGTCCTTCCTTTAAGTAGGCAAGCTTCAGCGCCAGGAGGTAATAACGCAAACTTTAAATTTCACCTCAGGTACAGAGAGCTGGCTGAACCCTGCGTTTGATTGCATATGAAATGTGAACCCTCCTCCTTTCAGCACAATGAGATCAGCCGCCAGAATGGAATAAATTGGAGATTGATTTCTGCTGCCCCATTCATTTGCAGAAATTTGCAGACAATTAAACTGTCCCCCTGCAGACAGGTAGAGAGTGCTCCTTTTAGCCTGATGCTGATGCGATTTGCTGCCCATCCTCTGCAAAGGTTAGGGTTGTGATTCTCCAGTACTGATTGAGTAAGGAACTCTCTCCAGGCACAGCCTGGACTGGGCAGGCTCTGGGGTCACAGAGGCCAGAGTTCTCATCTTCACTCAAGCCGTCAGAGACTTTAGAGTCTCTTGTGTCTTTGAATGTCAGGAAAATAGGCATGGTGCTTCTACTTACAAGTTGTTGAATGGATTGAACGAAGTAATGTCACAGTGTGCCAAGGACAGTGCTGGCACATGGCAGCTATTCACTCAGTGGTAGTGTTTCCTTTGGCAGACTCAGTGAGTCTGCCAAGATGCCAAGCATATCTTAGGATCAGAAAGATAAGAAAGAAACGGGCTATGACCTTCAGACTTGTGTCCAGAACCCAAGCATCAAACTCTTCAAAAGAATCGTTCTCAGGACCCTTCAACTGTTACAGCCACGTATTCTGGGAAACAAAGTCACTCAGAAGGACAATGCAGATAGTAGAGTGCCGGGGTCCAGCCCCGGTGGATCCAGGGTAATTTGAAGCGGGGATGGAGTCGGCGAGGAAAAACTTATTTATTTAGAAATATAAAGAGAGATTAGGAAAAAATAGTATAGTAGGAAAATTAGTGGAGAAATAGAGGCTGAATAACTTTGTTTATGTGGAAAGCTAATAAAACCTCGAGACAAGAGGTTTGCACCATCTACGTAGGCGACCGATGCCCGCTTGAATAGCAGAGGGTGCCCCGCCTTGGGCTCCCTCTCGTGTGGGTCTTAGAAGCCAGGCCAAGTAAGTAGACACAATGAGCCTCCACACCCCAGGTGGGAATTCATCCAGAAAATAAAGAAGACACGGGGGAACCAGTCTTTCCAGAAATGGCCCATCGTTTATTGTCCGGAAAGGCTTTTTATACTTTTGGTTGTACATAGAGATCAATGGATAATACAAAATAATGCAGCATCAGCAGCCCTGACTCTTATCGAGACCAGACTTTCTCTCTGCATACCTAGTTGTATACGCAACTCTTAGGTGATTTACATCATCTTCTGGCCAGAAGGCCAATTAACATTTTACGGCCCTTTTCTGATAAGGGTCTGTCAACCAGAAAACTTATTTGCCTTAATAGTGTTGTTCTTCCAAAAGTCTGGTGCCACCTCAGAATGCACTAAATAAAGTAACATTCTTACATAGCAAGGACACAACAATTTATAACAAAGAGGAGTACAGTGATTTATAACAAACAGAAAATTAATTAACTCAAAAGTCTAGTGTTGCTAACATCAAAACTACTATATTCCTATTTCTGCATCCCGATTACATTGATTAATATCCTCCCAGGTGCCTAAAAGATAAAGGATATGGAGGCCTGGCGGCAAACATTAACTCAACAATGAAACCCTTCACCAAACTAATTCTTAGCTCTAAAAGGCTCTATATCTTTAAGATGTTTTAAGCTTCGTGCCTCTCACAGTTGCGGGGCTGTAAACAATCACAAGTTGTAAAAGTCTCTGACTGTCAGGCGAGTTAGAGAGCCATCAGAGGGATTTGAGCTGAGACACTCCTTTCATATGCAAGAGACCAGTTGGAGCTCTAAGTTAACTTTTTCCAGAGAAAGGTGGTCAGTCATAGCCCCCTGTAATGTCAGAAGAATAAAGTATAGCAGACAGTAAACAGACAGATTTTGGTTTCGGGGTAGATGCTCAGGCAGAGGACCCCTTGAGACCTGACTCGTCTTGCCCCATCAGATCTCTCCTCATGACCTTGTCATGGGTGGGATCTCCCGTGCTGGCTCCTGGCAGTAGAGTGCAGTTTATTACACCGGCGGCCCAAGGCAGATTCTCCTCTTAGCCAAGGACCCAGACCAGCATTTGTGAAAATCTTTTATACCCCATGTGTATGTATCTGAACCCACCACCCCAATTTCCTTGAGACTTACATAAAACAAAGGAAGGCTAAATACAATCACAATAACCCCATTATTCAAGTGTTATCAAGTGTTAGGTGTTCAAACAGTTAATAATCAATAAGCCTGCGGTTACACTCCAATAGATACAGAAAGAATTTATGACCTGTCCAGAGGCAGGGGTGATTAGAGTATGTTTTCTCTTAAGCGATGAGTAGCCTGGATGTGATCTTCAAGATTCCCGTGTCCAGAGAGGGTCCTATCCTTCTATTGAGTTTCCATAGGCACTAAGCACAGAGTCCAGAGTCCGTTGGAGAGGCAGCTGAGCATGATAAGCATGAACAGGCCTAAGGATGGGATCCAGGCCCTATGAATTCCTTCTTCATTCCCCCCTCTTGGTGTTCTTGGTTTCCGTAATGAGCATCATTCATTGAGATACATTGCACCTTAGTCCTCCGGCCACCCACATGAGAGAATGCTATCAACCTCTGGGTTACAAAATTCACAAGGCATTGTAAGAACCAGGGCCCACAAAGCAGTATGATTAAGATTACTATAACAACAGTTACAATAATTTTCCACCAGTCTCCCTTTACCCAGGACAGGACCGAAGTCCAAAAGGGAATATTTTCATTAGACATGGCTTTCATTTGATTTTGCATATCCTCCAAGGCAGTAGATACATTTCCAGACAGGTCAGGGACGTATACACAACATTCGGCTTTAATTATGGTGCAAGTCCCCCCCTGGGCTGCTGTGAGTATGTCTAATGCCATCTTATTTTGAATTACTGCCCTCCTCATCTGGATTTGTTCTTTGTTCAAAGCTTGAATGGCTTTTGTACTGTCTAAGAGGGCCTGTTTAGTGAAATTAGTTAAGGCCTCTACCTTAACCATGATATCTGTTGTCCCTACAGAGGGTACAAACAAGGCAGTAAGATAGTCTTGATAGTCAAGATCCATGTTTGAACATGGATCGTGTCCATCTTGCATGCAGATAGGGCAGGTTTACTGGAGGTTGGTGTAGGCTAGGCTTAATACTGCCATGGGCAAAAGCAAATCCTAGTGTGCAACGCCCTACCCAGCCAACTGGTAACCACAGCCATAAGTTAAGCCCACAGAGCCACTGGGTCCCATTGGGGGCTGCCCAGCGGATTCCAGGATTATATTTCCAGTTGGAACCAGGCCACTGAACAGACTGATTGGGGTGATAAGTAACTTCCAAGATTTGTTTATATTGTTCAGGGGACAAATAACCCATATATTTTAATTCTTTTGGGTCTAGGGGACAGTCTCAAATCCAAATTTGTGTTCTTTTTGTTCCCAGCAAATAGTAGCAGGAACAATTAACTGTCCTTTCTCAGGAGTCATCCAGAAATATTCATCCCAGACCTGATAGTATTGCTCAAGGTACCGGGAGGCCTGGCCCCCTTTTGTAAGGGAGTGCTTCTTCTTTTTATTTTTCATATATGAGGTATAAGCCCTTGTTACCTCCATAAGACTAGTGTTCATGTTAAATGTAACCCTATGTCCAAAGCGCACTGATGGCTTTTTCTTACACCAGGAGAGCAAAGAAAAGTTATGATTGGTGAGAGAAAGGAAAGTTTCTTTCTGTTGTTCCAAGAAGGAACACAGTGGTATAAAGTCTCCATAACGAAGTGGTGACACCCACCAGGGGAGTCTGTCCATTACTGACATGGGCATAGCCCCACATACCCAACAATTGGAGGAGTTGTGGAAGTCTGCATGAGAATGTGCCCATGAGATGAAGACGTTGCCCTGTGCAGGAACAGTGGTCAGGTTCAGAATTGCATTGGTGAGGCTGAGCAGCAGGAGTCGTTTACCCAGCTCCATCCTGTAGAGGGCTCGTCTGGGACCTTTTTTTCTTCTTCCTCTTCAGGATGATCTTGGTTTCCTGTGGGTCAGTGGGGTCCCTCTGGGTGGTCCACTCGGCATCTTCTGGGTCAGCGTGGTATGCCTTCTTCGCTCTGGTCTTCGCTCTGGTGTGATGGGTCCATAGGGCAATGCCTGCAACTTTAACTGCAGTAGGGGTGGTTAAAACAGCAGTATGTGGACCTTTCCATCGGGGACTAGTGGGTCATGTTTCCAGTCTTTCACCTATACCCAGTCCCCTGGTATAAACTCAAGCATTTGCTCCCCCAGGGGGAACGGTATTCTTTCTTGCACAAACTTAGTTACTTGATTAATTACCTTACCTAGTTGTTCCATCTGCTGTGATATCCCATCTCCTCTTACCTGAAGTATATCAGTTGTTACCTGTCTTATTATGAGAGGAGACCTCCCATATACAATTTTGTGGGAGAGTAGCCGTGGGACCCTGGGGTCATCCTGAGTTTGAGCAAGGCCATGGGAAGTAAATCTACCCAGGAACAGTCAGTCTCTATAATCCATTTAGAAAGTGTCTCCTTTAGCGTCCGGTGAGTTTGTTCTACCATCCAGAGCTCTGAGGCCGGTAGGCAGAGTGTAACTTCCATCTTATATTCATGGCTTTACTTACTTGTTGCATCAGATCCAATATGAAGGCTGGGCCGTTATCTGATCCTATGCTTATGGGGAATCCAAATCGAGGAACTATTTCCCTAAGCAGGCTCCAAGCCACTTCTGATGGTCTTTCAGTTTGGGTGGGGAAGGCCTCCACCCATCCCGAGAAAGTACATACCAAGACCAACAGATAACGAAGACGGTGTTATGGTTTCATCTCAGTGAAGTCCACTTCCAGATGTTCAGAAGGAAGGGTACCTTTTAATTGGATGCTGGGGGTTTTGGTCTGCACTCTGGAGCAGCGTTAATCTGAGAGCAGACGTTGCAATTTTGGGATTCCATTCTACACAGAGAGGAGAGGCGAGGAACCAGAAAATACCTTTGGATCAATTCCTCCAATTTGTCATGTCCTAGGTGAGTCATATGGTGAGCTTGGCTCACCAGAGAGGGGGCCATCTCTTCGGGCACTAGTAGCTTACCACCTGGTAGCTCCCACCATCCTTTGTCTGTTTCGGTGGCTCCCTCCACTTCAGCTAGTTGATTCTGAGCCTCAGTGTATGTCGGGGAGTCTAGGGCCAGCTCGGGTAGCTCTGCTAGGACAAATGTTCTCATGGGGATTTCCCTGGATTCCTTTCTGTCCTCGGCTGCCCGTCTGGCGGTCTCATCAGCCAGCCTATTTCCTTGAGCCTGTGGGGTGTCTTCCTTCTGGTGCCCACAGCAGTGCATGATTGCTACCTCCGTGGGGCTCCAGACAGAGTCTAGCAGAGTCCGGATCTCCTCCTTATTCTTAATGTCCTTTCCCTTGGCTGTTATAAGGCCTCTCTCCTGGTATAGCACCCACGTACATGGAGTGTAGCGAAAGCATACCGGTAGTCAGTGTAGACATTCACTCTCTTACCCTTTGACAATTGCAGCTCCCAGACTAAGGCCCATAACTCTGCTCATTGGGCTGACCAGTGCTGTGGTAAGGAGCCTCGATAACAGTCCTCTCTGTGACTACAGCATAGCCTGACAGTCGCTGTCCTAGCTTTACCAGGCTGGTGCCATCAGTATACAGAGTCCAGTCAGGATTTGAAATTGGCCTGTCTCAGAGGTCTGGACAGCTCTAACAGATCTCCTCTAAGACTTCTTTGCAGTTGTGAGTAGGTCCACTTTCTCCCGTTGGGAGAAGCGTTGCTAGGTTTAAACCCCAGCAAGACTCGATACAGAGGTTGGGGTTTTCACATAGCAGTCCCTGGTATTGAATAATCCAGGAATTTGACAGCCACTTGTGGGGGTCTCCTCAAAGGAGGGTGTTGACTTCATGCGGGACCTTTACGATCAGGTCCTGGCCAAAAGTCAGCTTTGTGCCTTCACGTACCAGTAAGGTGACCGCAGCCACTGCCCTCAGACAGCTAGGCCACCCAGTGGCAATGCTATCAAGTCACTTTGAAAGGTAAGCTATCGGCCTGTCCCACATTCCCAAAGTTTGAGTCAAAACCCCCATGGCTGTTTTATCTTTCGTGGTCACATATAAGGTGAATGGTTTGGTGAGGTCTGGCAATCCCAAGGCAGGGGCAGAGGTGATTGCTAGTCTTAGCTCCTCAAAGGCTTTCTGCTGTTTCTCAGTCCAACTTACTGGATTTTCTTCGGGCCCTCCCAGGAGCTCAAATAGGGTCTGGGCTATTTGAGAATACCTTGGAATCCAGATCCTGTAGAATCCAGTGTCCGTAGGAACTCCCTGACTTGCTGCCAAGTCTTAGGCATAGGAAGCCTCTGAATTACTTCTTTTCTAGATTGGTCTAGCAACCTTGTGCCTTCTCTTAGGACAAACCCCAAATACTTTACCTCCTCCTTGCAGATTTGTGCCTTTTTCTTCAAACTCTGTATCTCGCCTCTGCCAGCAATTGGAGGAGCACTGGGGTCCCTTCCCAGCATTCCTACCAGGTCTTAGCGGCCAGCAACAGGTTGTCCACATATTGCAGGAGCCAATACCCATACCTTTCAGGCTGGAAAGGTTCCAGGTCTGAGGCCAAGGCTTCTCCAAAGATGGTGCATTCTTGAACCCTTGTGGGAGGTGGGTCCAAGTGAGCTACTGCTTATTGCCTCTGATTGGGTCCTCCTATTTAAAGGCAAAGATGGGTTGTGACGCAGGTGCTGGGCAAATACAAAAAAAGGCATCTTTGAGGTCCAAGCAAGTATGGATCCTTGTCTTAGGTGGGAGGAGGCTAAGTAAGGTGTAGGGGTTTGGGACAGTCGGGTGCAGAGTTACAGGGGCCTGATTGACCAATCTGAGATCCTGTACGGGCCTATAGTCTTGTCCTCCTTCCTTCTTTACTGGTAAGATTGGTGGGTTCCAGGCTGATTGACATTCCACCAGGATGCCTGCCTGTTTTAGCCTGCTGATGTGAGGCAGAATCCCGATCTGGGCTTCTATGAGTATTGGGTATTGACGCTTTCTCACCGGGGTGGCACCAGGTTTGAGTTCTATTATTACAGAGGTTTGGTGTCTAGCTAGCCCAGGGGGCTTATCTTCGGCCCAGACCTCAGGGAACAGCTGAGCTGGCCTTCTCTCCAACTCTGTTGCCTGGTCTTGTTTATCTCCAGGGGGCTCATGTAGCCTCCATTCATCTTGAGGGGGCACAGAGAGGGAGAGTAAGAAGGTTGTTGTGCCCACCTGAAAAGTGGGGCTCTCTTCAGGAGAGAAAGTCCCTTGTGCTCCCAGTTTGGAGAGTAAGTCTCTCCCAGCAGGGATACTGGGCACTCAGGGATATAGAGGAACTCATGAGTCACTTGGTGAGCCCCCATCTGACATTTCCTGGGCTGGCAAAACGACTTAACCATTTCTTCTCCCGAAACCCCAGTTATGGCGGCGGTCCTTTTAGACTTTAGTGGCGCCAGGATTAGTGGTGCCAGGATTTAGTTGCCACAGACAGTTCTGCCCCGGTGTCCACCAGAAAGTCAATGTCGTGGTCCCCTGTTTTTAAAGTTACTGTGGGCTCTCGGGGACCTGATGTCTTTGAGTCCCGGCATCCCTATTCAGTCTCCATGTTAGTGAGTTTTGCAACCAGGAGGGGTTTATTCTCCCTTCTTCCTTCTGGGCACTCATTCTTCCAATGACTGAACCCACGACATCGGGCGCAATGATTTGGCTGTAATGGAGCCCGTGGCTTCCGTTGGGACCGGTTGGAGGGCTGGCCTGACCTCGAAGCTGGGGAGGTTTCTTTGTGGTGGAAAAGTCTTTGGAAGACTTTCCAAGCGCAGCAGCCATCATTGCATACCTCTTCTGTTCTCCTCTGCTCGTCTTTATATCTTTTCTCATATTTCTCTTCTATTTCCATGTCCCTATTCCAGAACATCTTATCTGCTATTTCAGTCAGCTGAAAACTAGACATGGATAGAACTCCCTCGGTCTTTTGAAACTTTCGTTTTATGTCAGGACATGCTTGCGAGATAAATGCCGAATGGATGACTATCTGGGAGCCCGTAGCTTCAGGATCTATGGGCATATAGAGTCTATAGGCCTCCCAAAGTCTCTTGTAAAATTCGGAAGGTGACTCGTTTCCCTTCTGAACTATTCCAGCTGGTTTTGACATGTCCATCGGCCTCCAGGATCCCCTTTTAAGTCCTTGTGTAATCGCCATCCGGTATCTGTCTAATTGGATTTTTCCTTTTTCTGTATTGTAGTCCCAGTTAGGTCTGTCAGTGGGAACGTTTTGTTCTATCCACCTCTCTGGGTTAGCAGTGCCATCAGGTACCATCTCCTGTAACCATTTCATTGCCTCAGTTTTGATCCTATATCTCTCTTCTGTACTAAAGAGGGATGCTAGTAATTGCATTATATTGTCCCAGGTTGGTCAATAAGTGCGGAAAATAGTCTGCATTAGTCTAGTCATGCCCTGGGGTTCCACCGAGTAAAAGGGGGGTGTTTTTGCCAGTTTAGTATATCGGTTGATGAAAAGGGCTGATAGTAATAGGTTACAGGAGCTTGGTGATAGTTACCATCCTCCCCTATCATTGGGGGTTGCTGAGCTTCTCTGAGGGGCATCTGCAAGGGTATTCTTTCCTCTGGCTCTTTGGCCAAGTGGAGGCTTTGTTTAATTCTGGTGGTTCCTCCCCCTTGTCTGGGAGTACTTACTGGGAGTGGAGGGTAGAGTTTAGGGAACACAGTGGCAGCATCCGGGCTGGTAGAGTCCAGTGGGCTCATTGTCCCTCCAGCTGAGACTGGAGCCTGCCAGGAGGGTGGCTCTACAACCTATGGAACTGCTGGGGCCATTGAGGAGTCCAGGAGGCTTACTGGTCTCGGGCTGGTTCCTCCAGTGGCCACAGTGTTACTAGCTGGCAGAACCATCATCCAATACAGCGGTGGTGGAAGCTCATCTCCTTCAGGGTCCTGTAATATTTCCTCCTCATCCTTGATTACCTTTTGGGCCATCAAGATTTTTCCTTCCCCACCATAAGTGTAAAAACGGGCCCATTTGGGGGGGTCTTGGGCTATTCCCAGCCAAGAGTCTATGTACGGGAACTGATCCGGGTGTCCAGGCTTTCCCGTAACTATAGCATAGACTGCCTTTATGAGATTTAAGTCCATAGTTCCCTCTGGTGGCCAGCAAACTCCCACTGAAGGCCATTCGACTTCACAAAGGTTATGGAGCTGGCCGGGCATCATTTTCCTCCCATAGTCTCCATCAAATCCTTTCTTAAAATTCTTAATCATATTCTCCAATACAGTGGCCTTAGAGCCGCTTCCTCCCATTTTCTAACCTCTGGATTGCCATGTCCCAGGGCCTTCCCAAGAAGCCAATCTGCCTGTTTCCCCTGCCAGGGGAGATGACGGGTCACACAGTAGATGGGTGCCTCCTGGGGGAGGGCAGAATACGAGCAGCCAGAAATTGATATCCTCTTTCTAAAACCCTGTGGCGACAGCTCGGCATGTTCCCTAAGACATGTGGACGCACCTCCTAACTGTCTTTCTTAAACCCTAAGTTCCCTTTCTTTATCCCTAGCATGGCCATCGACCTGAGTGCTGAGCAGCTATTGTCATTAACCTAAACCAGTTTCCTATGCGTCTCCCTTCTGGTCCCTCCCAGGGCGGTGATCAGGCCCCCTCTTCCACCTTACCAGGTAGGCTCCTCCCCACCTGAGCACTCAGTTCCCTTGCTGCCGTTCACTACCTGCCAAAGCGAAGAAACCGGGCATTGAGAGGCTGAATTCAAGCTACAAAGCCTCAGGGTGACCTCAAATGAGATCTGTCTCCTCAAAGCGAGGAGTTTCCCGGCCAACGCACCAAATGTTATAGCCACAGCTTCCAGGAAACTCACTCAGAAGGACAATGCAGATAGTGGAGTGCGGTTTATTATACTGGCGGCCCAAGGCAGATTCTCCTCTTAGACAAGGACCCAGACCAGCATTTGTGAAAATCTTTTATACCCCATATGTACGTATCCGAACCCACCAACCCAATTTCCTTGAGACTTACATAAAACAAAGGAAGGCTAAATACAATCACAATAACCCCATTATTCAAGTGTTATCAAGTGTTAGGTGTTCAAACAGTTAATAATCAATAAGCCTGCGGTTACACTCCAATAGATACAGAAAGAACTTATGACCTGTCCGGAGGCAGGGGTGATTAGAGTATGTTTTCTCTTAGGTGATGAGTAGCCTGGATGTGATCTTCAAGATTCCCCTGTCCAGAGGGGGTCCTATCCTTCTATTGTAGTCTCCATAGGCACTAATTTAAGCACAGAGTCCAGAGTCCATTGGAGAGATGGCCGAGCATGATCAGCATGAACAGGCCTAAGGATGGGATCCAGGCCCTATGAATTCCTTCTTCAGAACCAGACACGGAATTCAGACCCAAAGCATGAAACCAATCAAGGCTCCTCACTACCCCTGAAGCACATCTGACCTTCTCTTCAGGATCAACAGAACTGTCCACCCTCGGGCGGTGCTGACAGCCCAGTCTGCGGTGCTGCCCCTCCTCCACCCCTGCTTCAGCCGGAGCACTACTTCCAGCTTCGGCAATACTTTGCCCTGTTAAAATAGCTTCTCCTAGCACATAATTTTGCCCCAAATTTACCAGGTAAGAGAGAAAACAAAGCCAGTGGCTTGTGGCTTCTTTACAAAGTTGTTGCTATTTTCCCCTCTCATTTATAACCTAAATGCTGAGACAGGAACTGGGAGGGTAGAGGGAGGGACGGGGACACATGTCTTCTCCGGCCGCTGTATGCCCCTCGGGGTGCTGGCCCATGAAGGCCCTCTGACAGGTAGCGGGACAGGTCCAGGCTGCTGTCTGGCCTGGGTTCAGTGTGAAGAAAGCAGGGCCATGTCTCTCAAAGGACACCGCTTTCTTGGCACGGCTCACGGAAGACTCTTCAGCCTTCAGCTGGGAGTGTGGGCAGGAGCAGTGACAGCTGAAACACGGAGCGCGGTGCCCGCGGTTCAGGGCCAGTCTGTCCCCTTCACATCTGGAGCCCCGGCCCAGCTAGTCTCTGCTCTGGACAGCTCGGCTTGACGGGGTCCTGGGTGGGTTCCCTGGGGACAAGCCTTGTGACTCAGGTCTGTGTGGAGAAGCTGCACTGGAGAGGGGTGTCTGCATCCACACAGAGACGAGGACAGCGGGAGGGCAGTGGGAGGAGAGGAACGGAGGAGTGAGGACCGCCGTTACAGGGAGGCTCAGCCAGCCTGGGGCGGGCAGTCTAGGTGCTTGTGGGCGTGCTCCCGCGGAGGCCAGGGAGTGGGCTCTACAAATGACTTACCAAAACGGCATCCCTTCCTGCCATACAATCTTCACATCAGCTAGAAATGGAAATGGAGTCCATGAAAACACACTGTGATTCCCTTTTATGAAATGTCCTGAGAAGCAAGTAGATTCGCGGTTGCCAGCAGCTGGGGTGCAGAACAGGGGAGTGAGTGAGCATACAGGACGAGGCTGATGGAAGTGTTCTAAAATTAGTTTGTGATGATTGCACAACTCAGTAAACTTCCTATAATTATTGCATTGCACCCTTATGATGGGTGACTGTAAAGGTATGTAAATTGCACTCGGATAATAGTAATATATTAAACATATTGTGCGGAGGAAGAAAGTAGAGGGGTTCCAGCCAGGGAGAGTTGAACCTGACTCTCCTTTCCCCAAATTAAAGCTCAGATTTGCATTTTAGGGGGAATTTCAGTAGCTGTGAAGACAGGATTTGAAAAAGAAAGAAATGCAACAAACATTTCTTTACTTTATCCCTTAAAACCTGTTTCTCACACAGAAGCCAGCATGAAATATGTGTGTGTCTATTTTAATTGTAAGTGGGCTCATGTCATTCTTCAGCTTAAATCCTTCCCACATAAACAAATAAAAACACTGTCCCATGACTCATGTTTCATGCAGAGTTAAAGCCTCATTCCTCTCAATTGTCTGCATAGCTGGCCATCCAGGATCCGGATTCCCTTTACCAGATCCTTGGCCTGTCTCCTCTGCTCCTCCAGGCCATGCGGGCTGCTTCCCTGCAGCTCACAAGTGCCAGGGTCTGTCCCTGCTGCTGGCAGTCCCTGTGCCCACATGGCATCTTCCTTCCTTCATCCTGCAAGGCCACCTTCCCAATGGCCCCTTCCCCTCTAGAAGGTCAGCTCCACACCTCTGCATGCTCGGCCCTTTCTGCCTGTCTGTCCTCCTGGACCATGTTTGCTGTCTGTCTCCTCCCTCCAGAATGAGAGTGCAGGAGAGCAAGGGACTTCTCTCTCTCCTGCACTGCACTATCCCAGATGCCAAGAATTACTCCTGCCAGGAAGCAAGGGATCCATAGAGAGTTTTTGAGGAAATGAATGAATATAAATCTGCTCTTCCTCCCCTTGTTAATTCTTCAACCTTCCTGCCTTCCTTCTTCCCTTGGCCTCCACCCTCCCCTCTGTCCCCCGGCCCCTCCCCTGTTCATCACAGTTGTGGGGACCTCCCCTTATTTCTAAGGTGCTCTTTGGGACTGTGTGATGTGATGCCCCCAGGTAGCATGAAACTTCCTTTAATGCACTGCCAATTTCTCCCGAGGTCGAGAAGTAGGGAGGGAAGCAAATGAGACTGTGAACCCCAATGCCCTATGACGGAGAGACACGGGCCTAGGTCAGCCCACAGGCGAAAAAAGATGTTTATGTCAGGGTGACAATCCCCTGTAATAGAAGGTCGCATGAGCGAGCCTCCCCGAGGATACAGCTCTGCCCGTTTGACTTACGCAAGGTTGGATGAGGCTGCAGTCATTGGTCACTGACTGCAGGGTTGTAGGGAGGATCCCATGGGAGGCACATGACTAGTCTCTCACTTTCCTTTGCACACCCGTGTGTGTGTGTGTATGTGTGTGTGTAACGCTGTCTGATGGATTCTGAATGTGTGTGAACATGAGCCCATGTGCGTGAGTGTTTGTGTTTGGGGAGAGAGAACTTTGATGTCAGTGTGCGTGTGCCTGGTGGTCTGGAAAGCTGGAAGTGGCTGCATGTCTGCAAGTGTCTCTGTAAAGTCTGGCACCAGGCCACTCTCAGCTGACTTACTCACACCTAAAAGGCACTGAGCGCCTCTCTCCATCTCCTCACCTCCACAGTCCAGCATGAATAAGACCATCCTTCACATTGTATTGTTCTTTAGAGAGTGCAGACCACCTCCATGTGCCGTTTCTCATTTCATTCTGATAACCAAGAACACAGGTGCATTACCCTCGTTTACAGGTGAGAAACCCCTCTTAACCCCTCTGAGGCTGATTTCGCTCCTGATCCGCTCACTTCCCTCCTCCCTCAGGCATGCACCTCCCCCTGGGGTCACCTCCATTCTGTGTCTTCATTCACCCAGTGCTGTGGCTGCCTTCTTCTCAGTCCAGCACCCTTCTTGGTTTCCCTTTGTACTGGCCAACTTCTTCCCATTTCTTTCCTTTCCATCCATACCAAAATCCTTGCTTCCTCTGACACTGGACCCTATTTAACACTGCTAAAAGTTGCTCTTCCTAAAGTCATCAGTTACCTGCTCATCCTCAAACCCAGCAGCCCTCTTACAGTATTCACCTGTTGGAGGGGATGTCTGCATCGTGTAACACGGGCCGTGCACTCCCTCTTTTTCCAACTAGCCTTTCTGTGGCCTTTGCTGGCCTTTTAGAGACCCGCTGGATGACTGAGTCCCTCCCTTTTCCCTCTCCACATGATCTGGAGAGTGTCAGCTTCTCCTTCACATCTAACCACTCTTGTTCATGAGCGACTGTGACATTTCTGGTCCTCATTCATCCTTCCCTCCTGAATGCAACTACTGATGTTTATACAGCCTCTAGAAATCTATGTTGGGTACCCTCAAAGTCAACAAGTCTCCAGTACCCAGCATCTGTGCCCAGAACCGCCTTTTCCCCCTCTATCCTCTATCTTGTGTTGGCTGACATAAAAAAAGAGGCACAACCTAAAAGTGGAGAGGTATGCTTTGTTTCACATCTTGGAATGTGAAGTCAAGTGGGCCTTAGAAAGCATCACTACGAACAAAGCTAGTGGAGGTGATGGAATTCCCGTTGAGCTGTTTCAAATCCTGAAAGATGATGCTGTGAAAGTGCTGCACTCAATTTGCCAGCAAATCTGGAAAACTCAGCAGTGGCCACAGGACTGGAAAAGGTCAGTTTTCATTCCAATTCCAAAGAAAGGCAATGCCAAAGAATGCTCCAACTACCGAACAATTGCACTCATCTCACATGCTAGTAAAGTAATGCTCAAAATTCTCCAAGCCAGACTTCAGCAATATGTGAACCGTGAACTCCCTGATGTTCAAGCTGGTTTTAGAAAAGGCAGAGGAACCAGAGATCAAATTGCCAACATCCGCTGGATCATGGAAAAAGCAAGAGAGTTCCAGAAAAACATCTATTTCTGCTTTATTGACTATGCCAAAGCCTTTGACTGTGTGGATCACAGTAAACTGTGGAAAATTCTGAAAGAGATGGGAATACCAGACCACCTGACCTGCCTCTTGAGAAATCTGTATGCAGGTCAGGAAGCAACAGTTAGAACTGGACATGGAACAACAGACTGGTTCCAAATAGGAAAAGGAGTACGTCAAGGCTGTATATTGTCACCCTGCTTATTTAACTTATATGCAGAGTACATCATGAGAAATGCTGGACTGGAAGAAACACAAGCTGGAATCAAGATTGCTGGGAGAAATATCAATAATCTCAGATATGCAGATGACACCACCCTTATGGCAGAAAGTGAGGAGGAGCTAAAAAGCCTCTTGTTGAAAGTGAAAGAGGAGAGTGGAAAAGTTGGCTTAAAGCTCAACATTCAGAAAACGAAGATCATGGCATCTGGCCCCATCACTTCATGGGAAATAGATGGGGAAACAGTAGAAACAGTGTCAGACTTTGTTTTTTTGGGCTCCAAAATCACTGCAGATGGTGACTGCAGCCATGAAATTAAAAGGCGCTTACTCCTTGGAAGAAAAGTTATGACCAACCTAGATAGTATATTCAAAAGCAGAGACATTACTTTGCCGACTAAGGTCCGTCTAGTCAAGGCTATGGTTTTTCCTGTGGTCATGTATGGATGTGAGAGTTGGACTGTGAAGAAGGCTGAGTGCCGAAGAATTGATGCTTTTGAACTGTGGTGTTGGAGAAGACTCTTGAGAGTCCCTTGGACTGCAAGGAGATCCAACCAGTCCATTCTGAAGGAGATCAACCCTGGGATTTCTTTGGAAGGAATGATGCTAAAACTGAAGCTCCAGTACTTTGGCCACCTCATGCGAAGAGTTGACTCATTGGAAAAGACCCTGATGCTGGGAGGGATTGGGGGCAGGAGGAGAAAGGGACGACCGAGGATGAGATGGCTGGATGGCATCACAGACTCAATGGACCTGAGTCTGAGTGAACTCCTGGAGTTGGTGATGGACAGGGAGGCCTGGCGTACTGCGATTCATGGGGTCGCAAAGAGTCGGACACGACTGCGCGACTGAACTGAACTGAACTGATGCTTTGTATGGTGGATATTCTTAGGACTTCAAGCCCAGAAGACAGCATCTCATGTAAAGGCTGAGAAAACTGTTTGGAAGGAAGCCAGGATATAGAGGAGTTTTTGCAACAGCACCGGATAGCTAGAACAAAAGGTTGCTGTTAATAAAAGAAAACTAGACATTTCAAGTTAAGGAATTTGGTGCTTTTCTATGTATGAGAATAGGCATAGAAGTGGGCTCACTGAGATCATCCCTTTGAAATGCACCTCAGCCACTGGGGGCCAGTGTCCTGTGTTTTTTCACCCTGAGTTTTCCTCATGCTGTGCCATCCAAGTGACTGCAATATGCTGGCTAGATCCTTTGTTTCCTGGAATCGCGGGCAGTGTTTTACCCTTCACTTGGTAACGGCAGCACCAGAAGACAGGGAGTTATAACAGCCTCTTCTTTACCCTAGTGTTCTCTTCTTTCCCACAGCTCTGTCTCTTCTTCCAGAAACATCTCTTGAATTAGTCACATACTTTTAAACTTCACTGCTTCTGTCTTGTCTTTCTTGAGGTTATGGTCACATCATGTTGCATTCAAAGGCTTCACACAATGGATTGACAAATACAACCACACACACATGAGCCTAGATATGCCCATGGTATCTTGCTGCTGCTGCTGCTGCTAAGTCGCTTCAGTCGTGTCCGACTCTATGCGACCCCATAGATGGCAGTCCACCAGGCTCCCCCATCCCTGGGATTCTCCAGGCAAGAATACTGGAGTGGGTTGCCATTGCCTTCTCCAATGCATGAAAGTGAAAAGTCAAAGTGAAGTCGCTCAGTCTTGTACAACTCTTTGCGGCCTCATGGACTGCAGCATACCAGACTCCTCCGTCCATGGGATTTTCCAGGCAAGAGTACTGGAGTGGGGTGCCACTGCCTTCTCCGATGGTATCTTGATTGTCAGTCAAATCAGATGCTATGGCTCCTCCATGGTCTCAGTCACAGAGAATCACTTGGCTTCAGAGCACACAGACAAACTCATTAGCAGAGACCTGACCAAAGGTGAACGTTTGTTGGCAAATGCATAGTTAATAGATATACGCATAAATCACAAAGAAAGACAGATAGATATATGCATCAGTTCAGTTCAGTCACTCAGTTGTGTACGACTCTTTGCGACCCCATGAATCGCAGCATGCCAGGCTTCCCTGTCCATCACCAACTCCTGGAGTTCACCCAGACCCACACCCATGGAGTCAGTGACGCCATCCAGCCATCTCATCCTTGGTCGTCCCCTTCTTCTCCTGCCCCCAATCCCTCCTAGAATCAGAGTCTTTTCCAATGATATATGCATAAATCACAAACAAAGACAGACGTGAAACCACAGTCATGGACCAGTTTTGTTTTGTTGTTGTTGCGGTCTCTGCCATTGTAAGGCAAGTAAGTTAAGAGTTGGAAGAAAAAGGATGCTCTGTGTACCACGGTGGGCTCAGAGAGTCCAGCGCACATGGAGGCTTCTCTATAATCAGTGGGTTACTCCCCCACCCCTCCCTTCCAGAAGCTGTTTCCTAACCTGAGACTCAGAGCTGCTGTTTCTCTTCAAAGGCCCAGGGGTTCACACCATTACCACTACCAAGCTTCAAGGATGTTAGAGTTGAGGAAATGGACTGGCAGCTGTGGGCTTCAGTAGCTGGTGGGCTGGGAGGACACCAGAGGTAGGAATGGGGACTTAGGAACCTGACCACTCTGGCCACCCAGCAGGACAAAAGTACCACCCATTCACAGGCTCACAAACACAAATGAGTTCTTTATGGTAAGCAAGGGAAGGTTTGTTGCTGACAGTGAGTATGCTTTTCATTACTTTCAGATACATTTTCACATATCGTCGTAATGGAGACTTACTTTTACTCTATTATAGAGCAGAATCACTAATCCCCTACATTTGCATAAGACTTTAAATCTTTTCCAACTGCTTTCCTAGGCTTTCTTTCATATGAACCTCAAGATTTTTTATTTCAAATAAGAGTCATATATTGCACATATTTTGCATTATTTTACATGTTTTCTGTTCTTTGCCTATTCCCCAATAAGCCAACAGAATCTTTATTGGTGTTATATATCAATGTTTTATGAATATAATCCAGTTTGTTGTTCATTGTCTTCTCAATGTCCCATTCTCTCTCTCTTCCTCTGCTGTTTTCTGCATGATTGGGTGGGATTACTTATTTATTTAGTTAGTTGGTGTGTCAGTTAGATTTTTGTTGTTTTAACCCTTCTGAGTCTTTCTGCTGTCTTTTATGTACACATGCTCCAGTTTTCTGTCTTTGCTTGCATAGTGAGTCTCTGATCATCTTAGAAATCAAGCAGCCTTTTATTTGGACTTATTCACTGAGGTTTTGAATATCATTCTTCTATGTTCAGTATAGCTTATATAAATTAGAGGGAAACCAATATGGTATTCTATATTTTCCTACACATGTTACTTACATATTCTGTCTGCTGGCTAGGTGAATTGGAGCAATTTCTATAACCTCTCAGAACTTGACATTCCTCATTAGTTAGGGAGGACTAAGAGTTGAGAAGTTTATTACAAATATCAGCAAAGTCACTGTAAAGTGCTAGCACACGTTCCAATACACGTTTAATGGACTGTTGTTATGAGAGTAGCTGTTTGTGGTTGTGATTGTGGAAGCGATCAAATGATGATCACAGCGGTTAGAACATGTCTTCACAACTGCCTTATGGTGACCACCTAGGAGTGTCTCCTGCCGATGGACCCAGATTTAACCCTATCCTGAAACTGAGCATTCAAGTGGTTTGCCACTTTTGCTCTTTATAAATGTCTCACTAAACATCTTCTTGCTTTCAGTTTTTTATTTTTCCTCTTTTGAATTTAGCATTTGGATGTATTCCTAGAAGTGAAATCATAGAGTGTAGATAGAGTGTATAGAGTACAGCGTGAGGGGATATGTATATTTGTAAGGTTCTTGATAAATAAATACTGCCTGATTACTTTCTATAAGAATAACATCAGTTTATACTCCAAACAAAGTCAAGAGAAAGACTTTATAGAAGCTTTCACAGCCTTTGCTGGTCTTGTTTCCTATTTGACTTTTCTTATATAGAGTTTCCTTTAAAACGATTACACACACGTGTGTGTGTATACTTAATGTGTACATATATCACTGTCATATGATATATACATGTAGGTGCACACACATTTGCCACATGATTTTCATAGGAACCTATTATCTGAAGTTTGAGGTGCTTACGTTTGGTACTAACTCAGATGCTTACTTTTAGTTATAGCCCTTTAACACTCGTCTAGCCTTTTCTTATCTCTCTTTCAATAAGAGGAAACTTTACACCCACCTAAGTTTCCAGCTCAAATTTTATAACATCATTGGTCTCAATGTTTATTTTTATGCTTTCCTATTTTTTATGAGAAGCCATACTAGTAGTGTATTTAAAATAATGACACAGGTTCCTTTTTTGCAGCCATTTATTTAATTTAAAATGTGAGTTACAGATAGGCCAGAAATTCTCACAGCATTGAAATCTGCGACATACTGTGTGGGACGTGAGTTCCAGGAGTAGACCCACTAATGAAAACAAATGGCCTTTGAAAGAAATTGACTAAGATTCTCCATAATGCCGGACATAGTTTGGACGTTGAGATTGTTCTTCATCCCTTTTCAATCGTGGATGTGAGGACCACACAGCTGACCGTGAGGAGAGTCACTTTTGTATCCAGCAAAAGTTCTGTGGGTTAGTGACCAAGGAAGTAATCTCCTCACTTGGCAGGTTAAGAAAGGGACGACACAGCACTGAAGTATGTATAAATCAAGACTGGCATTGTGAATAGAAGGATTCAGAAGCTGGGATTAAATAGCTTAATGATAGTCATTGTGAATCACAATGTCAGCTTTAGTATAATTCTAATGATGTACTTGCTAACTCTAATGAGGTTTGATAGAATAAAATTAACAATGTCCAAACAGCTGTATGCTTTCACAACAAAGGAGCCATGTCTCAGAGCAGACGGATACATCTTCTCTGTGGGGGATTTTAGTCAATTGATTTGTTTTTTCTCTTTTAGGATATATTTAAATTTGCAAGAACTTCTCCTGTCCCAAGACAAAAGAGGTCCATTGTGGTATCTCCCATTTTAATTCCAGAGAATCAGAGACAACCTTTCCCGAGAGATGTTGGCAAGGTAAGTCAGACAAAGACAAATGCCAGAGCATGTTTTTATTATGAGATGACATACATGAGGCAAACTGACTCTGACTGGCTTAGCAACCAGCAGGAATTGGCCTCAGTTCCTCTATAGTCAGAGGCCAAAGGGTTTTGCCAAGAAAAGAATGTCAAAAAGTCATGAAAAAAGGGATTTTTAAAAAAAGTAACAGCTTTGAATGTCATGATTTGAAGATCGGCATGGTAGATGAAGATGCAATAGCTGTGACATGAGGGTGTCATTGGCTAAGAAATAGACTCGCTGCTTTTGTGTACAATGTCCAGGCCATCAGCCAGGCAAGTCCCCTTAGTATAGCAGTATGATGACTCGTGTCATTTTACCTAGATCCTAGTTTTCAAATGTGTGGGTCCAGGAACACCCTTGGGGCAGCTCTCTAAGAACAAAATCACATCAAACAATTAAACCACACTAACCAGATCTAGCAAGCTCCATTGAATGAATCAGAGCAACTGCTTTTCCATGGAGAAATATTTACTGCTAAATAGGCAGAAATACTGATGTTGCCTGGTCAACACATCCTCTCCCCTCAGGAAAACCGACACGGAGAATCAAATTTTAACCGGTTCATATGTTTCAGGGACCTTGGAATTGGAACAGTGGTGGTTAGTCGAGTGGATGATCTGAGTGGCTGGTGCTGTTGGATTGTTTATCTATTTGTTGAATAGAAGTGATACAGAGGTGGGAAAGAATGAGGCGTATCTGAGGAGATGGTATGTCTGGTTGGCTGCAAAGTAGTAAGCAAGGAGAAGAGTCATACAAATTGAAGTCAGAGAAGTTGGCCTGTCATGTGGGCCTTGGAGATTATGGTCACGAGCAGGGTTTTCATTGTGCATGCAGCTGGAAACCACTGGAAACTCTCCCGGGTGTGTGTGCATCTGTATGTTTGATCCCTCCCTCTGGCTGCCTTGTATGGAATAATCTGTGGGAGCAGGATGTAGGGAGGAGTAGACACAAAGAAACAGCCAAGAAGAAGATTTTATAGTGACCTACGCGAGAGGTTGGGGTGATTTGAATTATTAGAAATCTATTTCTATTGTAAACTAGAAGCATGAATAATTCAATATCCTGATAATAATCATGCTTATGACTTAAACTATCACTGTGCCAAATATGTCTTTCTTTAAGCAAAATCTTGCCAGGTTTCCAGGATATGATGCAAAGGGAAGCAGAGCTGTTGCAAGTGGACAGTGATAGGGCTGGTGAGCGCTGACCCTTTGGGCAACACAAGCCTCTGTGGTGGCCTTTGTGAGATTTCCCTGGAGCCAAGGGGCCAGAGTCCTCAAATCTGCAAGTTTCTACCCACAGAAAGTTTGAGACACAAGTTTCATCCTTGTTCTGTACACTTAGTATTTTCAACCCATGCTGTGGCGGGATGGGATAGAAGGCACGTCGAGCAAGCAGCCAGGTGCTGCTGGTGTGCTGGTCCACAGCTCTTGAAGGCTAAACCAGTCCTGCTTCAGGAGCTGTGGACCGCAACTCAGCATCAGCTGGCTGCTTGCTCGACGTGCCTTCTATCCCATCCCGCCACAGCACCATGGAAACAGAAACTCCTGGGATGGAGCCAAGAACCTGTTTTTTTTCTTACCTTCCAAGTGATTCAGTTATGCACACTCAAGTTTATGGAGGTCCAGTCTAAAACACTTTCTCCTCCTCTGCCTACCACTGCACTGTAATACTTTCAGTAGTGGAACTTCAGTTAGTTTATTATAGCATTAAATACTTTACAAGGGTGAATTTTCACATCTTAGTTGTCTGAAAACGTGGTTGTTCTGGCACAATTATTACTAACGCCACCTATCCCCTTAAACCTGTCCAGTTTTAGACAATAAATTTTTTGTGGTCATCCTAAAGCTTCCTTCAAGCCCATACATTCATCCTGAGTATATTTAGGGAGTTTCACAAGACCCTTTCTTTGAGATCAATAAATATGCAGCTGAGGTCATTCTTCTGCATGGTTTCTTGCTTATTACAGCCTCAAAACACTATTTGTTTTTCTAGACATCTCTCCTCAGCCCCTATGTTTCTGCCCACGTGGGCTTTCAACCTGGATTCTCTACAAACAACAGCTTTTCCAAGTGCCGTAGTCTAGGAACATCGTAATGGTGTGAAAGCCTCCCAAACCTCCAGATGGCTTTTACACAATAACTGCACTGCCTTGCAAAAATTATGTGTTTGTCCATGCTTCTTAGGCCTTTGAAAGAACATATTTTCCTCTCTGTGTCTGCTTGTT
Organism: Aepyceros melampus; assembly: GCA_006408695.1. Classification (NCBI taxonomy): domain Eukaryota; kingdom Metazoa; phylum Chordata; class Mammalia; order Artiodactyla; family Bovidae; genus Aepyceros; species Aepyceros melampus. The sequence continues at coordinate 247,400 of SJXQ01002523.1, forward strand.
TTTACTCATTCCTCTTATTCTTTTCTTTATATCTTGTATCATATCCTAATCAATTCCACCAACAGCTGATGAGCAAGGCTCTGTCGAGCTGTGGAAGGGTGTGGGAGTCTTCACAAATACTGGGCAGGCTGGGAGAAGGGAAAGGGGACAGGAGAGGCTAGGCTCTGGCCTCCACACATCACCGCTCTCATCCACCCAAACTCTGCAAGCAGGCAGCTCTAACTTTATAAATACTATATATCAGATTTTAGTGTAGAATGCCATTTGAAGAAGAGATTCAATGGGCACAAAGTATAAAGACAGTTGTCTTACTCTGGGTTCCCTCAGACAAGAATTCAAATGCAAGTCTTTTCTGTACCAGTAACACTGGTAAGGACCTCCCAGGTGGCTCAATGGTAAGGGAATCCACCTGCCAAGCAGGAAACATGGGTTTGATCCCTGGACTTGGAAGATCCCCTGGAGAAATAAATGGCGACCCACCCTGGTATTCTTGCCTGGGAAATCCCATGGACAGAGGAACCTGGCAGGCTACAGTCCTTGGGGTTGCAAAAGTTGGACACAGCTTAGTGACTAAACAGCAACAACAGCAGCAATACAGATAAGGGAGTGAAGGAACGAAGCACGTAAGGGAAGGCAGGCAATTGAGAGCAGCCAGTGGAGAAGCCTGTTTGCCTCTGTGGTGGACTGGACTGTAGTCCCATGGAGAAAGGCTAGGAAGCCATGTCAAGCACACTCTCAGGGTCATCCTGCCTGTGAGGGAGGGAGTTGGGTATTTATATACCAACCCTATCAGTCTGGTTGAGGGCTGTTCCCAGAGGTGTAAATCCCTCAGCACCTCTGCTGTGCCCTATGCCAACGGGCTTCTGACACCTGGAGGAGAGTCTTTAGGCGTCGCAGCAGCTGGAAGCCCGCTGGTTGCGCTGAAAAGCTGGGGCCCGAGGTGAAGTCCCAGGGACGAGCACTGGGCACCGATGGATTCTGCTCCATCCTTGAACTTGCCGCAAACACTTCTGCTTTGCGGGCGAGGTTTTCTCTTTGTCTCATCCCCTGTTTCCAGCTCATTTCTCAACTAGCTTTCTTATGCCCCATGCCTTTGAAGCCACTGCACTTGCCCCTCTCCACTAATAAGTACTTGCTACATACCAGGAGCAAAAACCTCTGAAATTCAACCCAATTCATAGCAACGAGTATACATTCCACATTTGCTATTTACAAGGCACTGTGCACAAGGTGCTACTGTAATGGCGAAGGAAACAGAGTCCTTGATCTCACAGGACTAGAGATGAGCAGGCAACAGGCACCAAAATTCTTTGTCACAGTAGAGTGTAATCACTTTTCATCTATTGTGTTGAATTTTCATTAAAAAACAAACAAACAAACATGAGGGTCATCCTCCAAGGTGCCAAACGAGGCTCTGGGTATGCTGTGACCTGTCTGAGATTCAGTCAGTTCAGTCACTCAGTGTGTCTGACTCTGTGCGACCCCATAGACTGCAGCATGTCAGGCTTCCCTGTCCATCACCAACTCCTGGAGCTTGCTCATTTGGCACCTTGAAGGATGACCTGTCCACAGTCACACACTTAATGGCAGAGGCAGGCTCTGTGCCAGCTCTTGGACATTTCACAGTCTATGCTCTTAACCAGTGGGCTGACGGCTACTCAGTGCAATCATATCCTTGCTGATAATTACTTTCTTTAAAATATCATTAAAACTAACCTTAATTCCTTGAAATGTACCAGAAAATGAGATGGTTAGAGGGGTGAGTCAATGGATAGATATATGACAAAGCAAGTATAGGAAAATGTTAATGGTGGACTCTAGGCGATGAGCACAGTTGGTCACTGTGAACGTCTTTCAACTTTCCTATGTGTTAGGAAATGTCATACTATAGTGTTGGGAAAGATTCAGTTCAGTTCAGTTGCTCAGTCATTTCTGACTCTTTGCAACCCCATGAATTACCGCACACGAGGCCTCCCTGTCCATCACCAACTCCCAGAGTTCACTCAAACTCACGTCCATGGAGTCCATGATGCCATCCAGCCATCTCATCCTCTGTCGTCCCCTTCTTCTCCTACCCCAATCCATCCCAGCATCAGGGTCTTTTCCAATGAGTCAGCTCTTCACATGAGGTGGCCAAAATATGGAGTTTCAGCTTTAGCATGATTCCTTCCAAAGAACACACACAGCTGATCTTCAGAATGGACTGGTTGGATCTCCTTGCAGTCCAAGGGACTCTCAAGAGTCTTCTCCAACCCACAGTTCAAAAGCATCAATTCTTTGGCGCTCAGCTTTCTTCACAGTCCAACTCTCACATCCATACATGACTACCGGAAAAACCATAGCCTTGACTAGATGAACCTTTGTTGGCAAAGTAATGTCTCTGCTTTCGAATATGCTATCTAGGTTGGTCATAACTTTCCTTCCAAGGAGTAAGCATCTTTTAATTTCATGGCTGCACTCACCATCTGCAATGATTTTGGAGCCAAAAAAAAAACAAAAAAATATCTGACACTGTTTCCACAGTTTCCCCATCTATTTCCCATGAAGTGATGGGACCAGATGCCATGATCTTCGTTTTCTGAATGTTGAGCTTTAAGCCAACCTTTTCACTCTCCTCTTTCACTTTCATCAAGAGGCTTTTTAGTTCCTCTTCACTTTTTGCCATAAGGGTGGTGTCATCTGCATATCTGAGGTTATTGATATTTCTCCCGGCAATCTTGATTCCAGCTTGTGCTTCTTCCAGCCCAGCATTTCTCATGATGTACTCTGCATATAAGTTAAATAAGCAGGGTGACAATATACAGCCTTGATGTACTCCTTTTCCTATTTGGAACCAGTCTGTTGTTCCATGTCCAGTTCTAACTGTTGCTTCCTGAACTGCATATAGGTTTCTCAAGAGGCCGATCAGGTGGTCTGGTATTCCCATCTCTTTCAGAGGTACGTGGGGTATTTCTTCACGGCTGTTCCAGCAAAGCACAGCCGCAGCTCCTTATCTTGGATGAGGGGTATCTCCTCACTGCCGCCCCTCCTGACCTTGAACATGGGGTGGCTCCTCTCAGTCCTCCTGCACCCATGCAGCCACCGCTCCTTGGACGTGGGGTTGCTCCTCTGGGAAACATTAAGTTTAACTAAATATAAATTATTACAAAAGGAACAACAGCTGGCATATTGACACAAAAGTACTGGGTCTTACAATTCAAGAGAATGAATGGAGACCAAAGATATGTCTCTTTACTTTCTTTCTGTCATATTTTAATCACGGTCTGAATTTCTTTAAGAAAGATCCATACACTAAAGGGTAATAATGAAAGTAAGGTGCTGCAGCAAATTAGCCCCCTGTGGCAGATTTTTCACAGCTGGAGGCTGTGCCATGTAGCATTGTATTTACAGAAAGGGTATACAGGTAGCTGTAAGTATTAGGCAAAGTTTTGAAATATGCACATTTTATCTATCTGCCAAACCATTAATTAGTCAATAATTTAGCTAAATTATTAAAATTTGGAGGCTTATTTTCCAACATAACTCCCAATGTTTGTAGCCAAAAAAGGGTAAAAATCCTGATTGTGAATATACTTTCTCAAGCCTGTGAGTCCCTTCCCATTTTTGAAGTCTAGACAGCAAGGAGTATCTTGAGAGTATATGTCCTGGAGAGAAATATGTAGTTCCCAACATATGCTTTTTTTCCCTCCCTCTTCAATGTGTGACTGTTTCAAAATTTGGGCCATAAATAAGTTCTCAGTTTTACCAATTTTCCCTGATAAATATTTGATTGCGTTTCTAGAGATTTTTGAGTTCTTGGGCCCAATTGATTGAGAGCAGGGGACATTAAATCTGCGAGGCAGCAAGGAGTTCTTTGGGAGACGTATTTTATTCTGTTTTATATTAAGTTTGAAAGACAAGTCATTTATGAAATGCTTATTAGAGATTCTACTTTCATCACAAACCCTTTTCATCAAAACCAATGAAAGTACATTTTACTGAAAATCCTTTTTTTATATCCCCTATAAATTGGTAGAATGGGCCTTTAGAAGGACATCTTTAACCCATGATGGAAGAAATATGTAATGGGACCATGTGCTCTTCATAAAGGGAATCAACATAGATCATTAGACCAAATGATGAAAACCACTCAAGCAGGACCCTGCTTTGATTGTGTCATGAATGTAAGTCACACATGAGGACAATTTACAGCAGTTCCTAAATATTTCTCAGAGTTCTGGATGTGTGGTTGGTTAGCAATACCCCCACATCCAGGTACTCTTTTATGCCCACCTGTGCAAAAAGGTGCTAAGGAGTCTATAGTCTCGGAATTGAATTTGTTTCACTCAATTTAATAGTCTTTGCAGCACTTTGAGAACCCATGGGTGCCAAGTTGCATCCATAGCAGCTGGACCAGAATGCTAATAACTAGATCTGTCTTCATTGAGCCCTGCTCCAGCTCATCTTCTTACTAACATGTTGACTTAGGGTGCTTTGCTGCATTCTATGGCCTGATTTGCTTTATGTAATCACCACCCATCTTTTAAAATCCATCATTTCACATCTTTTATTCAAGTCTAATATCTCATCTCATAAATTTACATCTGTTTAATTTCCTCATTTTAAAACAAGTAGCAGTTTTATTCAGTAACTAAAAGTTTTTATTGATTCTTTTATCAGTTCAGTTCAGTTGCGCAGTTGTGTCCAATTCTTTGCGACCCCATGGACTGCAGCATGCCAGGCTTCCCTGTCCATCACCAACTCCCAAAGCTTGCTCAAACTCATGTCCATCAAGTTGGTGATGCCATCCAACCATCTCATCCTCTGTTGTCCCCTTCCCCTCCCACCTTCAATCTTTCCCAGCATCAGGGTCTTTTCAAATGAGTCAGTTCTTCGCATCAGGTGGCCAAAGTATTGAAGTTTCAGCTTCATCATCAGTCCTTCTAATGAATATTCAAGACTGATTTCCTTTAGGATTAACTGGTTGTATCTCCTTGCAGTCCAAGGGACTCTCAAGAGTCTTCTCCAACACCACAGTTCAAAGGCATTAATCCTTCAGCAATCAGCTTTTTATAGTCTAACTCTCACATCCGTACATGGCTACTGGAAAAACTATGGCTTTAACTAGATGGACCTTTTTTGGCAAAGTAATGTCTCTGCTTTTTAATGCTTTTTTGGTTGGTCATAGCTTTTCTTCCAAGGAGCAAGCATCTTTTAATTTCATGGCTGCAGTCACCATCTGCAGTGATTTTGGAGTCCAAAAAAATAAAATCTATCACTGTTTCCATTGTTTCCCCATCTATTCCCATGAAGTGAAGGGACCAGATACTATGATCTTAGTTTCTGAATGTTGAGCTTTAAACCAACTTTTTCACTCTCCTCTTTCACTTTCATCAAGAGGCTCTACACTTTCTGCCATAAGAGTGGTATCATCTGCATATCTGCAGTTATTGATGCTTCTCCCGGCAATCTTGATTCCAGCTTGGCTTCCTCCAGCCTGGCATTTTGTATGATATACTCTGCATATAAGTTAAATAAGCTGGCTGACAATATACAGGCTTGACATACTCCTTTCCCAATTCGGAACCAGTCTGTTGTTTCATGTCCAATTCTAACTATTGCTTCTTGACCTGTTTACAGATTTCTCATGAGGCAGATTTCTCAGAAATGCTAATCCCATCTCTTTAAGAATTTTCCATATTTTGCTGTGATCCACACACTCAAAGGCTTTGGTATAGTCAATAAAGCAGATGTTTTTCTGGAACTCACTTGCTTTTTCGATGATTCAGTGGATGTTGGCAATTTGATCTCTGGTTCCTCTGCCTTTTCTAAATCCAGTTTGAACATCTGGAAGTTCATGGTTCATGTACTGTTGAAGCCCGTACTGTTGAAGTCCGGCTTGGAGAATTTTGAGCATTACTTTGCCAGGATATGAGATGAGTGCAATTTTGTGGTAGTTTGAGCATTCCTGGAGAAGGGGATGGCAAACTACTTCAGTATTCTTGCCTTGAGAACCCCATGAACAGTATGAAAAGGCAACATGATGGGATACTGAAAAAGGAACTCTCCAGGTCAGTAGGTGCCCAATATGCTACTGGAGATCAGTGGAGAAATAACTCCAGAAAGAATGAAGGGATGGAGCCAAAGCAAAAACAATAGCAGTTGTGGATCGGACTGCTGATAGAAGCAAGGTCCGATGCTATAAAGAGCTATATTGCATAGGAACCTAGAATGTCAGGTCTATGAATCAAGGCAAATTAGAAGTGGCCAAACAAGAGATGGTAAGAGTGAACATAGACATTCTAGGAATCAGCAAACTAAAATGGACTGGAATGGGTGAATTTAACTCAGATGACCATTAT
>SJXQ01002524.1:0-81488 GCA_006408695.1 Aepyceros melampus
GGCCATTAGTGTGGTGTCATCTGTGTATCTGAGGTTATTGATATTTCTCCCAGAAATCTTGATTACAGCTTGTGCTTCATCCAGCCTGGCATTTTGCATGATGTACTCTGCATTTAAGTTAAATAAGCAGGGTGACAATATACAGCCTTGACATACTCCTTTCCTGATTTGGAACCAGTGTTGTTCCATGTCCAGTTCTAACTGTTGCTTCCTGACCTGCATACAGATTTCTCAGGAGGCAGGTCAGGTGGTCTGGTATTCCCATCTCTTTCAGAATTTTCCACAGTTTGTTGTGATCCACACAGGCAAAGGCTTTGGCATAGTCAATAAAGCAAAAGTAGATGTTTTTCTGGAACTCTCTTGCTTTTTCGATAATCCAATGGATGTTGGCAATTTGATTTCTGGTTCCTCTGCCTTTTCTAAATTCAGCTTGAACATCTCAAAGTTCACGGTTCACATACTGTTGAAGCTTGGCTTGGAGAATTTTGAGCATTGCTTTGCTAGCATGTGAGATGAGTGCAATTGTGCAGAAGTTTGAGCATTCTTTGGCATTGCCTTTCTTTGGGATTGGAATGAAAACTGACCTTTTCCAGTCCTGTGCCACTGCTGAGTTTTCCGGATTTGCTGGCAAATTGAGTGCAGCACTTTCATACACCTGTGCTATTCAGTGTGTTCTCATTAGTTGTCTATCTTATACATATATATACAATGGAGTGTTAGTCATAAAAAAGAATGAAATTGGGTCATTTGTAGAGACATAGATGGGCCTAGAGAGTATCCTGGCCTAGTTTTTTAAACATTATTCTGAAAATCCAGACTAGTTACTGCTATTTTCAATCACTAACATTTACAGCACACACATTATCCTATTTCTGTTGTTTTCACTTACATTTCCAAATACTGCATTAATTTAAAAGGATGCTGTTATTCATTTACAAAGTTCTGATACCAAGATGGTGAGAATGCATTTATTTAACAATCATGTAGCATGTAAAGAAAACTCAGTCAATACATTTGCTCGCTTAACATATTTCCTCTAAATGTCGTAAATCAGTGAATCTCATTTATTAAGACAAATGTAGAAGGCATCTTATATGATCACCATCTGGGCAATCCTGTCTTCTAGAGGATAGGACAAAAAAGGAAAAGAGAGCAGGAATAATTAATTTGGGGTCCAATCTGTAAATGCTGAAATTGAATTCTAATTATCAACCTCTATAATATAATGTTAGTTCCCTTAGTCTAAGAACTTTGCTGTTTTCCAGAAGAGTTTATGGGAACATCTGTTTATTTACTTATCTTTTTTTTAAGTGCCTAAACTTAGAATATTCATCTTAAATTCATCTTAATGAAAATCTTTTTATCAAAAGTAATTCCAGCAAATTAAGAACCAATTCATTCCATTTCTTTTTAACTATCAGAAGTTTTTTTATTAAAACCTTGCAGAGTAATGTGTTTTCAGATGTGACTTTGTATCTTAAAGTATAGTGACAACATGATAGGCTTCTTGCTGTTCTGGAAACATCAAAGTGGTTTGGAAAAAAGTGGTTTTTGTTTTTGTTTTTTTCTTTTTCTTTCGCATTTCCAAATGTGGGCCTTAGCTCTATCGTTTCCTGTCAAAAGCACACTCACCAACACCACACACACCACAGTGTGGTCATGTTCACCAAGAAAACATTTTGCCTTTTGTTACCTCCAAGGATGTGGTGAAATAGACGTGTCTGTGCATGTGTTAAGAATGGTTCCGGAGGATACAATGGATGTTATTGTTCAGTTGCTAAGTTGTGTCCAACTCTTTTGACCCCATGGACTATAGCATCCAAGCTCTTCTGTCCTCTACTATCTCCCAGAGTTTACTGAAATTTATGTGCATGGAATTGATGATGCTGTCTAACCATCTTATCTTCTGCGTTCCCTTCTCCTTCTCGCTTTCATCTTTCCCAGCATCAAGGTCTTTTCCAGTGAGTTAGCTCTTTGCATCAAGTGGCCAAAGTATTGGAACTTCTCAGGTGGCCAACGTATTGGAACTTCAGCTTCAGCAACAGTCCTTCCAATGAATATTCAGGGCTGACTTTCTTAGGATTGACTGGTTTGATCTTGCAGTCCAAGGGACTCTCAAGAGTCTTTCCCAGCACCACAGTTCAAAAGCATCAGTTCTTTGTCACTCAGCCTTCTTTATGGTCCAACTCTCATATCAGTACATGACTACTGGAAAAACAATGGATAAAATGGATATATGTATATATATGGCTGAGTCCCTTCGATGCTCGCCTGAAATTATGACATTGTTAATCAGCTGTATCCCAACAGCTTCCCTGGTGGCTCAGAGGGTAAAGCATGTTCCTGCAATGCCGGAGACCCAGGTTCAATCCCTGGAGAAGGAATTGGCAACCCACTTTGGTATTCTTGCCTGGAAAATCCCAGGCACAGAGAAGCCTAGCAGGCTATGGTCCATGGGGTTGCAGAGTCAGACATGACTGAGCGACTCCACTTTCTTTGTATCCCAATAAAATTTAAAAGTTTAAAAAATAATTTAATTTTAAAAAGAACCATTTCTGAAACAAACAACCAAAAAAGAATGGTTCTGGTGGATAAATACAAGTCACAGTTCCCATCATGTTAAGGACTCTGGGCAGGGCTGGAGGGGAAGAACATGAAGTGATGTCTTTAGTGGAACATCTGTGTTTCTTCTCCTGTGGTTTGAAAGTAGACAGGCAGATACACTTTTCCCATCTCATGACCCAGGCTTGAAATGCATGAAATTCCTACAGATAGATTTTTTTTTCAGAACATTAAAAGAATTTGCAGTTCTATTCCTTGACTGCATTTGGATGGCAAAGCAGCAAGTCTTCAGAGCACAAAAGGTTTCCCCTCTTTCACCTTGGTTACCCACCTCCATCCACATTTTTCCAACTTTCCAGCTCTTCTCTTGCCATGGACTGGCCTCTGCTCCATCCATTACTATAGAACATCCCCTGTGAATGGTAGTTACAGATGATTCTCTTAGACAGTAATTCTTTGAAAATGTATTATTTCAAAGGCTTTTCCACCTCCTTTATAAGTTATCTTCAAAAGTTATCTTCAAAAAAAAAAAAAAAAGTCAGTCTACACTTCCTGGCTGAATAGTAAGCTTCCAAATAGGGAAAATGCTGTGGACCAAATATTAAATCTTGAAGTTCATTTCATCTGTTCTCAGGAATGACTGACACCCCTTTAGAGACCTACAGTTTATATACAGTTTCTGACAACCAGCTGTACCTCGGCAACCTGTTCTTCGTCTCTTCTCTTGTCTCCGGGGCAGTGTTCATTATAAAGGGTTTTGGCGGGTGACCGACTTTAATCTTGGTAATCCCGTCAACTCCTTGCAGGATTTTTAACACCAAGTAAAGAAGTTTTCTTAGACACCTGCATGTCCAGATTCCCCATCAGCACATGAAACTCTCATTAACCTGAGAGGCTCACATAGATGCCTGAGAAATACACAAAAAGTCGGTGTAAAAGGATGCTGTCAAAGTTAATAGGCCAAGAGGCTGAGTTAGACCATTGCCCCATCTGCAAGTCTTTAGTTTCCAAAAATTCACCCTTGAGTTTGTTTTTGAAACCAAGCCTTTTAGGAGGGAGAAAAATTAAAGGTATGACTTACTGAGAAACTGATGATAAACAAGCACTTTGTTTGTGCTGAAATAGATGCTAAGGACAGATGTGTGTTGATCTTAAGTGTTTGGAAATCTCCTCAATACTGCAGATATTAAATTATTGTGGGTAGCATACAACAGGTTTTGAAACAGAAATAGATCTTCATTTCAGTTCAGTTCAGTCGCTCAGTCGTGTCCGACTCTTTGCGACCCCATGAATCGCAGCACCCAGGCCTCCCTGTCAATCACCAACTGTCCATCGAGTCAGTAATGCTATCCAGCCATCTCATCCTCTGTCGTCCCCTTCTCCTCCTGCCCCCAATCCTTCCCAGCATCAAAGTCTTTTCTAATGAGTCAACTCTTTGCATGAGGTGGCCAAAGTATGGAGTTTCAGCTTCAGCATCATTCCTTCCAAAGAAATCCCAGGGCTGATCTCCTTCAGAATGGACTGGTTGGATCTCCTTGCAGTCCAAGGGACTCTCAAGAGTCTTCTCCAACACCACAGCTCAAAAGCATCAATTCTTCGGCGCTCAGCTTTCTTCACAGTCCAACTCTCACATCCATACATGACCACAGGAAAAACCATAGCCTTCACTAGACGGATCTTAGTCGGCAAAGTAATGTCTCTGCTTTTGAATATTACTATCTAGGTTGGTCGTAACTTTCCTTCCAAGGAGTAAGCGTCTTTTTAGTTTCATGGCTGCAGTCACCATCTGCAGTGATTTTACCTGTACCTATTTAGTATTGTCTTGATGTTTTAGGTTTAGTAATCTCTTTAAGCTGCTGATAGACTGGAAAGATGTACGTGTGCATAACTGAGGTTACTGCACCGTGGAAAGGTGTTATGTGATCTGGCCTCAATTCAGAGCCAGCATCAATGCTTCTTCCATGGGGCTGCTTCTCAGAGACCGTGAGACAAACACAAAGATCACAAAAGACCTGAAACCTGCATTAATTTCCCAGCCACACAAAACTTACAATGACAATATCCTATGAAGATCACATGTTAAGCAGGTGAAGACTTGAAGACCTGCAATTAGACAGTGAAATGTGATGTGGTTACTTTTTCTAAAATACAGAAAGGGTCTGAGAAAAGTCTAAGATACCATATACATCCAACCCGTAAAAATCTTGTGGATGTCATGACTGCCAGTAACTTGACTCTAAAATGAAAAGGTTGAGAAGAGGTTGGAGAGAATGATAGATATGGTGAGAAACAGATTTAAGCCCTGCTGCCCTTTAGGGTAAATTTTGGGAGGAGGGACACTTAGTAAGTTACTGAGAGGTCTTTTGAGAAACAAATAAAAAGGAATCCTTCATGTGACATGGACCTAGCCAATGAAATTTGTCACTTAGCAAACCCTCCCTTTAAGTGGTGAACTTTTCAAAGGACTGGAAATTCGATGAGTAGTTTTAATATTGGTGGTTTAAACATCAAGATAAGGATAGCCATATTTCTCAACTTAGAGGACAAATTGGTTGCTCAAATGCTAACATTGACTTAACAATGAATTGTTGGCTTTTATTTGGAAGAAAGGCATTTCAGGTCTGGCTGGCAGTGTTGAACTGACACAGCATTGCATTTAAATTCAGCAAATGTGTATTGAGCATTTGCTAAAGATGGGATTCTGCTGTTCAAGGCAGATGAATTTAAAGAGGGTTTTTCCCCTCTTTCAAAAAAGTTACAATATAGCTGTGTGTGTGTGTGTGTGTGTATACGTGCATGCGCTCAGTTGGGTCCAACTCTTTGCAACCCCACAGACTATAGCCTCCATGGACTGTAGCCCACTAGGCTCCTCTGTCCATGGGGATTCTCCAGGCAGTAAAAATGGAGTGGGTTGCTATGCCCTCCTCCAGGGAGTCTTCCCAACCCAGGGAATGAACTCGTGTCTCTTGCGTCTCCTGCATTGGCAGGCAGATTCTTTACCACTGCACCATCTGGGAAGCCCACCTCGCTAGGCAAAACCACACACACAAACACACACACACACATATGTACACACGCACACACTCCAATTACTCAAATGACTAAGGGAAAAAAAAATATTAGGGTCACATTCTTATGGTTAACATGGTAGCAATGTATCACTATGAGTCTTATAATAACTAGGAAAAATAACTGAATGGGCTATGCATTAGTATTTTTGTTGGAGGGAGGAGGAGACCACAGCTTGGAATGACTAATTAGCTTGCTTAACATCCTCCAGGTCCCTCCTTACAGTCAGAGCCACAGAGGTTCTCCTGGGGCCTGTGCCTTTTTGCCAACATGTGTTGCCTGCATCACCCAGATATTTTCCCTGTAGCTCTAGCATTCACTGAGGATATTTAACGCGACCAGTTCTCTCTGTAGAGAGAGTTCTTGTCTACTCGACTTTTTCTCTTACTGACCAGAGGGCAGGAATTTGGTAACCTTCAGTCTCTTGCATCCAAGTACTTAGCATTTATTTGTGTGATAAAAGAAGAAACTCCAGTCACCAACTTCCCTCCACAGCTCAAGGGACGTGAGACCCAGAAATACCCACCACTTTAAGCTCAGGATCTTAAGTTGTTGGTTTGAGGAACAACGGTGTCATTTTGACAGCGGTGTGGATCCCTGCAGAAAACATCGCACAGTTTTGATGCCATTTCATTGACATGTTTTCTTTCAAATGTAGATATAAACAGAGGGTAGGGCTGGACAGCCTGCCGAGAGGTTTAGGAGAGAAGAGTCTGACTCATGCGGGCTGAGGGTTAGGTCTTATTCCTAGGAATGCCTGGATTCCCAGAGGTAGCAAAAGCAAACACTTTAGCAGAATTATCTCAGCAGTGCCTTGCATGGTCATGAGCTGAAAGTTTAATTACAAACAAGATTGCATGGTCTCTCTGTTACCCACCCAGCACTTGCTGGTGGGGATGCCTGGCTTCCGTGAAGGCCTCTGCACGGAGGGTGTGTATTGGAGGTTGGGGGTGGGGAGGACACTCTGCTTTGCTCTCTAAAGGACTTTTGCCAAGAGATACTAGACAGGAGGAAAATGTTCATCATATCAGATATTTTAAAATATAGGCAGTTGGGTAGGATTTTTTTTCCGGTGCCTTCTGCTTTTAGCTCATCAACCCGGCTCCTTCCAGCCAAAATCTTATCCTATCCTGTGAAGTCCAGTCTGAATGATTCAGATGACCTCTATTCCATAAAGCCTGAACTTTCCCCTTGAGCCCATAGCCATCTTCTGAACCTCACAATGACTCATCTGTGGTCACGGTGGCAGTTTTTATTTTCAGTCTTGTCATTTTTTTCTGTGCAGGCCTGCTTGCTTCCTGAGTCTGGCAAACCATAAATATCTGTTGGATTTAATGGATTAAATCTTTTTATCTGGACCCTTGGTATCCTTCAGTTTACTTTAATTTCACACTTGTAGTTTAAGCATCTAAGATGTGTGAAACACCATTATTGGGCTTTAAGACACACAATGGACTTGTACCCTGGCTCCATATATCCATTTACAGTTTTCCCAAAATGTTGTTAATAATAAAACAATAATAAACGCTTTGTCTACATAGTACAGTCCTACTGAAGTTATATGCAGAGGTCATAGATGCTACTATTACGTTTTAAAGTGGTTGTCATCCGGATCCCCCTTTATCCATTCCTCCATTGTTGTGCCCTCTTTGTTTTGGCTGAGACAGATGTCAGAGGCCAGGGATTTGTTCACAGTCTGCTTGGCCTCACGAGACTTCGATGGATGCAGTCAACTGGATCCATTCCACTTGACCCATCCGCTTGCTCTTTCCTGCCGACCCCAAGTGGTTCCTACCCATTAATCCTTCTACTCGGAGAACGCTTTCCTAGTTTTCATCAGGATTACAATTAACAGTTGATGGATAAAGCCGAAAGTTGTATCAGGAGAGCCTAAGCCAGCCTGTTCCTCCATGTAGGAAATGCTTGCCAAATCTTTGTGGAGTGAACCTTTTAGTAAGAGCCCATGATATGAGTCCTATGAAACATTTGACTAGATTCACATCATGTTTATACATATTTGAGGATGTATAAATATTTATACATATTTGCAACTTTTTTTGAACTGCAGCATACTTAGTTTTCTTTCTTAAGACATTTCTGTTAAGCAGTTTTTGCTATACAGTTGTAGGTTAAATTCTTAACCAAGTTTCTAGGGATTACATCTGTTTCATTCTGAATGCTTATCCTCTTTCCAGATCAAAGGATTAGGCTCAGGGTTTCCATTTAATGTAACTTACAAATAAGCACTCAAAAAATGTTAATTAAAAATATTAAGCCCTTGAATCTTTTTTCGTCCAGCAGCAACTCCCAAGTATCTAAGCTGGAAGAGGGCAGAATCTAAGAGTCATCTTGAGCAAGCTACTAAAAGTTTCCGAGGTCCCCATCTGAAAGTGAACATGGTGCTGCAGGAAGGAATCTTCTTCACTTTAAGGAGAAACAGACAGAATTCTTGGGTTGGTGTTTGTCTAAACAATATAAAACAATCTTTCCCAAAGTCTAGGCATTCAATCAGCCTTTCTCCTTAACTCTGCATAGCAGTTTCCAGTTGTCTTTGATGCTGATCACTTGTATCCTAAGGTCTATTTGACCAATGAGTTCATACGATCTCACTCTCGCCGCCTTTGTTATCAAAATATACTGCCTCCTGACAACCAGATTTTGCAGACTTAGTGAGTAACTGAGGAATTCTAATGGAAGACTTGTCTGATTTTTCTGATCACAATTATATCTGTTCTAGAGAGTATAGAAGGGGGAGAAGAACCCTCAGATTTTGCAAGGAGTGTGTGAAGACACACACCTCCCATATTTGTCTTAAGTATGTGTCCTCCGTGAAGCTGAGCATGTTCAGACATGGGTGTCATAGTCCTGTGCCCTGCTCTCCTCAAGATCCTTGAAATGCTCTATCTGACACTCTGAGGAGATGTGGACCCTCCTGGCTGTCCCCTCCCAGAGCAGCATCCTCCTGGTTTCCATGTGGGAGTGATTTGAGTCGCTAGGTTCTGGAAATGTCTCTAGTGGGGACCCTGGAGTATTAACCTGTCACATCGAGTCTCTTTCCTTTCCTCCTACCATGCCCCTTGTCAGTTCCAACAGCTACACCAGCTCTTACTCTTCAAACAGAACCAGATGAAGCTCCAGTTCCAATACATATCAGAATTCAAATTTTCTTTTTATGTATTTATTTTTTCCTGTGTTTTGGCTGCATCACACGGCAGGTAAGATCTTAGATCCCTGACCAGGGATTGTACCCATGCCCCCTACGGTGGAAGAACAACAGTGTCTTAACCACTGGACTGCCAGGGAAGTCCCTCCAAATATTTCTTTTTTCATTCATTGCTTCTGGTTTCTGCAAATATATATGAGAATGAAAGGTTATGCCAGCGTACAGAGGCAGTGGAGCACCCCGCAGCATGATCTCTCTTATCAGCCAGAGGAGATGGAGGTGAGCCCTTGTCTGGGGACTTTGTTTTCTTGCCCTCTCCTTGTTTTTTGCGGTATGCACAGTAGTATCAGGGAAGCCAGCCTTTAGGCTGCATCTGAGCTGCGCAGCCTCATCTAGGCTTATTCTAGCTGCTTGACTCAAGTCTTTGGAGAGGAAACTCCATCTGTCCACTCACTCGGGATTGTTTTCCTACCAACATTGGTTCTGTTGCAGCCAGTAGTTTCATTTCACCCAGCAAAATGCTTTCCTTTCTGGAAAAAAAAATTAATTCAAGCAATTAAGATGAGAAAAGAAAATCGGTGAGGTTCTTCCTGCATTACACTTTTCTTGCTCTTGGATATTTGTGTTCTTTACCAGAATTTTAAAATGTTTTCTCTTTATCTTTTGCTAAAAATGATCCATCACCACCGTTTCATTTTTCAACAGCATAAGTGAGTCATTTGCAAAATTTTGCTTTCCATTAGTCAAGGTAAATGTTCGATGCAGTCAAAGTAATCATAAATGGTTTTAAATTCTCCATGATTATGCAAAAATATTGAATTTGCAGAAAGAATAACTACAGGACTTAATTTTTGTTTACTAAGAAATTCTAAATTAACTTTTGATAATTGTGGTTTTGAAGATAGGAACTGATCGGAGCATGGGTGTGGTGGTGACAAGTACGTGGGCCACCAATCTGATGGGAGTGAGAGATTTATCTGGATCAGTCTCTAACTTGTGTGTGCTCTGAACAAGGAACTCATATACTTTGTTTCTCAGTTCCTTTGTCCACAAAACCTTTTCCTTGTATGACTGTTGAGACCTGAAGAGATAATGTATCTAAGTTTAACCCTTAATAAGATGCCTGACAGGCTTCCCCAGCGGCTCAGTAGTAAAGATGCAGAAAAGATGCAGAAGATGCAAGAGACCCGGGGGTCGGGAAGATCCCCTGGAGGAGGGCATGGCAACCCACTGCGGTGTTCTTGCCTGGAGAATCCCATGGACAGAAGAGCCCGGTAGGCTACAGTCCATGTGGTTGCAAAGAGTCGAACATGACTGAAGCAACTTAGGACGGAGGACAAAGATGCCTGACACAGAAGAGTTGCCCTATAAATTTTCCATTAATAATGGTAATTTTAGTCATTTTTTTTCCCTATGTAACACGGTAACCATGAAAAAATACATAAAGGGAGAATCGTGTCACCAACTGTAAAATGATTGTATGCCTATTCATAACTGTAAAACGTCCAAGGTCCCAAGTCAAGGAATGCGGTGATCAGGTGCTGTGAATTAAGCTCCAAGATCCTGGAACAGCATCCATGTTCAGATGCTCAGGCATTATCAGAAAGCATGTGTGTTATCTGAGGAAATGAGACAATTGCTTGAAAATATTTTCTTTAGCTTGTAGTGTCTAGTGATGAATTAAACAGCTCTTTGAGTCATCGGAGATGCTCTAAAAAGAACCCAACACACTCCACCTCCCCCCATCAAAAAAAATATTTTTCCTGTTTTTAATCAGACTTCCATTCTTTGTCTTTTATTTTTTCAGGCTCTCGTACAGACCTGTCTTGGGAATGTTAAACGCCGGGAAACACTCCCTTGCCAATGCTTGCTCAAGGGACAGTATTTTATTGAGCAAGACAGATTTTCATTTTAGAAATGAGGCTTTCCACATTCTGATGTTACCCGTAGCTGGTTATGTATTATTGTAGGAAGCAATGATATTTGTTGCATGGCTGGGAGGCTGCGTGCTGGTGTTTGACCAGCGTTTGCAGAGGTTTGCACGATGATTTACTGCACAATGCTAAAAACGTGCCCTCTGTCCTCAAGTGATTCCCAGTAAAATGTGTCTCTCTCCTGACTTCTTTTTATCTGGGGAATGTGTTTCCTGTCATTACTAAGACAATGCTGTGGCCGTAAAGTGCATGTGGGTTAATACCTGCCGACGTCTTACAAGGAAGAGGGCGTTAGGGTGGGGAGTTCATCCACAGGAGCTGTAGGACACCATCCCCCGCCCCCGGAAGGGGATGAGGATGGCTGTTTTCTTTCACTAATTCACTTCTCCCCACCCAGAATAAAAGGGGGGCTTTCCTCCACTGTGTCTGGCTGTGTCTTCTCTTTGCGTGGGGAGCACAGTGAAAAGAAGATGCGGGTGTGGACATTCTCCCAGCAGTGTTAGACTTTTATATTTGTATTGGAAACAGGATGTCATACTGGCTCACTTCTGCTAATGGTGATAAGCTAACTCAGAGAGTGGCCACTCGAACTCCAAAGGAGTTTGGGAAACTTCTGCCAAATCACCTACAGACCATCAGATAAATACCAGATGTTTATGTTTGTCTCACACACACACACACACACACACGCACATGGAGTGAGACTTTCCATGATTGCAGTGAAGGCATTTGATGTGCAGCTCTGGCTACACCCCCCATCATCACATCCCCTCAACATCACCCTTCATGTTAAACAGAAGTACATCAAACTCAGATGTGAAATCACACCCCTCTTCCAATTAAAAATAAAGCAGCTGTGAAACAATGGCATTCTTTTTAAAATAAGAAAACGGTGATGGGAACAGGGCTGATTGCATTTAGGGAAAGCAGGTTAATTATGGTTATTGCGTGTCTAAATTTTTATGGAAAGAAAGGAAATATTGTTTAGGACGATGAACCCTCCAAAACACAGAGGGTTGCCATTGTATAGAACTTCTGGGGCTTGTATCTTTGTCTTTTCAGCTGCCTGTCTTGGGTCGCCAATCTTGTCTGTTAGACTGTGAGGTTGGGGCGGCTCATCAGAATTCAGAAAGCTAACCCACTAAGAGGATGGCCAGATTTTGAGTAATGTTCATGACAACTGCTTCTTTTGGCTTCCAAATGAGCAGAGAACAATCTCTTTAGAGATCAATCCATTTATTGACAAATAACATCTATAGGGATGAGAAAGAAACATGCTAGATTGTTTAGTGATGTTATTTCACTCATTCTTTTCCTTCCCTTTGCCTCTGCCCTTCCCATTCCTCCTTTTCTCTAGAATATTCTCTCCCTTTTTTGTCCATTTGTAAGTTCCTACCATTCATCCTTCAATAGGTGTCTTAGACACGGAAGTCGTCTGTGAGATGTCTCCAACTTCCTAGCTCCCTTGCTCCATGCACTGGCCCATCCTGCAATCTTGTTTGTGTCTCCCATTCTTGCTTCTCTTTGTATCTTCATCACTTAATATAGAATTTAGTGGAACGTTGATACTAAGTGTTTACTGGATAAATATCAATCAAGGGGAGTAGAAATGTTCACAGGCAGCAAACTGTTTAAACAGATGATGTTACAACCAATGGCATTGTTACAACCAATACCATGCAGCCATTGAAACTGATGGTATAGAAAAATATTTTTGCCATGGAAATATATCCATAACACTAAACAAAAAGCAGGTTGTCAATTGCAGAGGTAATATGACCTTGTATTGGGATGACCAAAAAGTTTTTTGGGTTAAAAACCTGAACAAATGTATTGATCAACCCAATAATAACAAAACATATACACAACAGTCACATATATTTTGCATAAGGAAAAAAAAAATCTGGAAGACTACTTTCAGTGGTTATTTCCTATTGGTGGTCTTACATAGATTGCAATTTCTTCTCTACTCTCTTCTGTATCTTAGGAATTTTTAATAGACATCTATCAGTTTTCTAGATAGGAAAACAAATACTTCTTAAATCTTAAAGGTCTGGATGCAAGTATAGGAAAAACACAATATACTGACTTAAGAGTTGGAGAACTGAGCTTTGCGCTAAACATCCTGAGGTTAGAATGACTTGTTCTGCCCACCAGGCCAAAAAGAGGAAACAGTCATGTGTGGTCAAAGAAAAGAGGAAATGTCCTTTTAAGTCAAGAAAACTTTATATGTGAAGGTGCAAAGGCAGAAAAGTCATATCTTTTAGGAAGAATAAATACTTGATGTGGCTGAAAGATACATTGAAGGGAGGTGGATGTAGCAGGTGAGACTAAAAAGGTAAATCTCAAACTTCCCTCGTGGTCTAGTGGTTAAGATGCCATGCTTCCAATGCAGAGGGTGCAGGTTCTATCCCTGGTCAGGGAACTACCATCACAAATGCTGTGCAGCACAGCCATAAAAAATAAAAAGGTAGATCACAGCAACGTCATGATTAGCAGAGATGGTTTCGACCCTGAGAAAGGTAGGCAAAAGTACTGGAGTGGGTTGCCATTTCCTTCTCCAGGGAAACTTCCCTACCTGGGGATCGAACCCAGGTCTCCCACATTGCATGCAGATGCTTTACCCTTTGAGCCCCTAGGGAAGCCCATAAAAAATAAAAAGGTACATCAAACAACGTCATGATTAGCAAAGATGGCTTCAATCCTAAGAAAGCTGTAAACACCCAGTAAGTCCTCCTGGGTCTCCCTACAGATACCTGCAGAGTGAGCAGTGGTGCTTCTGAGGCTGATATCTATTTCTTCCCAAACTCTCTCAGGCACTGAGAGTCGCTTTTAGGGCAGTCCACAAAGGTCCCCAGGGATAAAGGATTTAAGAGAAGTTCATGGTGTTGCAAGTGAGAGTTTCCAGTACTGGGCTGTGTCTTGTTAGAGTTCTGGGTACCATTCAGTTTTAATTGCAATGGTTCAAGTCCCAGCTATAATTATTTGCTTGTCATTCATTCTTTCTAAACCCAGTGGCAGTAATGTTAGAAAGAAAAATGAAATGCAATTTGAAATATCCCAGTGCAGTAAGAGAATCTGCAGAGTTTGAAAGCGTAGCAGGAAACTTCATGCAATTACAAGGGGAGATTGTGAATCCATTTTATTGCTGTTAAGAGAGAACATATCTTTTCTTCTTTATGAGTGATTCATGCACATGCTTTGGGACTTTGGACATTTCTTGCATTAGCCATCCAGTTAATTCCAGTCAATAGATCCTTCCTTTAAAGTCGGCTGTTTCTAGTGCTAGGATTCTAGTTGACCACCAGTTAACTTCTTGACTTACCCTAAGAACAAAATTTTAAAAATAGGAAAAGGACAAACAGAGCATGAAGTTGTAGAGCTCTTTCTAATCAACCTAAGCTGCATATGCACTCTCTCGAGAAGTTAATCATTTCCAAACCGAAGAGCCATCTGTAGGTTTGACTGAGTTTATTTACACAGCTCTGCTTTGCAGTCCCTTGAAAGTCAAAGTTTTAAGGGCTCTTCAGGTTGAAGTGGATTGGGTATTGGGCATGAGGGCGTGACTCAGTGGACAGTTAGTAAAGCCCTAAGTGTTATGAGAGCATTTGAAAACAGTTGAAATTGTTCAGTGCATCCATGTCTAGAGTAGCCATTAACTTTCAAGTTGCAGCATTAAGAAATCAGTGAGTTTTTGCAGCAACCTAAGATCATCTGATTATTTGTTCAGAACAGAGTTAGATTTAGGGTTGCCAGATCACATCCAGAGAAGAACACCCAGTAAAATTTGAACTTCAAGTAAGCAATGAACCTGTTGTTAGAATGTCCCAAATACTGCATGGGATGTATTTATTTTAAAAACATTTGCTATTCATCTGAAATTCAGATTTCACTGAATATCTTGTGTTTTTATTGGCTAAATCTGGTAAACAGGGCTGCCTCCCGTTTTTGAAATGTGTACGCAAATTCATACAAAGTGTTAGAGTTCACTTTTGAAAAAAATGCAAATTTCAGTTAGCAAGTTTAGGCACTTAATAAAAATATGTTGGATAAGTACTTATTTGTTAAATTAAGATTTAGACCATATCTACCATTATCATCTTAAAATATGTATTTCTATTAAAGGCTTGCTCCTTTTTTTTAAACCTGGTAAAAGCATTTTGAGCCTGGACTTTACATTTTAAAATCAGGATAATGAAATAAAGATTGTTTTACACTGAATAGTGTCCCCTTCCTTTTTAGATGAAATCTCCTATTGTTGAATTGTATGTGTTCAAGCTGGCTTCTCTGTGGTGAGGCTGTTGCTGTTTTTGGTCTTGGTTCAGTTTTGAAGGTATAGGCAACATGTTGATTTAACTGCTCCAAGGGCCTTCAGGAAAAAGCAATTTGGGGAAGACAATAGCCATTCTTCAGGAGACAGGTTGTACATAAAATGGAAATTGTTTAGGTGTTTATGGCCCATGGGCACTGGAGGGTTAATTGAAATATTGTTTCCTGAGAATTAAGTTGTCATGTAGCCACTGGAAAGTGGGATGCTGACACTGCAGTTGGGGAAGGGGGTGGGCTTAGGGTTTGGGGGGGGATTGTTTTTGTCACCATTTTCAGGGGAAACAGCCTCTTACTACTGAGTATACTGTTGAAATATCTTGTTAGTGTTAATCATTCGTAACATGCAATTACTTTTTGTGAACATTATGAAATATTTTTCCAAATATTTGTGCTTTGTTTCTTTAAATCTCTGTATTATACAGAAATACAATCTGGCCATTCCAGATTACAAATCGATGGCCCGTTTCCCAAAGCCCAGCACGCACAAGGGTTTTCAGAGTCAGGATGGCTCCAGTACACATCCTATTTAGAAGGAGGGAGGTTGCTGCAGAGCAATGGGAAATGGGACCGTGTGAGACTAAAGTTCTAGTCCAGGCTTCTCCATAACCAGGAGGGGAGCTTATCTTGTTTGTCTTGGTTTTCTATTTATAAAATGACATTTATTAATGTGCTGTTTAGAAAGTATCATTAATCTCTTAGAAAATACAGTCATGATATTGGACCTGGTTTTCTCTTTTGTTCCAAGGATCAAGCAATCTTGGTTTCCGGTTGCAAGGATGAGAAAGTTCTTTTCCTGGCAGTTGCCAGCTAGGGCAGTGGCTGTCTCACCATATCCGAGGCTTTCTTGGGGCTGTCAATACTGATGGAATTAGGTCTGTTGACCCCAGGTGGAGGAAGACTACATCGTGGTCCCCGCAGGAAAAGATGCTCCACGTTACAGAGGTATCAGGATGGGCAACTGATCGGGCTTGTATTGTCTTGTAGGTAGACCTGGGCCTTCTGCGCTTTGTCACTGCTGTCGGGACACAGGGAGCCATTTCAAAGGAAACCAGGAGGAAATACTACGTCAAAACTTACAGAATAGACATTAGCTCCAACGGGGAAGACTGGATCACCATTAAAGAAGGAAATAAACCTGTTGTAAGTTTGCCTGCCTCCTCCTCCTCCACTAATTCAGTCTTTGAAATGGATGATCAATTTTTACTTGTTTGTTTGAGAGCTTACTGTCTGGCCTGGCTTATTTTTGAATTGATTTAAAATGAAAAGTGCAATTAGAAGTTTAAATCTGACCAAGGGGTCTCATGTTCCCAGATCCAGAAGCCAAAAGGAAATTATACGGATGTTTCCAAGAAAAGTCAATACCAGCCAAATTAAGTCAGACTCAAGAATCGCTTTAAACCTCCCACAGGGACATGGACTCTGCATAGGATAAACACCGTCCCCTCAGAACCCTTGGAGTTGTTTTGTTTTGTATTTCTCCCCGTGTTTCCTCATTCTCTTTCACAGATTAATTCTTTCTTCCTCTCTGTAATGGGCTGGTTTTAGAAGACTCCTTTTCATCTACCCTCCACGCCTCACAAACTAATTTACAAGTGTGTTAGGCTGCTTCTGTGCAAATGAACAGAAGTAAAGGTGTTCTCTCAGATCCCACGAACGACACGCCACCTCCTCACTGCTTTTTGTTGTTGAGGAGGCCACACCATGCCCTGTCCCCCAGGCACTCTGTCCTGAATTATTTGGAGCTGAGATGTTTTTCTCAGCCTGCTGTTTATTTGAAGTTATGCTTGCTCTGAATTACTAATCAAGAGATTACTGAGAGCTCGTGCTTGCCATTTCCCCAAAATTAAAAGCTTGCCCTGGAGGCTGAGTGAAACATGCAGAATTGATGAGAATGTAGCAAAGATCCAGGTAATTTGGAATTCTTGGTTCCAGAAGAGACCAATTAACATGTCCTTGTCTCTCTTTGGAGCATGTATGGGCTTAAATGTCTCCTTCTGGGTCTGGAACTGAGAAAGGCCTCCTTGGTGTGAAGTGAGAGGGCTATTAATACCCTTTGAGGGACTTCACTGGTGGTCCAGTGGTTAAGACTCTGAGCTTCCAGTGCAGAGGGCACAGGTTCGATCCCTGGTTGGGGAAATAAGATCCCACATGCCCGAAAAAAAAAGAAAGAAAGAAAAAACTACACTTTGACTAGCTGCAAAGCTGCCACTGTCACTTAGGGAAGGCAGGAAGGCCGCAGCCATAGAGATGCAGCCATCTGTGGGAGGAAAGTTCTGTGGACTGGCCAGCTCAAGGCCACTGTCCTGCCCTAGAGGACATGGAGTGGCTCCTCCATCTTGGGGAAAAAATCCCTCATGGTCACTATTGGTGCAGATCCACTGAGTAAATTTTGACCCTGAGTGCCATGGCTTGTTTTTGTTTTGGAGTCATTTTTTTGAAGGCCTGCTTTAGTTTCAAACAAATGAAAAAACACTAATGCCAAGGACACACCAACAAACCGAAGAACCCGGAGAGAGAATGGGGAGGGCTGACTCAGCTTTCAGGCCGTCTCTTTAATCAGTGAGCACTCTTTATCCAAGACCCCTCCTCAGCCGTGGCCCACAGTTGTCCACATGTGGGTGGGGAGAGCACACTGGGGCCATGGGGGCGTTTGATGTGGACACAGCTCACAATCAGTGTCACCTTGGCACACAGAGGGGCTCTAGAATAGGAGGCAGAAAGAATAAAATGTTAAGAAAGACCCGGTGTGTGTCTGAGCCCTTTCACTGAACCTGAATGAAATCCCCACGTCCACCTGGAGTCCAGCTCTTGTTGCCTTGCTCTGTACTTCGGGGTCTTTCAGCATGCCCCTTCCCCTCCTTTCCCTGGGGAGAGCTGGCCATGCACACTGCAGCAACAGTGGCCTTTGACCAGAGACCAGCAGCCTTTTTCTTTTGGTGGCGTGTGTGTTCTCACCTGGTCTTCAGGAAACATAAAACATCCTCAGGGTAAGCCAGCCTGTGGTCCCTCCCTGAAGTGGACCCCCCTGGCCCTGGAAACACTGGCTTGGGAAACTCTGCCCCTTCAGGCAGGTCCCCGTTATTCATCAGGACACAAAAACGCATTCACGCAGATTGCTGCCCAGAGAGATTTGCTGAAGACAGAAATCTGAAGGCCATCACAGGGTCTCCCTGGTAGTCCAGTGGTTAAGAATCCACCTTCCGATGCAGGGGACATGGGTTCAGTCCCTGATCGGGGAACATGTGCCACAGGCACCACAAATACTGAGCCCACACACTGCAGTTACTGACGCCCATGGGCCCCAGAGCCGGTGCTCCGAAACAGGAGAAGCGGCAACTAGAGAAAAACCCACGCAGCAACGAAGACCCAGCACAGCCAGCAGTACTAAGTAAATAAATATTCATTTAAAAAGGCAAGGAAAGGCCATCACAGGCTGGGATAAATTCCAATACCACATCGTCTCCAGAGAGGGATCTGGCGAACATCTGACATAGCAAAATGCTTGACCGCCTCCCATGGAGCAGGGCTCTTAGGCTAAATGCAGTAAGAACTTCAGCCGGACCCATAAGCTCCTTCTCCCGGGGGATGGTGGTCCTCCTCCTCAGACTCACCAGGGAGTCTCTATGCCTCTGATGGCCCCCGTGGTGCTCTAGCTACACAAGGCCTGTGTCTGAGACACGGTACTTTTTACAAGCTGTTTCCACTGTAAGCTAGGGTAAAATCCAGGGACAAGGAGGCTTTCAGTCCCACCTGAGACAAGTTGAGTGGCAGAGGGTTCCACGTGGCAGACAGCCCCCAGCTCCTCAGAGATGTCGCCAGAGGACACTGTGTGGCATCATGCCCGGGCCGAGCGGCCCCCACGGATACTTGTGGGAAACCAGTTCGTGACTGGCACTCATTACTCCGCAGCTACATGCCTCATCTTTCTTAGAAGAAAAGACTCATTTTTAAAACGAGAAACAGAAGCCCTGGGAAAACTGATTCTCCATTACATATTATGTATAATTCAGTTTTGATCTTGACCACTGACACATACTTTTACCAACAACCACTCCCCCCCAAAAAGAAAATTAGAGTCATTCATTCACGTCAGGGATAAGATCTTCCATCAAGAAATGGAGTTCAAAGGGAGGAAGCTCCTTGACCTAGGGCTGAACATAACCTACAATTTTCAAATAGCCAGATCCTACATTGAACTCAAAAAGTACTCCTTTGGGAAATTCCTGGGAAAGAAAATCAGTGAAAGTTCCCATGAAATGTCCACCGTATTCTGTAAGTTATTTTGATAATGTTAATCATTTTCCCACTTTTTTAGATCATTGCACATATTCTTTAACAAATGCTATCCTTATAATAATACTTTTAGAGGCTCCATCCTCTCAGAAAATTGATTAGGACAACATTCTATCTGGTTTCCCTGGTGGCTCAGAATCCACCTGCAATGCAGCAGATGTAGGTTAGATCCCTGAGTCAGGAAGATCCCCTGGAGAAGGAAATGGCTACCCATTCCAGTATTCTTGCCTGGAGAATCCCAGTGAACAGGGGCGCCTGGTGGGCTATAGTCCATGGGGTTGCAAAGAGTAGGACACAACTTAGCAAATAAAAAACAAAAATCCTCTCAGGAAACTGAATAGATGATTAGGACAACATTCTATCTTAGACATGGTTTTTATCTATTGCCGTCATTTGGAAAAATAACATGACAAGTTATTAACACCACCTCTACCATGGTAAGCAATGAAGAGATTGTAAACAATTTGACAAGCTCTTGTGAAAACATATTTTTGCATTTGTTTTTAATCTGAAATGTCTGTTATTAAAGGGCCCTTTCTTTTTCCATCTAGATCTTTCAGGGAAACACCAACCCCACAGATGTCGTGATTGGAGTTTTTCCCAAACCCCTGATCACTCGATTTGTCCGAATCAAACCTGTGACCTGGGAAACTGGCATCTCCATGAGTTTGAAGTCTATGGCTGCAAGATAACAGGTTAAGATGGAAGATCACCTGGATTTTATCTATGTTAACTTTTAAATATAGGGAGAGTAATTTGATATAAATGGGGTTGGTCATTTTCATTTGATAATTAAGAGCATATGCTTTGGATTTAGACAAAAGTGAGTTCAGATCCTACTTGTACTACTTACTCACTGGCTTATTTCTTGGGGCAGCTTACTACCTTTCAAAGCCTTAGTTATCTCACCTAGAAAACAGGCATCATGGTGTACACCACTCAGGGTTGTTGTGATAATTGAATTAGCTCGTGAATATGAAGTGCTTACACAGGCTGGCATGTGGTAGGTATTTACAAGTGGTGTCTTTGCACTAGGCAGGTTCCAGGAAGACAAATACCTTCCCTTTTATCCTCCATCTCCTGGTTACTCCATACTGACTGCTACTTAGTAGGTTTACAGTAAATAACTGATGCTTGAAATGTTCTTCACCTCCTTTGTCTTTTTTTAATTGGAGTATCATTGCTTTACAGTGTTGTATCCGTTTCTGCTACAACAAAGTTAATCCGCTAGATGCATACATATATCGCCTCCCACCTGACCCTGCTTCTCACCTACCCCCATCCCACCCTGTAGGCCATCACAGAGCACGGAGCTGAGCTCCCTGTACTGTGCAGCAGCTTACTACTAGCTACCTGTTTTACACATGGTAGTGTATACATGTCTTTTTAATCTTGAAGCCTAGAGGTGACCTCGTTAGCGACAGTTCAGGAGGAGTTTAATTTATGGAGTTAGTTTATTCTCCTTTTACTCACTAACTGCCCTGACAACTTTCTCTTAGGTTTTGGCTCAATACTTGTCTATCTTTCCTTGAATGCATATACTAACATCAATATTAGAAATCGATTTGTCAATGTTTCTTGTGTTGGAGTTTGTTTCTTCTGACGTTAATAGGACTTTTAAGAGTCACTTTTAAATTTGGAACAAGTAGGTGGATTATATCCACTTGAGAGGTGAAGATGAGGTACTGGTGATTATGTGGCTAAAAAGGTAGGCAGGTCAGGACGGAGCAGGAAGTAGAAGAAGGATCCAGTTAGTCTCACTGTGTTTCTATGGCAACCAGTACTGCTCTTACTGGTCCTGTACATCTACTCTGTCTTCTGAAGTAAATAGCACATTTCAAATACCTTTCCATGTAAGTAAGTAAACTACAAATTTTTCATTAAGAAAAGTACAATGTAACCTCCATAGAATGCAAAAAAACCTTCAAAAACAGAATCAGTAACTTATTCACTACAAAGTAACTAAAAGTGAACAAACTTTAAAGTCTGTCAAATATCTTTCATGTGATGTTAGTATACATACTGAGAACATTTAATTTCTCATTCCATGAACGCCAACACTATTGTTTTTATTTTTATCCTCTTTAGTACAATTATTTTTAGAGAAGGAAAGTACTGACTTCTGAAGGGAAAAAAAATCACCTGGGCAGTTTTCCATGAAATTACAAGCAATTTGAAGAAAGCTAACTAAGGAGAAAAAAAAAAAAAACATTTGTTTACAGTACAGCCCATTTTGGAAAGTAAAAACTGACATTTGATCTCTTCCCCAAATTTTATTTATTTCCATCTTAGAGACAGACTTGTTTATTGTTTTAGAATCTAAATATTTAGAAAGTTCAAGGCCTTGGAGGCAGGCATTGGGTGGAGAGAGGCTTGGAGGGAGAAAAGGGGCAGTGTAGGGGTAGATATAACCTTGGCTTTATTCTTGATCAGCAGATACAGGAGAGAAGGTTCTAGGTCATTTTCACGGCATTACAAATGTAAACAACTACTTGTAAGTTCATAAAAACAAGGCCATTTGAAGGCAGAGTGGAAATTTCTGTCCCATTCCTCCCACCTATTCTCATGTCACTGTACCAAAAAAAAAAAAAGGTAAACTTCATAAATGCATTAGTGTGAATTCTGAATTTCTGGTTCTCCTTTTAATTAAATAAAATACTTGTTTAAGCCTGAATTGCTCTTTCTCATTTTCACAAGGATTTTCCTGAGAGTAATTCTAGGAGCATGAGTCTTTATATATAAACAAGGGAAACTATTGGATTTTTAAAAACAGTCAAGTGGCCTAGTTATTTAAGCAAACATAGATGTCTGTAGGGCTTCCCTGGTAGCTCGCCGGTAAAGAATCCGTCTGCAATGCAGGAGACCCTGGTTTGATTCCTGGGTCAGGAAGATCCCCTGGAGAATGGATAGGTTACCCACTCCAGTATTCATGGGCTCCCCTGTTGATTCAGACGTTAAAGAATCTGCCTGCAGTGTGGGAGGCCTGAGTTCAATCCCTGGGTTGGGAAGATGCCCTGGAGGAGGGTATGGCAACTCACTCCAGTGTTCTTGCCTGGAGAATCCCCATAGACAGAGGAGGTCGGCGGGCTACAGTCCATGGGGTCACAAAAAGTCGGACATGACTGAATGACTTAGCACAGCACAGATGTCTGAAATACCATGTTTTAATATTTTCACATTTGATTTGTTCTGTTTTACAATTATTTTAAGTAGCTCTTTTTTTTTTTTTTTTTTCAAATTACATACTGCCACTCTCTTAATCATGACCCCTAATATGTTTTGGATACTTTCTTTCTAATAAGACAACTACAGCCTCCAAATAACTGGTCAAGGCAGGTTTTTAGAGAGGCCAGCCTGTCATAATAATGGTCACACAAAGAGAAAGTGTATAGACATATCCAAGCTTCACTCCAGGCTGTCTACTTAGTGGCTGAATGACCATGGACAAGATTCATGGTCCCTCTGATCTCCATCTTCTGGTCACTAAGATTAAGTTAATTCAGCTGTAATAAGATTAAGTGAAAAGCGAAAGTAACTCAGTCGTGTCCGACTCTTTGTGACCCCATGGACTGTATAGTCCATGGAATTCTCTAGGCCAGAATACTGGAGTGGGTAGCCTTTCCCTTCTCCAGGGGATCTTCCCAACCCAGGGATCGAACCCAGGTCTCCCACATTGCAGGCAGATTCTTTACCAGCTGAGCCACAAGGGAAGGATGCTTATGACACTTGGTTTGAGTAAGTGCTCACTAAACAGTACCTGGTATATTAAACAGTGTGTGGTGCTCAATCAGTTGAATCTGCAACAGGCCCCAGCAAACAGAACCTCTAATGAGACAGTGATATCAGTGTTTGCACAGTGTTACCAGGGGAGATAATTTTCATCTTTTAGAGATCATGGTCCCCTCAGTAGGGACTGATAGAAAAAAGCATGAAGCTTTTTGATCTGGAAGCTCCATGAAAGCAGGGGTCAGGTTTGTCTTCTTTTCCATTGTGTCCTGTGTGCCTGGAACATAATACGCTGGACACACTTTTTTTTTTTTATGAGTGAATGAGCAAATTAATGAATTGCAGCTTTATCCATGTTTTCCTACAAACAAGTGACTGGATTGCAAAATTTGACCCTCTCCTCTAGAGTAGGCAAGCCCCAACTCAATCTGGATTAAAACACACACACACACACACACACACACATTGAATTAAAAGTTACCATGTGAATACATCACTTGAAAGTCTCCAGAGCTCCCAAAGTCTAACCCGGTTTTTCTGTTCAGAAGTTATTTGCTAGAAACATAGCAATCCTATAATAACCAGAGTGTACAACAATGGGTCACCATACAGAGAGATAAGGAGAACAGAATTGGAGCAAGTCATCCTGATTTGTAGGTGATTGATAGAGGAGCATTTGCATTATTTTGACAAGGCAGGCTTCATCATTTTGGAAGAAAAACTGGTGAAGATCCCCTTGCTGTCTGAGAACACACCGCAGACCAGGTGGGCTTTTTCGTTTACCAGAAGTTAATGAACTGGGGCTTCTGCACAGGTCAGTGTGTGCCTGTGTTGAGCAGAGTTTGCAAGGATGATCTTGAGCCCTTCCAACATCCATAGGTACCTTCTGAGTCATCAGGGAAGATTAAATTATGCTTATTCAGGTTCACCCATCAAACGCAGTCATTGTCTTCTTATTCCTTGAAAACCAGTTAACTAAGTATTTGATTTACCAGTATTTCTGTTTTCCCGTTAAGTCTCAGTTCAGAGTTTTATTATAAAATAATATCCATTAAGATAACCACTTCCAGAGGGGAAAGGAGGTGGGGGTGTGTGAAATAGGTGAAGAGAATTAAGTTTACAAACTTCCAGATAAGGCCACAGGGATGTGCTGCACAGGATAAGGAGTATGGTCACTAGTATTGTAAAAACGTCGCATGGGGACAGATGGTTACTAGACTTACAGTGGTAATCATCTCATAATATATGCAGATATCAACTCACTCTGGAGTACACCTGAAGCTAATGTAATATCCATCAATTGGGTTTCAATTCAAAAAGAAAGAACCACCTAATTCCCCATCACAGAACTCACTTCCCTCTCTCATCTAGGATTGATTTTAAGTTTTTCAATCAAGGTTGCCAAGTGAAATGCAGAATGTCCAGTTCAATTTAATGCAGATAAATGACAAAGAATTTTGTAGTGTAAGTATGTTCCCCATTCAGTATTTGGGACAAACTGGCTTCCAAGTGGAAGCTCAGCCATAAAGAATCCACCTGAAATGCTGGAGATGTGAGCTCAATCCCTGGGTCAGGAAGATCCCCTGGAGAAGGAAATGGCAGCCCTCTCCAGTATTCTTGTCTGGAAAATCTCTTGGATAGAGGAGCCTGGCAGGCTACAGTCCATGGGGTCTCAAGAGTTTGGCACAACTTAGTGGCTAAACCACCACCACCACCACCATACTGAAAAATTATTTGTTGTCATTTGAAATTTGAATTTAGTTTGGCACCCTGGGTTTCTGGTATTGCTGTTTTAGATTATTTGTTAGCTAAATCTGGCAACACTGTTTCCAAAGGATGTGAGATGGAGCTAGGCTTTAACCAAGGCACACTGAACCAGCCTGCTCTGGATGAACAGAGCTAGAACCTAGCATCTCCTTCAAACCTTGAATTGTTAGTGGAATCTTTCTCCTAACCGTGGCTAAAAGTAAGTCACTGGTTTGGAGTCAAAGGCAAGTCAGGCTGCCTCTTCCTTGATCTTGGATGAGGCCATCTGACTGCAGGACGGCTGTTTGGCTGATGCAGGAGGCCTGTGGATGCAAGGACCGTGCCCTTGCAACTCTGCATTAGAGAAGGGACATTTATCTGGTAGAGCTTCTTCTCTCCTTACAGTATTCAAGTTAATTTTGTTTTTCTCTGAAGGGTAACATCTGGTACAGATTACCAGCTACACATTTTCTTCACAAAAGTCAGTTTTGAGTCAGACAGGTGTGACCACAGTGACCAAAACTGCGACTTCTATTTTTAACACTATAATTTCATAGACCCTCAGTAAAATCGCTTTTGTCAATCTTTTTATAATCCCCATTGAATTTATTCTTGGTTTCCAGACCCCAGCCTGAAGCAAATACTGCGGCTGAATTACAGGAAAGGGTGCTTGGGGAGAATGGCAGCTGCCTTTCATTGTGTTAATAAGCTGATTCATTCAACAAATATTTGTGGAGCAAATACCATGGATAAAGCAGGGCACAAGGACGCATAGAAAAGTTTTTAATATGACTTGGTTCACAGCCTCAAAGAACTTAAAATCTGGGGAGGCAGGTAGCAAGCAAGCAACCCAAGGAACTGAATATGGTCAACATATCTGAGACATGCAGGTAGAGAGCTAGGAAGAGTCTCAGAAAAGGAAAACCACGTCTAGTTGGAGAGATCAGAAAAATTGAATATTTAACATAAAATTTGAAAACAGGTCAAAATTTTAAGATAGTGGGAAGGGCAAAGGAATGGGAAATTCTTTAGTGGAGGGGATAGAATGAGAGGAAGCCTCCAAGTACCACTATACAGAGGTGAGGGAGTTCTCCTTCGTTGAGGAGAGGCTTGCAAGGCCATGGTACCAAAAGCCTGGCACACGAGGTTGAAAGTAGGTGCATAATTCCTAGATGAGCAGGCACTGACTTTTTAAGTAAAGAAATGACATGATCTGAACTGTAGAACTCAAGTGGTAAGCATCTGATTCAGAAAATGTCTGAATTACAAAGTGTCTAATTCATTCTCAAGGGTCAGCTGATAACATGGAGAAGGCTTAATTGCATTAACACATACCTCTCATTTACAATGGTTACATTTTCAGCTGAATTTTGATGTAGAACGGGGTTGTTAAAAAGAAGAATAAGTTCTTCCTGGCATGTCTTGGATGGAGATGTACAATTTTGAAAAGAGAATAACTGAAGTGTTTGACATTTTGTTATGAAGCTGCTAATCAATTAATCAGTGATTGAGACTCCCCTTCTGCTCAGAAGCTCCTTGGTCTACTGTAGAGGTTTAGCAAGATCTATGATGCTGTTCATGGTCTTGGAGGAATTTACAATCTGATTATGGACACGATTCCCAATCTTAAAACATTGAGAGAATAGCTTAATGCTAAGCTCTGTGCTGCTTCCTGTACAGAGAGTTCAGGATAAAGGTGAGAGTCGTTTGAGAAGTTTTTAGGAACAGTCATAAGCTGGACTTGAATGCTTGGGCAGAACTTACCTCCATCCACACGAGGATAAGGGGGCAGCAGGAACATTTTGAACAAAAGGCAATGATGAGAGTTATCTCTTTGGTATATGGGAAGAAAATAGATTCCTGTCAGTAATAGGAAATAAAATTAGATAAATAGGATGAAGCCAAAATGAGGGTGTTGAAAGTCAGAGAGAGACTGTTTTATAGCATACCATAAATAATGGAAAGCCAGGGAGATTTTTCAAAGATCTTTCTCTCATTATTGTGGTCAAATATACATAACATAGTTTACCATTCTAACCATGTTTAAGTTTACAATTTAATTGCCTTCAAGTTTCACATTAGCGCGCAGCCATCTCCACAATCCACCTTCAGAACATTTCATTATCGCAAACTCTGTACCCCTGAAGCTCTGTACCCATGGAACACTAACTCTCCATTCCCTCCTGCCCCCAGCTTCTGGCTACCACCATTCTTTCTGTCTTTATTGAGTTGACTTTTCCAGGCACCTCATTTCAGGAGAGTCATGCAATATCTGTCCTTTGGTTTATTTTCCTTAGCAATGCAAGATTTTTGAGCATGAGAATGACACTGCAAAAACAAAGTTATGAAAGTGACATGGGTGTTGTTGACTCAAAACTGGGGTTTGAGAGGGTAGTCTGGAGACCATTCAGCGTGTCAGCCTGAGTCCTTAGATCCAGATGATGCCAAAAGAAGGTCGCAAGACATAGTGAGGACACTTTTTTAAATGAAAATATGACAGGATTTGGTAGCAGAACAGGAATGGAAAATGGAAAATCAAGAAGGACAAAGATAACTAGGCAGGAACTAGCTGATGGGTGATTCCACGCATTAAAGTGGAGAGTTGGATAAAGGGATTCAGTGTTGAGTGGAAGGGACTGTTCTTGTTTGGACTTGGGACGTTTGAGGTGAGGATGGGATACTGCAAAGTTCTGGTGCAGTTAGAAACGGGGGTGGGGGACACTGAGGGGGGAAGATGGATCCCCTCCTTAAGCATTCATTTCAAAGGCTTCCCCCAACACCCTGGGGTGGGGGGACCCTCCTACCTCTTCAAGCTGCCTCACGCACTTTCTTTCTCTTCATCTCCTCATATCGTTTTGCTTTTGTTTCGCCGACTTTGCTGCTATTGGAATGACTGATTTCCACAATTCCAGCGCTCCATTAACTGAATCTCCAGTCAGTTAATGGGCTGTACTTGATCTAAGAATAACTTCCGGATACCAACGGGACAGTAAATATGTTGACTTTACACTTGGAAGAACTCAGAAAGGATGAAATGACGGTTCTTACTGAAGATTTTCTAATTGGACTGTTCAGTGTAGGGTGGGCAGTGCAGAAAGAGGGGGGCGGAGCTTTGGTTTCATATCAGATAGTCCAGGCATTTACAAATGTACATGAGTGGGGACAGCCCCTGTTTTCACTCAATAAGGTGGGTTCTCTTTCTCAGCATAGAGACTTCAAATCACGTTTCGTCTGTCTGTTCCTTTCCCCGCCTAGATTATCCTTGCTCTGGCATGCTGGGCATGGTGTCGGGACTTATTTCTGACTCCCAGATCACAGCGTCCAATCAAGGGGACAGG
Organism: Aepyceros melampus; assembly: GCA_006408695.1. Classification (NCBI taxonomy): domain Eukaryota; kingdom Metazoa; phylum Chordata; class Mammalia; order Artiodactyla; family Bovidae; genus Aepyceros; species Aepyceros melampus. The sequence goes on from SJXQ01002524.1 coordinate 28,161, forward strand.
AACTGGATGCCTGAAAACATCCGCCTGGTGACCGCCGCTCGGGCTGGGCACTGCCCCCCGCCCCCCACCCGTACGTGAACGAGTGGCTGCAGGTGGACCTCGCTGAGGAGAAGATTGTGCGGGGAGTCATCATTCAGGGGGGCAAGCACCGGGAGAACAAAGTGTTCATGAGGAAATTCAAGATCGGGTACAGCAACAACGGCTCGGACTGGAAGATGATCATGGATGACAGCAAGCGCAAGGCCAAGGTGAGCCCTGGGCGGGGGCAGTGCCGGGAAGGGCTGGGGGGCTCCCTGGTGGCCTTGACTTGAATCAAAGACCCTGGCCTCTTCCTGCGGAAGCATCTCTCTCATTTCCTGAAAGCCGTGGGATCTGCGGGGGCGAGGGATGGAGTCTGTAAGATGCCAGGGGGAGACAGGAATGGGATGCAAAAAGCGCAGCTGGGCATCTCATCGCTGGTCACCTTTCCTTCTTTCAGGAAACAGCAGGTGACTCAAGGCTAGGGGAGCGGGAGGCCGTGAGAGTGGGGCCGGGGACATGGGCACCGGGTAACCTGGTAGAAGCACGCACTCCCTCCAAAGATCCTCTGATCGTCTCTGGAGAGCGGCGGCTGCAGCCCCTTTCTCCCACAAATCTCTAGTTACATGTACTTTTAAAATTTTTTATTGAATGAAAGAGTCTTTCATTTCTATACTGTTGTACAATTTTCTAAAGTTCCATAGAAGTGAAAGTGAAGTCGCTCAGCTGTGTCTGACTCTTGGCGACCCCGTGGACTGTAGCCTACCAGGCTCCCCGGTCCGTGGAATTTTGTAGGCAAGAGTACTGGAGTGGGTTGCCATTTCCTTCCCCGGGGGATCTTCCCGACCCAGGGATTGAACACGGATCTCCTGCACTGCAGGTAGCCGCTTTACCGATTGAGCCACCAGGGAAGCCCGTAATTGGGCTGAAATCCACATAACAGAAAAATTCCCATCATAACCTTTTTTTAAGTGTACCCGTTCAGTAGTGTTAAGTACATTCACATTGTTGTGCAAACCCGTCTCTAAAACTTCTTGAAAACTGAAACTCCCTCACCATTAAACAATAATTTTCCAGCCCCTGACAACCACCATTTCAATTTCTGTTTGTATGAATTTGACTGGAGAAGGCAATGGCACCCCACTCCAGTACTCTTGCCTGGAAAATCCCATGGATGGAGGAGCCTGGTGGGCTGCAGTCCATGACATGTGGAAGAGTCAGACATGCCTGAGTGACTTCACTTTCACACATTGGAGAAGGAAATGGCAACCCACTCCAGTGTTCTTGCCTGGAGAATCCCAGGGATGGGGGAGCCTAGTGGGCTGCTGTCTATGGGATTGCAAAAGAGTCGGACACGACTGAAGCGACTTAGCAGCAGCAGCAGGAGCCTGTTAGTGGAAGCATACCAAATTTAGCCTCTGTGATGGGCTTGTTTTACTTGACATGATGTCCTCAAAGTTCAGCCAGTGTTGTAGTGTGTATCAGAATTCCATTTCTGTTTAAAGCTGAATAATATTCTATCGCGTATACAGGCCACATGTTGGGTATCTGTCCATTCATTGATGAACACTTTCATTGCTTCTAACACTTGGCTATCATGAATAATGCTTAAGTCTATTTTTTATACATTGGAACCTTTTAAAAAGCAGCGGCCTTTGATGACCTAGTGAAAAAAAGATATATTCCAACCTTCCCCAAAACATGTGGTGTAATTTTTCTTTTTTAATACAACAAGTATCCTTTAGTGATAATGGTTTTCTGAGGCTCATGATTACATGTATTTGCATTTCGTGGGCACAGAACACCAGCCTGGAAAGGATACCCCAAGTATGCTGGGTGACCTGGAAACTGATTTCAGATTAAATAAGGAAGTTATTTTCAGAAATCAGCTAAATTTCAGATTAACTGATTTCAGATTGAAATAAGGAAGAGTCCTCAGAAATTCAGTTCTGCATGCAGAACTCTATGTGGGTATTGTATTCAGCTAATGATACTACTCCAGAGAAGGCAATGGCACCTCACTCCAGTACTCTTGCCTGGAAAATTCTATGGACAGAGGGCCTGGTGGGCTGCAGTCATGGGATCGCTAAGAGTCGGATACGACTGAGCGACTTCACTTACACTTTTTACTTTAATGCATTGGAGAAGGAAATGGTAACCCACTCCAGTGTTCTTGCCTGGAGAATCCCAGGGACGGGGGAGCCTGGTGGGCTGCCATCTCTGGGGTCGCACAGAGTTGGACACAACTGAAGTGACTTAGCAGCAGCAGCAATGATACTTCTCACCACCAGCCTAGTTGGCCTTTCTGTCCCAGCCTCTTCACCCCTGCTTTGCTGAGGATCTACTCCTTTTGTGAAAATATTTAGGGACTGGGAGAGAATGGGACTGTGGGCTTATGGTGGAAGACAGTCACTCGGGCCAAAGGCTTTGCAGGAGGGAAGCAAAGCCGGGCCACACAGCCAGCTCCCACTCTGCCCAGATGTGGGGGCTCCGCAGAGGCTATCCCCACATGTTGTGCTCTGCTCCAGCAGGCAGAGCACCGAGAGGGATGCTGCTGCTCAGAAACGCAAGAATTCCTCTCCCACTTCACCCCTAGTTAACTTGGGGTTTCTAAAACATTTCCAGTGTTGTTTTTTTTTTTAATCCATGTGCAGCTACTTTCTTTGGTGTCCCTCTCATTTTCGTCTTTTATGTCTGCCCCTCGTTTTGGTGGAAGAAAAAGTAAAATAAACATCAGAAACTGGAGTTGCCCTAAGAGCCAGTCTTTTTGGAGGAGTCATGAGCCCTGTGGCTTTAGCACCAAGTGTGAATATGCTGCAGATCAACAGGTTGGCACAGTCGCATGGCAGTGGGTACTGTTGTGATGTGTTCTTCAGCACGAAGGTTCTAAGAGGGAAGGAAAACAGGTCACCATATGCCCTGGGTGGGATGTGCCCTGTGCTCGCTGGCCTTTGTTATCCACTCATCTGAGGTCAAGTCTAAAGCTATCACTCCCTTGTAGGGCATCACGTATAGCCTTCACAAGAAGCCAGCAGTACCCAGCTTTCAACTGTAACAAAAAAACTCTGTTCAAGATTGGATAATGTATCAGATCTTATTCCTAAAATATGATTTTACCCATCATTATCATGTTCCTATGTATTTAAGCCATGTGCTATGTGCCAAGTCACTTCAGTCATGTCTGACTCTTTACAACCCTATGGACTGTAGCCCGCCAGGCTCCTCTGTCCATGAGATTCTCCAAGCAAGAATACTGGAGTGGGTTGCCATGCCCGTCTCCAGGGGATCTTCCCGATCCAGGGATCAACCTGTGTCTCTTACATCTCCTGCACTGGTAGGCAAGTTCTTTACCACTAGTGCCACTTGGGAAGCCCCTTATTTAAACCATAAAAGCTTCTAAATCGTTGGCAAGGCATCTAATAAGTGATTCCTAACATGTCCTTCCCCTGGAATAAAATGTTCAAGATGAAAAAGGAAACTGGTTAAATCATCCATTAGGAGCAGTGTGTATTTGTAACTTTGCACAAAGATAGTTAAAACATACTATATTTGAACCTGCAAGTAAAGGTTACCTGTTTAGGATGCCAAGTATGTTTTATGTAATGGTAAAGTGAGCAGTCTGTTTTATGACATGAAACAGCACCTTGATAGAGCTGGAATCTTTATGCCCTCTCCTTATTTCCTACATCTAAACAGTACATGATGGACAAGGTACATCAGAGTCTTTGAATCAACTAGTCTTTCCAGGAGCAAATATATCTAAACACTCTAAGCCCTCTTCTTCTAAAGCATGATTAGTAAAAGGACAGAAAGACATATTGTAAACAGTGTTATGTTGTAAACAATGTTATGTTAGCAAACTTAGCCCAGTTCCATGTGACCCTTCCTTGCTAATATTCTTCCCAGCTCATCACTGACGACCTTTGTAATGTATTTACATGAAAAGTAGGAGAAGAAGCTGGGATTCCATAGATATAAGTGCTTTTCTCCTAGGAATGTTGGAGCTATGTTAATGTAGATAGAACTTGCCTGTGTAGTAACGCTGTTTTCATTATAATTAGTGTCTTACTGACAACACTTAATTGGGCCTGACAATGATATCCTCAGATTCTCAATTACTGGCAGCAACTGCAGTTCTATCAAGAAGGCGAGGGCCCCCAGTAGTGAATTTACTCTTGAAAATGATAGAAGGAACTTTAATTGAAAGAAGCAGATAGGTATGAGCCCTGTACTTCTAGATTCCTAGAGGATTTTCTGAGTTGGAAAAGGCCAATTAATTTACTTCTAGATGGCTCAGTGGTAAAGAATCAGCCTGCCAAATGCAGGTGACATAAGAGGTGTGGGTTCGATCTCTGGATTGGGAAGATCCCTTGGAAGAGGGCATGGCAACCCACTCCAGTATTCTGGAGAATCCCATGGATAGAGGTGCCTGGCGAGGTACAGTCCATGGGGTCACAAAGAGTCATATATGACTGAGTGACTGAACACACACACAGTAATAGAACCTACCTCTCGAAATTGTCTTGAGGATTACGTTGAGTTAATACGTTTTAAGCCTGGAGAACAATGCCTTGCAACAGTAAGCATCACATGGTGCTCGGTATATAAAACGACAGTCCCAGTGACAAGGCAATTTGGTTTTTCTAATCCCTTCCCCTGTTCCCATTCTGGACAGAGTTAGGAAGGATACTGGGATAGGAGGATACAGAGAGGCTTATCCATTTCTTGAAAAAGAAAACAAGCTTAGCCATTGCTCCATTTTCCGATGATTCCACTCAGGGGCTTCCCATCAGTTTAAAAAGGGGAGCAGAATAATCCAGCTGCAGCAGGGCAATAACGACTGGTCTCCCGAACATGTCACAGTGATGTCGAGTTAGGAATGCACTTCACTCACTGCAGGGCAACCAGGCATCCGAACATCGTTTAGTGAGCAGGACCCTATAACTTTCCTGAGATGAGAAGTTCTTTTATCTACAGATGTCTCCATTTGTGGGACTGCGTAAGTCAACAGCAGTTCCAGGGGATTGGAATCACCCAAGTTCTTGGTAACACAGCCCTTGCACCATGTGAAATTTACTGTCTCCTCCAGGAAAGGAATTTCTTGAGCTGCTTTTTTTTTTTTTTTATTTACTTACTTATTTACTTTTGGCTGTGCTGTGTCTTCATTGCTGCATAGGCTTTATCTCTCGTTGCAGAGAGTGGGGACTACTCTCTAGTTGCCATGCATGGGCTTCTCATTGGAGTGGCTTCCCTTGCTGTGGGCTTCCCTGGTGGCTTAGATGGTAAAGCGTCTGCCTGCAGTGAGGGAGACCCAGGTTCGATCCCTGGGTTGGGAAGATCTCCTGGAGAAGGAAATGGCAATCCACTCCAGTATCCTTGCCTGGAAAATTCCATGGACAGAGGAGCCTGGCAGGCTACACAGTCCATGGGTCGCAAAGAGTCGGACACAACTGAGCAACTTCATTATATTCACTTTCTCTTGTTGCAGAGCTCGGGCTCTAGGGCCTGTGGGCTTCCGTAGTTGTAGCACGTGGGCTCAGTGATGGCAGCTCCCAGGTTCTAGAGCACAGGCTCAGTAGTTGTAGCACAGGCTTCATGGTTCCACAGCATATGGGATCTTCCCAGACCAAGGATCGAACCCGTGTTCCCTGCGTTGGCAGGCGGATTCTTTACCACTGAGCTACCAGGGAAGCCCCCTTACACTTCTTGAGGACAGAGTTTTAGCAAAACCAGGACCCGCTCATCCAAGAGAATATAAGAGGAGTTGTTATTGGAAACAGAGTCTCGATTATAAGCTCTGAGAAGAGGCAGGCTCCTTTCTTGAGTTTTCTTCCTCCACCTCAAGGAAATGGTGAAACTGTCACTTCTTCCTATCATTTAGAAATGTCTCATTAAATCCTTAGCTTCTGGTCTAGCCTCAGTGTGGCTTCCAGAGTTTCTGAGGAGGAACATCTGTGACTTCCTAGACAAGGTTTAATTGTTTTTTTCCATTCTCATGTAGGAATGTCAGCCTTCTGTGGAGTGGTAGAATGAGGCCCATTTTTCTGCCCTGTTAAAGAGTCCTCAAGGAGAGACTCTTCTGCCGAAAGGGAGGTTTGTTAATACCTGCTGGTTCTCGTTCTTCACAGTCTTTTGAAGGCAACAACACTATGATACACCTGAGCTGCGGACCTTTCCACCCCTTTCCACACGGTTCGTCAGGATCTACCCCGAGAGAGCCACTCACGGTGGACTGGGGCTGCGAATGGAGCTGCTGGGCTGTGAGGTGGAAGGTAAGCCCGCTCTGCCTCCTGAGATGCTTTCTGTCCTTTTCCACGTGCTTATGGCCCTGATGGTGCTGCTGCAGATTGCCACCTTTCCCCCAAATGACCCTGTGTCTCCTGTGCCTGCCTGTGCGCAGGGCTCATCACCCAGTGAGCGGAACCAAGCAGCGCTCCTGCATCTTGCTTTTGTAGGGGCTGTTTGCATAACACTCCTCAGATCCAGGGTGGAGGGGTGTTCTCTGATCTGTTTTTAAAAAATGATGTGTTGTGAAATTCACATAACAAAATTCACCATTATAAACCAGTATGGCATTTGTATGTAGTCGTAGTTAACAGGTGCTTGTGCAATCAGCCTTTGTCTAGTTAAAAAAGATTTCTATGGGTTCAAAATGAAAGCCCCTCTAGCAGCTCAAGCAGACCCTCTCCATCCCCATCATCCCTCAACCCCTGGCAACCACGGATTCCTTGACCTTCTTAGAGTTCTTCAGAGGTCTGTGTCTGGTCCAAGCTTCTGTCTGCAGTGCTGACTACCGTCACGTACTAGCAGGAAGCAGCATTTGACAGACCGAAACATTGAGACATTGTTTTGGATAAATTTCTCAGACTGCTGCAGAGACACCACACTTTACATCACATAATGTATGTGATGCGCAACGGGGTCTGTTTAAAGATACGACTGCATAAACTTAGGTTATCTTAGGAAGGTCAGGGACAAATTCAGTTCTCATGTTGACCCCAGAACTGCACTTTCCTCTGCGTTTTTTTTAAATCACATAATGAATGAGATGAATGTTTAAAAAAATCATATGATGGTTGCTCAGTGTACTATTTAATGCTTTTGTGCACTGGAATTCCCATCTGCCTTCGATTTGGGCATAAATGAGTAACCTTATACCAACATTTTCACCCCATAAAGGTCTTCCTCTAGGTTAAGGCAAAGAATGGCTATTGTTGGTACCCAGATGTTAATCCATTGAACATATGCTCAAAGTTGTTTGGAAGGATGCTTTTTAAATATCACCTTCTTGGGATTTCAAAATTATTTGTGTTTCAAGCTACCCAAATATAATTACATTCCTGAGCACATTAAATATCATAAAACATTTCTTAGGCACCAAAGAATCTTAAGCTATAAATCACCATCCTAGTAAATAATTCATAGCTGCTTTCCTATGTGTTTATTTAAAAGCAAGCCATTATCTCCCATTCTTTATTGGGTAGCTGTTTCCATATCTGTGGCTATGTCCCAGGACCCCCCATCACTGTCAACACAGACCGTGAATGACCATATTCCAGGACATTGGCAAAGACACCTAGGAAAAAAGAGGGTGGGGGCAGACCGAACCCCCTGTAGACATTGGTTCAGTGTGCTGAGCAGTGTGGTCACCTGGAAAAGGGCCTCTGCTGCTCTGATGCAGGACTTTAGCCTGGATTCTGGGAAGCAACACTGATTTAGGAGGTGGAATGAATGGATGGTTGAAAAGACTGGGCCTGGTGGCAGTTTGCCAGTGTCAACTCTGTGCTGAGGTCGCGATGGTGGTGAAGGGATTGACTACAGATGTTCACAGGCACTTAGCAAAGTGGGGAAGTCGCCCCGAGCCACATGAGGAACCAGCATCCAGGGAAAGAACTGTCCAAGCTTTTTAACACAGTTGGTGAAAGGGAGTGTTTTTCTTCTTCCTTAAAATGATTAACAGGCCCTTATTAAATATCAACTTTGTACCTTGTTCTACAGGAGATGCCTAAAGGGACAGGAAAAAAGGACGAGGTACAACCCAGCCATCTCTGGGCCTCTAGCTTATTTGGGGCTAGGACTTATATTTAAGAAACAATTAGAGGACCACAGAAGATAAAATATTTTCAAGTAGTAAAATTGGGACAACAAAATGCCTCATTTTGGGGGTTTCCCTGGTGGTCCAGTGGTTAAGCTGCATTTCCACTGCAGGGGGCATGAGTTCAGTCCTTGGTCAGAGAACTAAGATCCCATATGCTTATCCCCACACTGCAAAAAAAAAAAGGAAATTTAATTTAAAAATTTTTTTAAAGAATCACATTTTACTTTTTTCAGTTTAATCCAGGTACTGCCCTGGGCCACATCCAATGTAAAACTCCTTCTTTATAAATACCACAAGGAATGTGGAAAAACCAGCAAGATGAATAGAGTTTAAAAGTGGCACAAAACCAACAGCAGAGGCAGCTTAGCAAAGGCAAGCATCAAGATTGCTGAAGAGGATGCTATCAATTCACTGTTAGCAACGAGCAGAACCCTACACAGTTTACAAAGTCCAGATTGTAGCCTAAACAGTGTGGACATTACCTATATGTGGTGATTTCCTAGCAATTATTAGTGTGTGTCCCGGGTGGTTGACCTCGAAACTAGCTATGTTTCTCCATTTGTTATAACTCTGCTCAGTCCTTCTGTACAATGAAAAACTGTGTCAAATTTTTATTGAGACAGCAGCAGTTACCAGCACATTCCAACTGGCCAGAAGCTATTAGAGAACAGACCCTTGCCTCCCCACCCCCCGACTCCCAGCATCTTGTCTGGTTCTCAGACATCAAGAGAACTGTCCATTATCTCAAGTCTTGTAAAGTGAAACGTAATGCCGAAAACTGTAAAATATTAAACAGATTGCAAAAATGAGGAACAGGCTGAAAAAAAAAAATAGATGGAACTAAATGTAAAGAACTTCAAAAGCAGTCTTTGATTAATGCTGGCTACTTTTCAACTACAAACTCAGAGCTATGGGAATACCTGCCAGCAGTGGAATGCGGTCCCCCAGGAGTTAAGGTAACATGACCCCCGGGAGCTCCCAGACACCTGCTCTGGAGGGAGCACTCACAAGCCCAGGCGCTTACTTAGAGGGAAATGGAGTCACTGCGAAAAAAATAAATAAGAACAATATTGTACTAAAAGTGAATGCTGAGACTCCCTTTTGGGAAAAAAATTACAAGATAAACTGAGTAAATATCAAGAATACAAAAGAATTCATGACAATCGATTCCTCAAGCACCTTGAAAATGAAAGGAAAAAGAGTTCAAGCAAAACCTCTATCATCAAAATTCTCAACTCCAGGGTCATGAATAAATAACCGGTGAGAATTCAGGAACTTTTCAGAAAAAGGATGTTTATGTAGATAACAACGTATGAAATGAGAAGGCAGCCAAATCTACCAAGGAGATAGGAATCAAATACCAAAACAGAGCAGTCCCCAGTGCCTTCTGCAAAATCCAAGTATCTTCCACTCCTGAAAGAGAGGCAGGCACACCACCCTCGTGGCCTTCCTATGGCAGATTAAAGTTTTCTGCAAAAGTATTAGCAGAGTCAACAACCGGGGGGCTGGAGAATACATTTCAGAGGTGTGAGAAAATAATCTTTGGATCTTGTTTCAGCGCCTACAGCTGGGCCGACCACTCCCAACGGGAACCTGGTAGATGAATGTGATGACGACCAGGCCAACTGCCACAGCGGAACAGGTGATGACTTCCAGCTCACAGGTGCAGAAACCATCTTCATCCCATTGCTGTGGCATCTCAGTCCATGTTGTAGTTGAGACCTGCTCATGAACGCCTCTGTGTGTGTGTGCGTGTGTGTGTGTGTGTGTGTGCGTGTGTGTGTGTGTGTGTGTGTGTGAAAATCCTCATGGCACTAGGCATCAGGGTGGAGGGAACTTTGCCAGAACACATGCATCTTCATCTCCTCATGTCATCACGCAAACAAACTGTTCTTCCAAGTCACAGCCATCTGAAACAGTAATTTTAGCCATTTCAGAGTCAAGGGCTGGGATTGTCTTCATTGAATGACTAAGAATGTCTCCATGGCTAACTGTATCTGAGGTTGGGCTTCTCTGGTGGCTCAATGGTAAAGAATCTACGTGCCAGTGCAGGAGACCTGGGTTCATTCCCTGGGTGAGGAAGATACCCTGGAGGAGGGCATGGCAGCCCACTCCAGTGTTCTTGCCTGGGAAATCCATGGATAGGGAGCCTGGCAGGCTGTAGTCCATGGGGTTGCAAAAGAGTCGGACACAACTTAGCAACTAAACAATAACAACAATATGTAACATAAATTGATTCTCATCTTCAACCCTCACCCCCAACCCCAGTAACACATGCTCCATACACTTGAGAACATTTATTTTCAAACAGGAATCAACATGTTTGAGTGGATCCTTCAAATAATTGATGAAATTAGACTTATATTTGAACTGCAGCTTTTAAGTTAGAATTTGTGAATCATTTTACATTAAAATTTAGAAAGTCAGAATTCGTTGCTATTTCACATCACCGCTAACAGATATATCAGGGATGGCATGCACCGTGTGCCTCACTGACTCACAGAGGACGACTCCATAATATTCTGAAATCCTAAAAGCTAGAAAGTGACCTTCTCTTCCACTTGGACTGGCAGAGGAAACATTAAGCAGATGGGGAAGTCGGACTCCACCATTTGGAAATTGGCCAAAGTCCTAGAATTTTCACCCTATTGTTGCCAAAGGTGCTCTGGGACCTTTATTGCTACCCAGGTCAAAGTGCAGTTTCTTACAGCATCTGACTCTCATTTTACATTAAACAGCAGCCCTTGGGTGCAGTCTGTGTTTTTACCCAGATGGGACTCTAGAGAGCCCGTGTAATTCATTTCCATGGGCGAAACTGAAGTTGTTCCCATGTAACTTCATAATAGTGCCATGTTAGTGGCTAATGCATTAATGTAAAATCTGGAGGGACCCCCATTTCCAATTACTTCAGAACCTCTCCTCTGAAAGAGCAAGATTGCTCTGCTACTCTGAGATGGAATAAAGGTAAAATCTAGCTGAGAAGTTTAGTGCCATGAACTGAGTTTACATTTAAATCCTTCCTCCTAAGGCTCTCCCTCCAAATTTCCAGAATAATCGCTTACAGTCAAAAGGCCAATAAATATTACATGGCTATGGGCTTTTGAAAATAAATCTTGTGTTTAAGTAGCCACAAGCCACACACACACAAAAAAAATCTAAAAGACAGAGGCCTTTTCTTTGTAAGATGTCAAGCTCCAGCTGAAAACCATACAGCTAATACGAAAAACAAGAGTACTAGCCTGTGAAGCAGGTCCTACAGAACCTTCCCAAGGTCGCCTGTAAACACTCTCTGCAAACCGTAGGCTTTTTGCAAACCTAGTCACACATCCCATCTGTAGTGAAAATCCTCATAAAAAGGAATGGATACAGTCATCAGAGACTCTTCTGTCCAATTACCCTCTGGAGAAGAGGTTCTTTCCTTTATAAACCCTAAAGTGGTCAGTTAATATTGATTAGAGTCAAAGCCTCAGATTTACTCCTCGCGTCAGAACAACCAACCTTCTCATTTTTGCATTGCTTCATGACTGAATCAATTGAAACCTAAGCCTTTGAATGAAATAGGGCAAGTCTGTTAGCCTCGAGCAAATTGTGAATGGCACCAAGTTGCAAACCGCAGAAAATGGGTCATTTCCAGTGGAAACACTGACAATCCTTTAAAAGTACAAGGTGATCATTTATTTACAGTGTTTAAACTCATTTGTTGGATAGAATCATTTATTTAGATAGAAAAAAAAAGGGGGCAGTCTCTTTTTTTTTTTTACATATTATCCTGGCCCCCCAAAAATGTCATTTTCTCAGGCCAGCACATTTGTCTTAATAATTTGATCAATAGGTGCATATAAGAAGTACTTCTAGGGGTACTGATAAAGTTAACTTCATTCCACCATTAAAAAGAGGTGATTCTTTAACCAACAAGAACCTACTGTACAACACAGGGAACTCTGCTCAATATTATGTGACAACCTCAATGGGAAAAGAATTTGGAAAAGGATACAGGTACATGTTTAACTCAGTTGCTTTGCCGTCCATATGAAATTATTGCAGCTTTGCTAATCAACTATACTCCACTATAAAAGAAAAAGCTTAAAAAAGAAAAGAAAAGGTGATCTTAGAGAGCCTTCTCACACTTCATATTCATTTATTCCATCATGGCCAAATTGTCCTTTTTTAAAAGCTTTTTTCCTCTATGAAGCTCTGTGTTGGTCTTTTCTGAAGAAGGGTATGCTGACAGGCGCCAGTGATTGCAGGCAGCCTAGCCCTCCCTGACCCCTGTATCTTTCCCCAGGTAGCATCTTCCCTCCCGGACTCACACGCAAGTCCGTACCCTCCTTGTTGTATCGGTCACACCTGCAAACTTGGAATGCTTAGTGCTTTGAAACCAAACCCAAAATATTCTTTCTTTCACCCTGATGGGTGGAAGCCTAGAAACTGGGATCAGTGTTCTCTTAAGGTTTGGGTCCTAAATACAGATGGTGTCACTTTAATGTCTTCTCCCAGGGATGACTGATTTGGACATAGTGGGAGATAAGTATTGTAGCCAAATGCTCATTACCTCTCAACAACACTGAGTTCCAGGTGAACTGCACCAAACACACGGAAATAGAGATTTTTCTCTCCTTTGTTTGCTTGCCAAGGTGAAAATTCACCCTTGAAGTTCCTCATTTGCAAATGCCTTTGAAGTCATTAGATAATACAATTGGCTTCAAAGGCACCAGGAGGCCAGATTTCACGTTGGATCTGTGTCTACCCAGCAGCGGAATTTGGCTCCCAACCTCTCACAAAATTGACAGTGCGTATCGGTTTTAAAAAGTGAGTTTTCACCTTGAGTCTTTCTCCTGTAAGACCACTGGGAACGGAATGCTAATGCGTTCTGGCCTCCCTCCAGTTCTGCCATTACAGATTCACCTTCTTAACCCATAATATATATAATTCCTTCTCCTAGCGCCTGCCTCGTTGAGGGCACATGCATGTGTGACCGCTCATTCAGCGTATTTACTGAGCAACCAGGGATAACACGACTTGGTGTCGCAGTGGATGAGCTCAGAAATCTTCAGGCCACCCCAGGAGCTCGGTTTTATGGCTCTCTGATTCGTGAGCTGGGTGATTTCTGACCCATGGGAGCTGTAGGTTAGGACCAGGGCTCAGCCAGAGTAGGAATGATCATAGTCTCTTTATTGAATGATAGTATTGAAAGGTGTACAGTGCATCTCGTAACCACCTCCAGACGTTCCAGGATCAGCATGAGCCCACCCATGTCCTTACCCTGGTCTGCCCAGGACTTTATCTCTTGGGAAAGCAAACAGATGATCCTCAACCATTATCTGCAAGGCAGACGCACATAAGGAGAAATGGCTTTCTCAAGTACCTACATAGTAAACAATAAGCCAGTTTTTCAAGAAGCATTCAAGTGATGCTTGTGGTTTGGGCAAGTTGAGGAACAGGGCTTTAAAACAGAAATCTCAGGCTTCCCTAGTGGTCCAGTGGTTAGGACTCTGCCACTCTTCCACCGCTGGGGGTGTGGGTTCCATCCCTGGTTGGTGAAGATCCTGTAGGCTGCCTGCTGCTGCTGTGGCTAAGTCACGTCAGTGGTGTCCGACTGTTTGCGACCCTATGGACTGTAGCCCACCAGACTCCGCTGTCCATGGGGATTCTCCAGGCAGGAATACTGGAGTGGGTAGCCACACCCTCTTCCAGGGGATCTTCCCAACCCAGGGATTGAACCCCAGTCTCTTGCCGGCATCTCCTGCATTGGCAAGTGGGTTCTTTACCACTAGCACCACCTGGGAAGCCAAAATAAATAAATAAACCAGAAGTGTCAGGATAAAGGGCAGAAAATGGCTGAGCTAAGATACTTAAGCTGAGATGGTAGATCTGAGTTTCTGCGACGTCCTTGGACCAAATATTCCAAGTCAACCCAGACTGATTAAAGTTCACAGCGTTCAGGGGGTTGTTTGTGCAATCTTCCAGCTCCTCGGGACTGTGAAAAAATGTGTCCCCCCTTCCACTTTCCCTGCAGCTTGTCCAAGCTACATACTGGGTGGAATATTTGCCCTTGGGAAAAATAAACAACCACAGCAGCAAAAGAAAGGAGGAATTATAGCTATCCACTTGAAACCTTCAGTTTTTAAAATAGATGGTGGGGACCAGCCTTGCAACACCCTCCCCTCCAAAAGGCACGCATCTGAAACCTTGGGAAACTATTTGAACTTAGAGGTCTAGGTCAAGTTAATACTCAAGTCACTAAGGACCTTGGGAGGCCTTTGGTTTTCATTGTTGCCATTGTGAGCATCGTCGATTAGTCTGGGAGTCAAGGAATGCCCTTGGAAGGAAGTCTGGAATTATCCATACTGTCTAGATGCTTTATGAATAAATGGGTGAAAAATAGTGGTTTATTTGAACTTGGTGTGGTGGTGAGCAAAATTTGAGACAGTTACTCTAGCTGGAATTAAAAGAAGAGTTATTTAAGGGAACTGCTAGCCTTTAACAGAGTATGTAAGAGCATTCTCTGCTGTGTATTGCTTATCATCCTGCTTTTTCTCATCTCGGATGTTACTCTTTCTGTGTTTCAGGTGGTACCACTGTGCTCACCACAGAGAAGCCGACTGTGATAGACAGCACTATACAATCAGGTATCAAACACCGAAGAGAAAATTGATTCACATATGTGTGTCTTCTTCCCCAAAATAGCGCATCGCTGCGCTTCTCGGTTTCCATTTCCCATCAAGGCTCAGCAGAGATGCCACCAGCATCTGGTCCCCAAGCAGGAGCCATAAACACTGCTCCCCTTTCATCCACATGTACATGCAGCAGGGAGCGAGATTTCCTCCCCCATCAGTCACTGCCAAATGGTGACAATCCCCACTCTCAGCGGAAGGAACCAAGGAACATACTTTGTTTAAACGCAGCACATCTAGGACACGGACTGTGTTTGCAAACTCAGGAGAAGGAAATCTCCCAGGCAGCAGCCTGACTATTTATTTTCACCGCCGCTCTGAAAATCGGAGACAGGCGAAGTTTGTCAGTTTTGCCTGCCACAGAGTTGGCAGTTTTACAGCCACGTTTCCAGTGGGTGCACCACGAGATGGTGTGCAGGAAACTAGGGCTGGAGAGGACAGCCTTGAGGCGGACTGCCTCTACATCCTTCTTTATTAACACATGATTGACCAGGGGGTTTTGCAAAAACTTAGTCGGGTGATTATTATGTAGGTGACTACTGAAATGTCTCCAGTTGATAACATTCAGGTAGCAAAGACGTGGGCTTCCCCAGTGGCTCAACAGTAAAGAATCTGCCTGCAGCGCAGAAGATGCGGGTTTGATCCCTGGGTTAGGAAGATCCCTTGGAGAAGAAGTTTCTTGCCTGGAGAATCAATCCCATGGACAGAGGAGCCTGGTGGGCTATAGTCCATGGGATCAAAAAGAGTCAGACACAACTGAGCAATGAACTACAGCAAAAGACATATTAATGTGTCTCTGTTCAGTAAGTTGTTCATAGAGTCCTGTGATGACTTTCAGAGCTTTGCTGTCGATCAGGGCCCAGCCACAGGGAAATGGTCGCCTCCCCCTCACTCTCTGTATTTCGATAGTATTTTTTGAAAATCTTCCCCACAGACACACATGAGGGGAAACAGTGCGTATAAGCAATCAGAGGTTTTACATACTTTAAAAGTTAACCATTAGAGAGAGGTGAACAGGTCAGCTCACCAGCTTCTCCCATTTCCTCTAGTGAAGCCTGCTCAGCCTTGGCCTCCACGGTCACTTATTAACGGGCATGTGGTGTACATGAATGTTTCCTCAACAGCAGACCCTCCCCAGCCAGCAGAAGGCAGAAAGGACTGTTCTAATTAGCATGCTTCCTCAAAGGGTGCTGTCACTCTTGACCTGATTAAACTGCAAAACAAACCTCCCTTCAGTTGAACTTAACCCCAGTCTTCCCCATGGTTGGCTCTGGGTGACAGACTCCCTGCTACCACTGAGCTCATTGTTGTTTAGTCGCTAAGTCGTGTCCGACTCTTTTTGACCCCGTGGACTGTAACCCACCAGGCCCCTCTGATCATGGAATTTCCCAGGCAAGAATACTGGAGTGGGTTGCCATTTCCTTCTCCAGGGGATCTTCCAAACCCAGGGATCAAACCCAAGTCTCCTGCAGTGGCAGGAGGGTCCTTTACCACTGAGCCACTGGGGAAGCCCACCACTCAGCTAAGATACCCCCAAATACCAAAGATGAAACTGAAGAATAGTGTTCAGCTAAATCTTCATGGTGCAGGAGTCCCCTCATACCTTTTCAGGTTATAAATGTGGCCTTGGGGGAATTGGCTAGCTGCCTTTTGCTCGCTTCCCATCTCCCTGATAAATTTCTTCTTTTTTTTCTCACTCAGCCCCATCTGGGTGGTTTTCTATGGGGTAACTTCCTGTAAGCTCTTTATGACTGTCAAAGGGAATGGGGTGAGGTGAACAAGTGAAGTTCTAATAACGTAACAAACATTTTAACTGGTGCTCTAGTTTTCCCTCTTACCAGAGAGTTAATTACAACCACTAGGAAGCTGCCATCAACAGATCTCATCTCTCTGCTTGCCTGTCAAAAGAGCTATGGGTCATCAAAACACAACAACAACCTGTGAACAATAGCCCAAAATGAGATGACTCCCCCTCCGTGCTGGAGGTCTGTGTTATCAAAGCAGGAATGGCTTTGCGAACTTTTAATTTACGGCTCAAAGCCCTTAGCATGATGGCTTCAGAGGGGAGCTCCAGAGCAAACAGTCATCTCACAGTGTCTGCTGTGATCAGAGGGTGGATATATAAATCATGAACCAGTAAGAAGTCAACAGGCCAAGAAGGTGGTGGACTAGTGTCCCAAAGAACCATGTTACCCAAGTTAGAACGGAGGCTTCATTCATACTAAAAAGGGAGAGGGTACAGCTGGTGCTTACGAACTTCTTGGTCCTGGAATCCTTTGTTCTTGCAGCTGTCCATGAAGATCTGGTCACAATGCTCCTATAAAACCCCAGGAAGACAATTCATTATTTTCCGTTCTGCAACTTTTTGTCTGTACATGAACAGAAAGGTGTTGTACCTTTCAAGGTCAGAGCCTTGAGAATGGGCTCTCCTGTATATTTCAGGCTGTAGGCGGCATTCTTTTATAAAAGGTGCAGAGCCAGCATGGCCACACTCAGGCAACAGAGCATAGAGTTAGAGCTAAAGTAATATATCCAATATGGAGTCGGATTTGTTCTCTGTTACAGAACCACAGACCTTACTGATAGGGATGGTCTAGTCTACAGTCAGCCCAGAGTCTTTACAAGTCGCCTTGGTTTCCTGTTTTTCCATTGTCTGAGTCATGAATCTTGTTCTCTTCATTTGTATATAGTGAACTGTCTGTGTTTCTTTGAGGAGTTCTGTTCATTGTCACCTCCTGGCTAAGCCAGTGCTCAGAATCTGAGCATGCATGGAGTCAGAAAGCAGGTCTAACTCTGAGGTTTCCCCTGCTCGTGGTCAGACCCATCTACTGATACCTGGATCCCCAGTGTCCTGCAGGCACCTTGACAAACAGCAGCATATCAGACCTTAAACTTTCATCATCATCTGATTTTGCTGAAGCCACTAGAGATTCAAGCAGAGTCTGAAGATTTCATGCTAAAGATTCTTCTCAATATAATATGTTCAGTGGGCATATAATACGCATATGCTATCTGGGTTGTCATCAGATGCATAAAAGCCTGTTAATGCTCTGCCAGGAACTGATGAGAAGCCCTGCATTTTAAATCCATCTTCCCCTTGGCAGAAGGCTCTTACCCTCCAAGGATCCCCAAACATTCTCTAAATCAGTTCAGAGTATGTTCATGACCCATGGTTACATGGACCCAGGCACCTCTGCTTATTTCCAGCCTATGAGTAAGCGAGCTCACATATCCAATAGAAGTTCTGAAGACCAGATTTGAAAATTAAATCCTTGTGCATATATGGTGCTAATGACGTAACTCTGGGCAGGCTAGGTCCCCCAGGCGCAGCTGGTGCTGGCTCACAGCGGCTATAAATTTGTTTTAAGTTCAGAATATTGTTTCCTGCTATTTTTAAGAGTCAAGAAGGGATTTAGCCAGATTATTCCCAATGAATTTAATGAGAATTGTGCAGCCATGGGGCCTGGGTAACATTTTGAAGATTGAAAGGTCAAATGGACATTGTCCTATATACTGATTTTCATTTGTCCATTTGCTTTTTTCTCTTTCTCTGCCCTTTTCTCCTCTGCTTCTGTCCTTCACTCTTCCTCTTTCCATTTCTAGAAACGTCTGTGTGTATTTTTGTGAGTTTAATAAAGCTTTCTAGCCAGGCTTGAATCTTCAACATTGAGCTGTTCTGTCTCCATGCCCAACCCCCACAAAGGTACTGATTAAAAAAAAAAAATTCTAATTTAACAGGATTGCCATAAATTATATATGATTGAGCCAAAGAGATGAGTAGTAAAATATGAAAAGTTTGAGTAGTCACTGTGTAAAATTCATAGATTGGAAAGAACACTGGAAGATAAAGGTTGACTTCCATTCACTCGAACAGGAGATGTCAAAATTAGTTTTCAGGCAAAGTCGCCCTTTGTCTTGGCCACAAAAATACCCAAGTGCATTTATTTTATGACACTGCCAGAATAGTGATAGCCAAATTCTGGATGGTGTGGTTTTCTGTAAATTATACAATAAATTTAAAGTATTAACAAGGCAAATATTACCAGAAATGTGTATGCTGTAATGACTGATTGCCCTCCTCTCTGTGTAGGTCTTATAAATGACATTTAAGGAGAAAACCTAAAACCACACACATATTAATATTTTTCAATATTAACAGTTTCTAATCCAAGATTACACAACAGCACATTCCAGGGCCGTGGGTGTTGACATCCAAGGTTACTCAACTACTCCTTCATTGTTCAGCTGACTACATCTGCAAAATTCAGTCATGCTGTACAGAAGGGCGGATTTTGGAGAGGGTTTCTCATGCTTTAAGAAGC
Source organism: Aepyceros melampus (assembly GCA_006408695.1). Classification (NCBI taxonomy): domain Eukaryota; kingdom Metazoa; phylum Chordata; class Mammalia; order Artiodactyla; family Bovidae; genus Aepyceros; species Aepyceros melampus. The sequence goes on from SJXQ01002524.1 coordinate 47,273, forward strand.
CCTATTTCATGGTTATGATGGATTGGGCATAAAATATGTATCTCCAGTGACACTACTGCTGTGAAATATAGCCCTTTGCACAAACTGAAAGTGCTTGTGTTATACACATCACATGACTTACTAGGCTTTTCTTTCCCCAGCTGGCCCCGGTGAATCCTTTGGCAGGTCACAGTGTCATTGGAAGGGAGAATCCATCTTGCTCAGTTTTGAGGATGCCTATGGTGCCTTCCTTCCAAAATTTCACATTAGCATTTGAAAGGAGTTCCTTGGAAACTAAAAATGCAAAGTAACTCATTCTTATCTATTCAGTAAATCTTTCCCTTACCGTGCCTCCTGCCTCCATTGTTGAAGTGGGGGAGGGGCAGCGGAGCCCAGACTCAGAAAGCAAGATATTTGTGTTAAACACTTAGACAAAGTTAAAGGAAAGACCACAATGAGATAGGCTCTCAGCCTGACTCTTAATACAGCGTAGAACATCATACTTCCCTTTTGCTACCGAGAGAATGTTTAGACATTTTTTAGATCAGCGGGCAAGCTGCTGGGGGCACCTTCCTTTTCGTCTCAATGCTGCCATCTTGTGGACGCCCGAACTCAGTGAGAAGCAATGGCCGTCATTAGCGAAAACAGCCCCTATTGTGTGTATAATTTTATATTCAGGAGACGAGTGGGACTGGCAGAAGGAAAATAATTTTATCTTCAGGATTATTTTTATTGTTAGCTCCAGTTTACCAAAAATAATTCCAAATATCAAGGGCTTCATTTTCCCCATCCTTAAAAAGTTAACCAAATTCCCCCAGCAAAAAGGTTGAGTAAAAACTAAGGCTATACAAGTTAGAAAAAAACAACAACTCCTCATATCAAATAGCACTTTGTAGAACACACGAAACAAATCATTCTTGAGACTCCCTTCACGCTTTCTTTTTAGAACCCAAAGGAAGCATTTTGAACATTAAAAAATATACAAGTGGGTACCCATTCAAATATGCTCTGGCTTTACTTGACCTTATATTGCAGTTTTAAGTGGGGCAAACAATTTATATGCAAATCTGAAAATTCACTAAAGAAGCAGAGATTTCCCACTTAAAATTAATTGACCTGATATAAAGCACAGAAGTTAAAAAAAAAATCTTATGAAATGCTTCAGAGATCTGCCAGTAAAAACCTGGAGCATAAGCTGGTGTGTTGAGAATACAGATAACCTCCAGGGTGAGATATTCAGCCAAGTCACGTTTCTAGACTTTGGAGGTTCATGGGTCAGTCTCTTAATTAAGATTCTTTTCATTGGTGGATATCAATTTATATGACTATCCTCAAGAGCAGAGTATCTTTTATATTAAATATTGTGGAAATAGGGAGACTGCACAGATGTAATAATACATGCTTTGGAAAGTAACCTTCCTGGAAATTGTATGTACCAAGTTGACAGGCAGTCCATAATCTTTTTTTTGAGCTGGATCAAAAAAAAAAAAGTTACTAAATGTGATGTTGCAAAGTTTGTGCACTCTCCATGCATCTTTTGCATTCCTTGGCAATCCTGGGTGTTGTGGCTTTCCTAGGATTTTCAAGTAGATATTAAATTATATAAATCGTGCTTTCCATGAAGGAATTAAGGACCTTTCTGACCTAAATGATCAAGTGTGTGTTTCTCTATTTGTCTCTGTTTCTTCCTTTCCACCCACTGAAGAGTTTCCAACATATGGTTTTAACTGTGAATTTGGCTGGGGTTCTCACAAGACATTCTGCCACTGGGAACATGACAATCATGTGCAGCTCAAATGGAGTGTGTTGACCAGCAAGACGGGACCGATTCAGGATCACACAGGTAATGGAGGGTTCACTGGCCTCATTTCTGTAAATGAGAGGGTGTTACTGAGGAAGGTTGCTGGGGTCTGTGAGTTTAGAAAATACTACAGAGCATTTACTTGTGCTTTTATTTTCTGGAATTAAAAAGATGCCCTTCCCTAGTAGAGATTCTCTTAGGCCACATACTGGAGAATGCTAAATAAACTTGGCAACTGACCCACCCCTGTGAAAAGTAACAAACTGGGCAAATCAGTGTGTGTGAATTAGGAACTGTTTTCTACTCTTTCTGAACTTTTTTCACGGGACATGCCAAACATAGACAAAAGGAGAAAAATACTAAAATGAACCCTCTCTGTATATAACCCAACTTCAACACTCATCAGATCCTAGGAATCTCATTTTACCTCTAGCATCCTGACTCTGAGTGATTTGGAAGCAAGTCTAGACATAGATAGTGTCATTTCGTTTATTGCCTAATGCTTACTCTCTTGACCCTCGGAGTGGAAGTGGATTGGGGTCAGGGGTTGAAATCTTGTTCTTTTGAGGAAGATAGTAATCTAGCTCATTCTCTCTGAGCAAGAGAAACCTCACCACACCCCAGCTTACAGCCCACCCCACCTCCTGTCTTACTTTCCTTCTAAGATTAATTAGGGTTAGGGTGCACAGGGAGCTGTCAGCCCCTCTAGGAACTCTTACCCATTGCCATCCTGTTTTCCTCCTAGTCATTACTCAGCTTGAGAGATGGACAAAAAACCATCAATGTCCTATTAAAAAAAAACATACATGCATATACTCACACACACACACACACACAAACACCCAACCCACAACCTTCCAGCCCAATCAGTGTTACCGACAACACTGCTTGTTCAAGTCATGATTCCCAGAAGAGACCCCAGAGGGGCATTTGCTGAGGCTGAGACATCTCATTAAGACAGGGTCCCCCTTGATAAGTGGGCCAGTGGGCTGATGGACAGCCAAAGGCTCCTTCATGCTTTACCCACTTGGTTGTTCACTCTGCCCCCAGTGAATACAGCCATTAAGTAGGTTGAATAGGCATCTTTTCATCACGGCTACCTCCTTTCCTAATAAGAATGACAAGGAAATTGGATAAAATTGAACTCCTTCAATTCTAAGACACTTTCAATTGAATCTTAAGACAAGCAGTTTTAGAAAACTTAAAATACTTTGACTGTAAATGGCACTGTACGTAGAAATGGCACCAAATTAACCAAATGCAATTAGCTGAAATGAAGGCAGTAATGGTGGAAAAATTGATGCAAAGTGAAGCAAAAAGGCTCAGTAGGATCTGACATTCAAAGGAGGTTAAAAGCTACGTTAGCCAGAGACAAAGCTAAAAGGCTTACAGAAGTACAGTGCTAATTGAGAAAACGGAGAGAGAGTTCCTGACCTAGAATTGCGATAAAACCCCGAAAGGAAAAATATCAGCGCTTTATGTGTTGGAGTGTCAGAAAAGGCAGGCGTGTCTTAGATGAACGGCTGAGAAGTGCGATTCCTTCAGAAGCATTTTTCTCTTTTGTCCTCCCGGGAGCCCTCCAGATCCACCCAGACCAGAAAGAGCCCCCGCAGCACTAAACTTGCATCATTTGCTGAGCGAGCTGGGTGAGCCTGGCATCTGAAAGGCAGGGACTTGTTAACATGAAAGTCTGGATGAAAAGAGCCCCACACACCAGACGCACGCACACAGACTGCCACAGCTCATATGCGGTGCTTTGCAAATCAGACGTGGAGGCTTCTGAAAACGAACAGTATCTAGGTACAATAGTCTGTGGCCCGATTTTGAATTTATCAAAGGGATCCCAATTGGTTTTCTGCATTGGACCTCTAACAATGGAGCTGTGTCACTTCTTACAGAGGATTCCCCAAACCCGTGGCAGATGCGGGGAGGGGCACAGGAGATGTAGGTATAAAGGAGCGAGTCCGAGCCTGTGGGGCATTCACAGTCTGGTTCTGGGTGAGAAACAGCTCACCCATGCCATGGGTTGAGGGTGTCCAATGGCAGGGGGAGCAGGGGTGGCAGAAGACGGCACAGAAGGGAACCGAGATGCAGGCCTGGCTCAGGGACCAGCTCAGCTAAGCATCCTCAGCCTCATTCTTCTCCACACGATGGGGGCAAGGCGGCAGAGGCAAGGTGAGGGAGGGTCTTACCTGCCTGTCTTGGTGGGCTGAGAGAGGTGGCACCATCACACAGGCAGGTGACCATCATTAGGTAAATCAGTGGGAGAAAACAGACCCCAGGAGTGACCGAGTCTACACGGTCCAGGAGAGACGGAGATCGCACACATTCTGCTGGGGCTTTGGCTTCTATTTCCCACCCTCCTTTCATTATCCCACCCAGCGGTTTTATTAAGAGTGCTGAGCCGGGTGAGGGAGGGAGATGGTGGGCGAGGACACACCCACTCCACCTGGACGCTGCTGACGCTGCGCGCGCCCACATATACACAGTGCAAGAGCATCTCCCAAACATGCCAGCCCCTGGGGCGGCACACACAATACCCCATTGCCCACCGAAGCTCGCCGTCAGATCCACGCTTTCATCAGGGGCGGCGTTCGAGTAGCATTTCTATTTGCAGAGCAAACAGTGAAACACGAGTTGTGTATTTGACCAGGTGGTAGCAGGAGGCAGTGCTCCCACCGGAGGTCATTAACAGCAGAGCTGGGAGTTAGTCCTCCAAGCTCAGCAAGCATCTCCGTTGCCGAAATGGCACATTCTAATAAGCCCCAGAAAAGCAGCCTCTCGTTTCCTGGAACCAGAAGCCCACATCAAACAAAAGCGGGACTCACAGTTGAATTTCAAGCTCTCAGGTGTATTTAAGGAACTTATTAATATAAGCCGTTAAAATAAACTAGGGGAAAAGAATTGGAATTTGAAGTGGGGGTGGGGGGAAATTGCCAGATTATATGGACAGCAGCTTCATTGTTATCAGGCAGTTATAGTAAAACCAAAGCATCATCCACCAGAAGTCTTCCTGCTCCAATGGTAAATAAATAAGAATATATCTAAATATTTACATTTACTCTCTGTGTTCACACACGTGCTGCTCAAGTCTTAACAATTGCATGGAAATAGGTCTTCCAGTACATCTGATCTGCTTGCAATGGTTTAGAGACCAACGCAAGTCATAGCCCATGTCCATGTGACCATACATTCTAGATAAGTGGTATCCGACTATTGAGATTTACAGTTTCCAGCACAAATGTCCTTTCACGGATGCCAAGAGCAGAGCCTTTCACGCCAGTGAGGTTACCTACCATTACCCACTTCACCACCGCCACCACTGCACAACTGGGTTCTGGTGCTCTGGCCAGGAGAGGTTTGAGAGCAGAACTTGATGGAACAGAGACAGAGGTTCATCCATCTGGCCATTCCCCCTAACACAGCTTTTTGTCACAGCAGGAGATGGCAACTTCATCTACTCCCAAGCTGATGAAAACCAAAAGGGCAAAGTGGCTCGCCTGGTGAGCCCCGTGGTTTATTCCCAGAACTCTGCCCACTGCATGACCTTCTGGTATCACATGTCTGGTTCGCACGTGGGCACGCTGAGGGTCAAGCTGCGCTACCAGAAGCCAGAGGAGTACGACCAGCTGGTCTGGATGGCCATCGGACACCAAGGAGACCACTGGAAGAGGGGCGTGTCCTGCTCCACAAATCTTTGAAACTTTACCAGGTGAGCCCCCTCCCTAGGTCGGGAGGCAGCTGCTTCGGGGGCACTGGGATGCTGTTTGAAAGCTATGCAAGTGAGATTTAGGAATCATTCCAAAAATTATTTCAGGTGTGTCCTCAACCTGAGATACCAATGCACTGATGATCTTCTGGGTAGCGTTATTTCATCCTCTCCTAGTTTACAGGCAGAGGACTGATTGCTAAGAAAGAAGGGAAGATGCTACTCTAGAATTATTTAGGGCTGTCACAATCAACATTCCTTTTATTTGCTGCTCTTTCTTAGTTTTAAATTCTGTATCACACAAAGAGAATGTGAGGAGAAGTTTTCTACCATCCCCAAGCAGTTAATACGGATTGAAGAGCAAATCGCGTGCTCATTCCAAATCTCATGAATTTCATTTACGTGCTGTGACTTGAGCTGCACAAGCATTTGTAAACACTGTTATTTGGGACCAAACATTTAAATACTGTGAAAATGATCTCATTTTGTTAGGTGATTTTTGAGGGTGAAATCGGAAAAGGCAACCTCGGCGGGATTGCAGTGGATGATATTAGCATCAATAACCACATCCCTCAAGAGGACTGCGCAAGTAAGTATGGGTTGCTGTAGAAACCAGTACAGCCCTTGCTCAGGGCATGAGTCTATCCACGTTATGGTCTTTGTCATGCTCACTTAGACCTAGAATTTTAATGTGGGCTATAAGCACATCCTATGGATGTGCTTGCTTTGATGCAACAAGGCATAAAGCCAGGTCAGTCTACCTTCAGCTACCGCATCATCTAACCTGGTTCACTTAGAATGTCTGGTTAGTATTCACAGAAGCACACCGTTAATGTGCAACCAAAAATCGTAGCAAAGAAACTTGCAATTTCAAGGCCATGCCTAAACATTGTGATGAAAAGTGGAAAACTCAGACATCTGGGTAATTCCAGATATCTCAATGTGTAAACAAAATAGGAAGCCTTTGAAATTTTTCATCACATGGATTTAATGAAGATTACATTGTGAATGAATCATAGACAACATCATTCTTTGATTTATTATAAAAATAAGTAGAGGTTTCTGACTCTCAGAACAGTTGAAATGCCTCAAAAGAGTAAGTGAAATTTAGAGATTTTGCCTAGCATTTCAGAGTTTATGGATTTTTCTTGGCCTGGTATATATGAATAAAAGTCTTGACATAGAAAACCAATTCATACTCCCAGTTCTTGATATATAATTATAAATAGCATCACTAATGGCAATGTAATAGCACAGTAATTAGTCTTAAGCTCCATTTGCTACACTTAAACTTTTGTTATATATCATGATATAATAGGATGTTAATTATAACAAAATGGAATAAGCCTATTGGGCAAATTTAAGACAAAGGAGGCCTGTTGGCTATAATGGGTTTTTGGTCATTTCAGCAATTTACGAAGTTTTTATTATACAATATATTGGATATATGTAGTCCCTAAAGTGGCAATAATTTGATAGGGTCGATTGAAGAAATTAGAATGAGCAGTGAATAAAGGTCTGCTTCATATTATGAAAGGAAATCTATTTAATGCCACAGTACCTAGCAGACCTTCATAGAAAAAATAATAAGGCTTAATATTTAAGTTACAACTACATTACAAACTCCCCAGCATCCAGGTCTACACAGTTGTTAATATGTCTATTTCATACAGTTACACAGGGCCTATGCTACTTTCATTGCTTTTCCAAGATGGGAAGGCTGATGGTGATGTTTTTGGAATGCGAGAGCAAACTCCACCAACTGAAACAAAGAAGTACATTCAGTTTGGTTCAACAGGTTTTCTCTGATCACCTACTAAGGGCAAAGCATCATCCTAGTGCTACCGTGAATACATAAAGGCTAATACAAGTCCCTGAGCCTTTTTCTGTTCATGTGACTGGGCTGCTTAGCTGTGGTTACTGCTGGGCGTTATACTCAGATACTACACTTGATCTTAGCCAAAAGGCCGAGAAGCGATGGGGCGTTATACTCAGAAAGCCACACTAAAGCACCATGGAAACTTCATGTTCTCCTGTCTTTAAAATGGATAACCAGCAAGGACCTGCTGTGTAGCACAGGGAACTCTGCTCATTGTTCTGTGGCAGCCTGGATGGGAGGGGAACTTGGGGGAGAATGATACATGTATATGTATGGCTGAGTCCCTTTGCTGTTTACCTGAAACCATCACAATATCGTTAATTGGCTATACGCCAATAGAAAATAAAAAGTTTAAAAAAATAGTAAAAACCCAACAACTTTGTGTTGCTGTGACAGTAAGAAGTTGTCTAAGATAATTCTACAATTATTCGTCACATATGTTTCTTTGAAAATTTAGCCCTGGATGCTAGGAGATTATCAGCTCTTTATTAATTATTCATGCATTAATACCACAAATATTTATTGAGTCATGGAGTGTGTTCTGGACACTGTTCTAAATGCTGGGGACATAGGCGTGAACCAGGTCCCTATCCTCTACTAGAATCATAAAGGACACCAGGACTCCACTCCCCCTGGAGACTATTTTTTTTTTTTATAAGACACAGGATGTAGTCTCTGGCCTTAACGAGCTGACATACTATATGGGAAACCAACTAACTCTTAGGAAGCCGTTATCTACAAACGCACAGGATGGCAGCCATATGTGCAACCCCACTTCTGTTTTCTATTTTTAGCAGACTTCTCCACACTCCAAATGCCAGAGCCACTTCCCCACCCTCTCCCCACCGCCTCCACTGCACTCCCCACCCATCTCCTAAGACAACACTCTGCTGCAGCAGGGCTTCCTGGATTTAGATCTGACTCCAATTCCCTAATCATTCAGCACTGCCTCTCTATAGCTCTCCAGTTACCTGGGGGGTCGGATTGTGCTAAGACCTTTGAGGAAAAACCCAGCACAGCCACTGGTGATTAGCGTGTGAGGGTTGATGTAGTTTGTGTGTATTATATTTGGTTGAAAGTTCAAATATGTCTTTCAATTTTCTTTGACTTGTCAGAACCAGCAGACCTGGATAAAAAGAACCCAGAAGTAAAATCGATGAAGCGGGTAAGTTTGTCTTGCTGACTTATTTTTAAAACAGTTTACATGGCTTTTATTATATTTATGGAGAAATTCTGAAACTCGGGCACACCAGGGTACTAGGTGAAAGTCACTCAGTCGTGTCTGACTCTTTGCCACCCTATGGACTATCCATGGAATTCTCCAGGCCAGAATACTGGAGTGGGTAGCCTTTCCCTTCTCCAGGGGATCTTCCCAACGCAGGGATTGAACCCAGGTCTCCTGCATTGCAGGGGGATTCTTTACCAGCAGAGCCACAAGAGAAACCCAGGGTACCAAAGCAGTTCACATAGAATAAACACCCACCCATGTCAATGATGCTCAGTGACGCTGTGCCTGGGCTATTGTGAGAGTGAGTGCCCGATACAGACTTAGGAGAGGCAGTGACAGGTTCAGAGCATGTCGGGGGTAACCCTAGGGGACATATGCTAACCTGGCCCTTCTCAACTGAGCTGGAAGAAGGGCTCAGAGGACAACGACATGAAATAGCCTCGTTTGATAACTATGGAAACAGGAAGCAAGTGAAGACTGTTTCTTACCCAACAGTACTTTTCATACAGTAATTTGAAACCAACCCAAATTCTTGTACCTGACTGAGAACCAGATACAATCTTTAAAGGGCTGGAGCCCAGTGTCTGTTTGGACCACTTGTTCCCAGCCTCTGCTACTTGAAACCCTTGTTTTGCGATAATGATCACAACATTGATGACAGTGATGATGACGATGATGCTGATGGGGGTTTACTGAGGAGCCAATATGTTCCAGTCACTTTCTATAAGTTCTCTTGTCTAATTCTCACAGCTGTTCTCTGAGGATATTTATCCCCATTTCACAGATGAGGAAACTGAAACTCAGCAGTGACTTGGCCTTAAGTAAGATAGGTAATAACTTCCTAGGTGGCACTAGTGGTAAAGAATCTGCCTGCAATGCTGGAGACCCAGGTTCAATCCCTGGATCAGTAGGAGGCCCTGGAGAAGGCAATGGCAACCCACCCAGTATTCTTGCCGGAAGAATTCCATGGATAGAGGAGCCTGGTGGGCTACAAGTTCATGGGGTCGCAAAGAGTAGGACACGACTGAGTGACTTTCACTTCACTTCACTTAAGACAGGTAATTAGGTGGAAGCCTCAGACTTCAAACTGATTAATTCATAAGTGTGTTTTCATTGAACACCGCTTTGTGATCCAGTGCAAGGCATTTGGTTGGAGTGAGGTCCTGCCCGATGTTATATTCCCAGAAGTCTCCGCGCCTCCTGCCAGAGTGGCAGGTGTTGGACACTTGCCCCAGCATCACTCAAGCTGCTGCTTGCAGATCTGTGCCCTATCCATCAGCATCAACACCAGTTGCCATCAGAAATGTGCACATATTAATACCATAGCCAGACTTGGATTTGGTAGAGACAAATAGAGATGGCACCATATTCGCAGTTGATCATCTCAACACGAGGCTCATTTAGCTTAGTTACGTGGTCCACACTGAGATGTAAACTTTATTAGAGATTGTTTCAAAACAGTGTCGCATCAAGGGAGAGAATATTAATATGTCCCTGTGGCTTCTTTCCCCCTGGAGGGACTTGCATCGCATATTTTTAGTTTCCTTTGATTGGAATCCTTGTTGATCAGAACACCATTAAGTAAACACCAGGCCTGTTGCACATTAACATTCTAGTCTCATTTCTAGTATCAGGTAATGAGGCTCAGAGCTCCCATGTTAATAATTTCTCGTGTTCCACTCTAAAGAAAACATTTCCCCAATGCCTGCGTGCAGAGCTGTGTGACCATCTCCAGTGAAACAACCAGGGCAGCAAAGATGCTGATTATTAAATGTGTTCTGTTCAGTACAACACTGACCTGGCTTCTCAATTGGAGCCATAAGCCATTTAAAATAGCAGCAGCAGGCATGCCCTCATTCTGTCGGAAAGCTCTCTCCTGATTGAGTGAAACCATGGTCGATCTAGGGGGAAACTTGAAGATCTGACTTGTGGTAGGACCACCACTCAGAAGGGCAGCTTGGGCATCTTCTCATGCAGGATTTGGGGATCAAACAGATGCATCAAGAATGGTTAAATGCCCTGCTAGATCAATGTGGGAAGGAGAATTTTGCAAAGCTTATAGATCTCATATCTGGCCAAGGACAGTAAACACAGAGTATAGTCTCACGGAGGGCGGGCTGCATAAAATCTGAATTAGATTAGAACCCAGCCCTCACGGCTTGCCCAGAAACAGTGGTTTCCATGTGCTAAGCTTTCTGTCGAAATCCCAGCACCAAAGCCCCAATACTTTCCCTCCCATGCATTGATTCCCAACAACTCTCAAACATAAACACTGGTGTTTCTTGGCAATGGAGGAGCCAAACCCCACCACAGAAATCCCCCAGGGGCTCTTTTGGGAAGGACAGCCCAGAACCAGATGTGTGCTTAACTTCTTATCCATTTCGCTGCCTACCGTCATCTGGTGTGTGAGCAGTGCTCACGGAGCCAATTTTGTTTTTCTCCCCAGGGAGCACACCAGGCTACCAAGGCGCGGGCGAAGGTGATGAGAACATCTCCAGGAAGCCGGGCAACGTGCTGAAGACCCTGGACCCCATCCTCATCACCATCATCGCCATGAGCGCCCTGGGTGTCCTCCTGGGCGCCGTCTGCGGGGTCGTGCTGTACTGTGCCTGCTGGCACAACGGGATGTCGGAAAGAAACTTATCTGCCCTGGAGAACTATAACTTTGAACTCGTGGATGGCGTGAAGTTGAAAAAAGACAAACTGAATCCACAGAGTACTTACTCGGAGGCGTGAAAGCAGACAAGAGGTGAGCAGGCAAGCAGGAGAGTGGAGCGGAGGACAGAGCTTGAGCTGGGGGCCGGCTGATCTTTCACTGTTCAGGCTGGGAAGCGCGTTGATGACGCCAAGCCAGCTTTTTCTCAGGAGCTTCAATGAGTTTGGCCGACAGACACGGACAACTTAGCTGTGTTAACAATCGGAATCCTGTACAGTCAAGCTTCTTTCTGTTGGTTTCGTTGGAATAATCAAATGCTGGTGTTGAGACAAGTATGATTGACTTAATCATTCGAAGGACTCCCCTTTCCCCTTCTCTCTCTTCTTCCTCTTCTGGATTCTTTTCGGAAACTCTGCAAAATCCAAGATGCTGGCACCAAGTGTATTTAGCGAGGCCCCTTTGACGGACACGCTACCTGCAGCCCAGTGCCCAAAATATATTCGAATAACCGCCTTTCAGTGGACTCCTGAAGCTGGCCTTGTGTATAATCGCCCGCGTCGTGGATAGGCAAAGAAGGAGTAGGGTGTTTTCTGTTAAAGTATACCGTAGCCTCAGTACCAGTCTAGTGTGTCAGCTCTGTTTACGAAGCAATACCGTCAGATTTCCTTGATGTTTTCCAGTGTTGTACTCAACCTCGTGCTGTGAACTCCATACAGAAAACTGTGCCATCATAAACACTGCTGGCAACTGGGTGTGATGCGGACAACCGCAACGAAGAATCCTTGGCACTGGCTAGTCTACGTCCTCTCAAGTGCCTTTTTGTTTGTACTGGTTCTCATTGTGTTACATTCACCCGCCCTGTTTTTCGCTGGTGAAAGCCCTCTTCTTGAATCAAACCCTGGGGGCCTGCTGACGAAGAAGAAAGTATATTTTAGTGTGAGATGTCAGCCTCCAGGAAGGCAAGGGCTCCGAAGATTTGGCAACGTGGCTTAATCGTTCCGCTTTTTCCGTAGTTCAATTTCATGTCTCTTGACCCTTTTGTATAAAGCTGCAATATTCTCTCTTACTGTTCTTTCATATGGAATGTATTTTCAAATGTAAACTCTTTCTCTGCTAGCCCTCTGTCTTTTTTCTCTCTTAGGATTTAAGCATTTGCCATTCTTCAGAAAAGAAACTCGCAGCTTTAACCTGCTGGGAATGGCAAACAATTTTACTAGACTTTATGTTGGAAAAATAAATAAATAAGGGAAATTCCTAACTTTGCCCTCCAAAGTATAACTTTGGTTTCCTTGTTAACTGGTTAAAGTGACAGTATCTTTTTTCCTAAAGCCATTTGCTATCTATACCAATCAAATAATCTTCAATAGAAATGTTTGCATTTAATAGAAATAGTGGTTAAGTTGAGGGAAGAAATAATTGGCTTTCAAGTGAGACTCAAAGGGATGAAATTCCCTCAAAATCCAAAAATCAGAGATTTTTACACCCAAATACATGAAAATGACCCATGAGAACCTTCTTGTTTTGAGATTGAGTCAAGCAAGGGAAGTAGAAGAAGGAATGTTTAATTTAAGAAAGCGACCGTAAATTCTGGTGCCTGGGGATGGAGTATTATTAAGATAAGAGAGGGGAAGAAAAGGAGTAAAGTCAAAACAAATATTCTTAAAAATCCATTCAGCAGCAACCCTGAAAAAACAAGAGACTTAGTGAAAGCTTCTAGAAACTTCCATTGGCTCACAATGAGAAAGCCTGCCTTAGAGCTGGCAAGACCTAAGCCACAGAGAAGTAAATGTCTTATGAGGCAGCCTGTGAATTAGCCCGAAGAAGCTTTGGTTGTTTTCCGTGTGTTTGTGCCCTGCCATGTAGGACAGAACTTCCTCCCTCCTGCACTGCTGTAGGTCTCACTCAAATACATTTGTGGGGGTCACATTTGCTTCATGGAGCTGAAAGTCCATTCATCCTGGTTTAATTGAAATGAGAATGCCTTTTGTTTCCAGGAAAGTATTGATCACTATGAAAGAAGAATAGATTCTAACCCCCAGGGGTATCCATTCAGCCGTTATAATCATACCCAGACGAAAGCATTAAGACTTGATTTTTTTTTTTTAGGCAACAGACTTAAAGTTGTCTTCAGCCAAGGAAAAATGATACTGCAACTTTAAATTTTAAAGTATCTTGCACTGATAAATATATTTAAAAATTATATGTTTATAAAGTTATTAATTTGTAAAGGCAGTGTTACAAAATGTTCAGTTTATATTGTTTTAGATTGTTTCATAATTTTAAAAGGTGTAAAATAACATATTTTTTTCTTTATTGAGATCTATAAATCTTTCTGTAGTAAAATGTTTTCATTTTACTGGTATATTATTGCTTATGTTTTGTACCATCATAAAATTTTGTGCAAATTTTTTTTACAGAAATTTTTATTTTCTATGACAATATGACACTTGTAAATTGTTGTTTCAAAATGAACAGCGAAGCCTTAACTTTAAATGACATTTGTATTCTCAGACACTGAGTTGCATAAAACAACCACATAGAACTGAACTGTAACTTAAATTCCAAACTATGACTACTACATTCCAAAGAAACAGTTGAATTAAACATTTTCATAAAATATCCCAAACCTGATGGCTTTTATTATATTAGCTTTGTTACTGTTAAAAGAAATTGGTATTATTCCAGCATCAAATAACTTTCAAGATTTTTTTAAGTTCTTTTTTAAAAATAATATCCTAATAAGGATAGAAGATTAAGAAAACATGTCCTGAAAGTAGAACATCAACCCAAATTGGATACTTGTCAAGATAAGGCATAAAGAATTTGGCCTGATAAATGGAAATTTTTCAACTCCAAATCTTGTGTCAAATGTTTCTATATTCCATTTAGTAAAGTTTTTTTTTTTTTAATGAAATTCCCATATGTCTGTTGGTAAGTTTTGTTCTTATAGAAAATAGGTAATAAACTGGATAGTGTTTATGCATGCAGCTGTGCTAAATTTCATTAGAGGGCAGAGCTAAGCATGGCATTGCAGCTGGCTACTTGGTAATTCTTAGAAATTTTGAGTCCATCCAGGACCAAAATAACAGTAGTATAGTAATAATAATAATTACAATAACAAAGACGAGAAGGGTGGAATCAAAGCATGCTCTCTAGGATAGAGTACCATTCACAAACCAACAGTTCTTTGCTTACCTTCCTCTGATTATAGGAAAATTTAATTCTGAAGCACAGGAAATCTATGAAGGTGGACTGCTCTGCACAGCTCTTCCCAGTGAATCAATAGTGTACTTTTCTCTGGACACTGATGTCTTTGGCATCTTCCAAGTTTTAACTAAGAAGAGAACATTTGCCCTACTTAGTGGAGTTTGAGGTTTCTCTGCTTAAAGAAAGGCTTCCCTGATGGCTCATCAGGTCAAGAATCTGTCTGCAATGCAGGAAAACACAGGAGATGTGGGTTCAGTTCCTGGATTGGGAAGATCCCCTAGGGGAGGAAAATGGCAAAGCAACTCCAGTATTCTTGCCTGAAAAACCCCATGGATAGAGGAGGCAGAGTTGGGTATTTACTGAATTTAAATTCTATTTATGTTCATGGGTGTACCCAGAAAACATGATGACTTATAATAAATCTACCAGAATTAATCCAGAGATACTTTGTGAATTAAGGGCCATAGATTCACGGGTTCTGTTTCCTTGTTTGAGAAACCTTAAACATAAATGCTTTCAACCCATTTCTTATCCCTAGTTAGCTGCTAAGGTAGGCTTTTCCTGGGTTTAAGGAGCTAAATCACTGTATAATTCTTCCCAAAGTCAAGAATAAAATATGTCATAAAGATTGAAACATTTAACTTAAAACATGAAAATTATTTATCATTCCATCTCCTGTCTTCCCTGCTAACATATTAATCACCACTTGCGCTGGATTGTATTTTATCTTTTTGCAAATCAGGATTTTGTAATACTCTATGATGTTTCTGCTTCCCAATGATAATCAGAGCTGTCATATTGCAATGAAAAGCAGTTCTGCCAGAAATTTCCCTAAACTCTATCACGAAGGATTTTTAAGCAGCTTTTCAGCTCACAGGTTGAGAAGCCAGAGGGAAGGAACCTTGAACTAAGTAGAACTTAGCACCAAGAAGCGAATGCGACCAGTGTGATCTCTGGCATTTTTTAAATATTCCAAAGAAACATTGCAAAGTGATACAAATAAGAGCATTATATTATCACACACAAGTCACTTCTTAATAGCACTAAAGATCCCGTGAACCAGTTGTATCATTTCAGGAGAGAAGGAATAAACTCTGTGGGAAACTTCTATGGTGATGATGCTATACTTCCTTATGTTGAGAACATTCTACTTTCACAGCAGCTCTGGGAGCTAAGCTTTGTCATTATTCCTCTTTATAAATGAGGAATCAAAGTTTAGGCAAGTTGAAGGGTGAATCCAGGATGGATTTGGTCTCATCTCCCCCTCCTTTCCTCCTATCACACCATAACCCTGCTTGCATGAGTGTGAGAAGTGCTCACAGAGGGCCTGGCTACTCAAGCCAGTAGCAGCAGCAGCATCCCCTGAAAGTCTGTCAGAAAAGCAAGAGTCTCAGGACATGCCCCAGACACACTGAGACCTTTCAACAAGATCCCTGGATGACTCACATGCCCATCCGTTTGGGTCTGAGAAGCACTGACCAGCCTGCAGGTATACTATGCCAGATATTCCAGAGTTTACCTGGTGGTTTGAGGACACTTCAAGACAGGGAACATACCTGCAGATTCTCAAAGCACTTTACAGAAGAGTCTGAGCAGCCTGGAAAACAGTAAAATTAGAATTGGAAATCTCACTCACTGAGCCTAGAAGCATGTTGCTGGTGAGGACCCTACATGTGGACTTCTCTGAGAGGAATAGATAATGGCTCATGAAGTATGTTGCTTGATGAAACATTTAAAGTGCTATAGAGAAAAGCAAATGGGACTTGCCAGGTGGCGCTAGTGATAAAGGACCCATCTGCCAATGCAGGAGATGTAAGAGACTTGGGTTCAGTTCTTGGTTGAGAAGATCCCCTGGAGGAGGGCATGGCAACCTACTCCAGTGTTCTTGCCTGGAGAATCCCATGGACAGAGGAGCCTGCAGGGCTATAGTCCATAGGGTCGCAAAGAGTCAGAAATGACTGAAGCGACTTAGCACACATGCAGCAAACACTCTGTTAGTCATAAGTGTGATCAGGAGAAAAGGAGGAGGATCCATTTGTGAAGAGCCAAATCCTTCTGTTCAAAAGAAGTTGCCTCATTCATCACACACAGTTTACTGCTTTCCAAAGGTGTTGAAATCCTGACTGGTGTTAAAATCATGAATGGTAAAATAAAGGTCCCATGAGACAATTCTATCATCTTATCTAAAATCCTGAATGGTGAAACTAGGTTGAACCCAATTTAATCTTGCTTAATAATTTCTAATCCTGTTTCTTGGGTTCCTTATTACAACTAAGCAAGAAACTCTAGGGTAATAGTTTTGCTGCCCAATAGTGACTCCCAAGAGAACGTTTTTCTATACAGAAAGATGGTCTTTCTAGACCATATAGAAGGGTACCTATTATGATATAAGGGTTCAATAAATGTGTAACATTCATAACCAAAGGTGGTTTAGTCACTAAGTCATGTCCGACTCTTATGACCCCATGGACTGTAGCCCACCAGGCTCCTCTGTCCATGGGATTTTCCAGGCAAGAGTACTGGAGTCATTTGCCATTTCCTTCTCCAGGGGATCTTTCCGACCCAGAGATCAAACCTGGGTCTTTTGTACTGCAGGCACATTCTTTACCAACTGACTGAATTTTATTAATATCACTGCCCCATTAATAGAGTTGGAAATCTCTTGCTCTGGCAGAATGTTGGGTTGAAATGGACCTGTTCTCTGGTGATGGTACTATAACAGAGCCTCACCCTTCAGCAGCTTGAATGAGACAACTTGCCAGGATAGAGAGTAAGTCTGGTCTCTGGGATGCTCCTTTCAGTGATTTTAGCATCTCCCCTGCCCATCACTTTTAATGCCAGTTAATTAATACACTCTTCAAGGCTCCATCAACATCTCACAGAGAGGTGGTGCTGGCAACACTAATGATCTTGATATAATCCTGTCAGGAAACCATTCCATGGCTTATTAGGCTATCCTTGCTCTAATTTCATCCAACTTCTGAAAAATTTCAACACCGACTAAATTGCTTCTTGACTTTGAATATGTGATTCTATTTAAAGCAGATTCATTACCCTCAGATCATTTGCAAAATTTCTGCTGTTATTCATGCCTTCTATCTAAAAAGACCTTATATTTAGAATTTTAGACATAATTTTTCTTGGGTCATCTTTTAATTTTATGTATATTCAAGCTATCAGGAAACCATTCCATGGCTTATTAGGCTATCCTTGCTCTAATTTCATCCAACTTCTGAAAAATTTCAACACCGACTAAATTGCTTCTTGACTTTGAATATGTGATTCTATTTAAAGCAGATTCATTACCCTCAGATCATTTGCAAAATTTCTGCTGTTATTCATGCCTTCTATCTAAAAAGACCTTATATTTAGAATTTTAGACATAATTTTTCTTGGGTCATCTTTTAATTTTATGTATATTCAAGCTACCTAAGTTCCAATGAATTATGAGAAGAAATACTCTGTCATCAAAATAACATCCTTCTGATTTATTTCCTGTATTTATTAGAAAGTTTGGGTGTTTGGAGAGATCCACACAGTGACCCAGCTTGGTTTTGGTCCCTGTCCCTTAAGCACCCAGAGCTCAGACAAGGATGTGAGTGCTTCAGCTAATCAGCAAGTGCATTACTGAATCTACTCTATGAAAACTTAACTCCTTATCATCATGACCACTGCAAATTTCTGTATGCTTACTGTGTATCAAACTTTACTGGATGTTACCACTAACACTTAAAACAATCTTATGAATTGAGGTTACAACAGCTGAGGTACAGGATTTCCCTGGTGGTCCAGCGGTTAAGAAGCTACCTGTCAATGCAGGGGACACAGGTTTGATACCCACTCTGGGAAAATCCCACACACCACAAGGCAACTAAACCCATGCACCACAACTATTGAAGCCCACACTCTAGAGCCCATGCTCTGCAACAGAAGAAGCCACAGCAATGATAATCCCATGCACTGCAACTATAGAGCAGCCCCCTCTCACCACAACTAGAGAAAGCCCATACATAGCAAAAAAGATGCAGCATAGCCAAAAGTAAATAAATAATTTTTAAAAATAATAAAAAACTTAAAAAAAAACAGGTCAAATTGTACCCAGGGTGCAATCCCAGATCTGCTCCCTATTTTTTCTTTCCATACAAATTATCACCTTTTTGTTTACTATATACCTTACTCATTTATTTTATTATCCATCTATACTGAAAAGTGAAAAAAAGTGAAAAAAAGTGAGTCTTAGCCGCTCAGTCACGTGCAACATTTTGCAACCGCATGGACGGTAGCCTGCCAGGCTCCTCTGTCCATGGAATTCTCCAGGCAAGAATACTGGAGTGGGTAGCCATTCCCTTCTCCAGGGAATCTTCCTGACCCAGGGAAGAAATCCAGGTCTCCTGTATTGCACAGATTCTTCACCATCTGAACCACCAGGGGCACCAGGGAAGCCCCACTAATACTAACAGAATGCAAATTCCACGTGGACAGTGACTTTTTGTGTTTAGTTCCCTGCGGTTTCCGCAGCACATAGAATAGCTCCTGTCACACGATAGGTCCTAAGTATTGTTGAATGAAGGAGCCATGGTGATTGGTTGGGAAAGGAGAACTTCGGTGGAAATGGAAATGAGGGGAAATTTTCAGGGCAGGTTTACCTACCAGGAGTTTGTTCTGGAGCAAGAACTTGGAGGGTTCGTATATTTTCTTAAAAGACATTTCTTTCACGCCCTACTGAAACAGAGCAGGAGCCTATGGTCCTTGCGACTCCTGTCCTCAGCTTGCCTTTTATATGTAGAAAAACTTCAGCCTTTAAACAATAAGTTTAATCAGAGAATTGAGAAAATACACAAAGGAAAACACTCAAATGAGACCAAGTAATAATAGTCTGGTCATTAAGCAATGTCAAGGACCTTTAGTTCCTCCTCAAGGGCTACAGATAATATTCTGAGCCATATCTTGCGAACTGTCGTATAGATACTGAAACCCCACCAGCTGAAAGAGGTTAAACTGCAGCCAGGACAGAAGCAGCCACAGTTCTGAGGACTGAACTCAAAGAAACGGGAACAAATCAACTGTGGAACTAAAGGTTAACTGTACTTAAAACAATTAAGTTGACACTGATCAGACCACCCTGTGACCAAGTTCAAGATGACAGTCAGAGCCGACTGTGATGTTTCCTCCCTCCATCGAGAAAAACGCTCTTGCCCTGTGATTATCAGCCAGGGGGAGCTGGCCTTTGGACAGAAGTTGGCCGTCAGCCCCACCCCGCCACCCCCACACACGCAGGTTGCCAGCCTTTGAAATAAAGCAAACTTGCCTTTCTACCAACTCCGCCTCTTTATCAGCCTTAGAACGACAAGCGGCGTGGAATCCCCACTCCCGCTCACGTTTGTGGCTCCCGCCGTGGGGCTCTCGCGATATCTGGCTCCCAGGATTTTCTCGCGCAACGTCGCCGCCATGAGGACGCACCAGGGCGGCTGTGAGGAGACGCTGCTCATGGCTACCCGTCCCAAGGAGAAGGGTTTCGGGGGATGCTCCTAGTGGCTGCTGAAACCGTTTGCTTCGGGGATCCTCCCTCTTTCTCTGCTCGGCACTGGCTGTTAACAACGCTTTTCCTCGGTGGAACGGAAACGTGCGTCTGGAGAGCTGACGAGCTCCAAGACGCAGTAAGTCAGTCAGTCCACTGGTGTGCACCTGGGCTAACTTCTTTTGAGCACAAAGTGCTGTTTGGGTATTTGGCTAGTTGGTTCTGACACGTGTCTGTTATCGAGGACCGTTTGTGTTGGGGAAGTGTTTGCTAGGATTTGTGACAGTTCTGCTTTCCGATGTGTGAATGTATATTCCCTCCCTGGAAATTAATGACATCCCCCCATTAGAGGATGGGAAATTTGGTGCGGCAGAGCCCACTCATTCTTTAATTTCTTCCTTTAGTGATGAAAGTGAAAGTTGCTCTGTCTTGTCTGACTCTTTGCGACCCCATGAACTATGTAGTCCATGGGATTCTCCAGGCCAGGATACTGGAGTGGGTAGCCTTTCCCTTCTCCAGGAGATCTTCCCAACCCAGGGATCGAACCCAGGTCTCCCGTATTGCAGGCAGATTCTCTACCAGCTGAACCACAAGGGAAATCCTCCTTTAGTGACAGAATTCCCAAGATTCACCTGCACATCTGACTTCCCAGGAGAAAGACTACCTTTCCCAGCCCCCCTTGCTACTCTGTGCCCTTGTGACTACTATTGAGCCAGTCATATGGGACAGGAAGTGATGCTTGAAACCTCAGGTTCCTATCTTTAAAAAACAGTAAATATGCCCTTTCCTTGCTCTTTTTCTCTTCACACTGACTGCCTGTGGATGTACCAGTGAAAGCCAAATGCCCCCATAATGCATCGACACATTGACAAGCAGGTAGAATTCAGGCTCCCTGACACATCTGTGCCACCAACCCAGATGGTTCATGTTCAGTTAGTTACATAGTTCAGTTCAGTTCAGTTGCTCAGTCGTGTCTGACTCTTTGTGACCCCATGAACTGCAGCATGCCAGGCCTCCCTGTTCATCACCAACTCCCGGAGTTTACTCAGACTCACGTCCGTCGAGTCGGTGATGCCATCCAGCCATCTCGTTTTTATTTAAAAACTTATAATTAGAAAATAAAATAACAGGATATGACAAAATAGGACTTTCAAACTTAAGCCAAATGGCTGAACAAACTAGCATCATTACAGGTTTAATAAATAACTTAGTAAAGAACAAAATAGTTTTGAGAACAGAATTACTAGCAGAATTCATCCGTAGTAGCCAAGACAGGAATGAAACAGAGCTCTTTCTAGAGAAAGCTGACCCCCGAAATTCTCTCTCATTGGTTTTTATCTCCTGATGCATGAATCCCTGCCTCAAGGACCAAACATCCCTGTTTCTGTGCCGCTTCTGGAGAAATTCTCAGTGAGACTCAGAATGGAGTGGAGAACAAGATGCCAGAGGGAGCCAGGAGAAAACTCAGAGACATTAAAGTATTAAATCATGAAGAGGTGATCATCTGTGTTCCTGGCCTCCAAGAGGTTCACATTTCATTAGCTTTGGAGAAATGATATCAGAATATGATGCAGTCCCAGTGGGATTGAAATTTGTCATTTCCTGTTGAGGAACAGAGGGTTTTTTTTTTTTTAATTAAGTGTTGAAGTGTCTGCGTGTTACTCTAACTTCTAAGGATAAAGTACATTCATGTGTTCAGTGCTCTGGGGAAGGCTCCAGAGTATGCAGTTGCCTTGCACATTTGAGGATGGAGTCTCCTCAGGCATTTTCACACCTGTTACAAAGATCCTAGAAAATCAGCTGGTGGCCATCTTACCCCAAACACAAAGGAAGGAGGAACAAAATATTGTAGAGGGAACACAGTAACTGAAACTGGGGATGACCGAAGAAGACAACGGGAGGAAAAAACCCTTCATCAAAAGCCTTCCACAGAACCTTGGTTATTTAGTATTGTCACGCGAGTGTACGTTCCTTGGTTCTTTGTCTCGTCCCAACAAAGATTTGGAGTGATGGACATTAAAGCCCCCTCGGCGTGTCACAGCTCTCAGGTCTTGGATAGACCGTGTTATAGATCTCAAGTCTCGAATGGACCATGTTATAGCTCTTAGACAAATCAGTGTTACAGCTCTATTTTATTTAGAAGATAGCGGGAAAATCCTTCTCGAGGCGTGAGGGCACATCGATCCAAAGACAGGAGGAGAAGAGCACCCCAGCGCGCGGGGAGGGGGGAGCGGCTAGCTTTGGCTCCTCTATTTATATGTTTATCTCTCCCTGGGCCTGTCCTATGTAAATTGGGGCAGCCAGGAGTGTTGTTTGTTTTACCTGAGGTCCTCACTCCGGTCCTCAGACCTTCTTTTGTTCCATTTTTGCTGGCTTTTCCCGTCCTTGCCTTGTAGCCACTGCCATTTTGGACTCCTTTTCCCTGTTCTACCTACCTAACAGTATGCTCCCATAAAAATGGTTCTGAGGGACTAATGTTTTCAGGAAATGCTATATACAACTACATCCTTCTTTAAGAATCACAGCTGCTTTGATATGCTAATACATACTTTAATTCAGAAGGTCCCACACTTACCCACGAAAAATATCTTGTGTGCAATACTTAGACAGTTTCCCCGTTCTGAGAAGTGGTTGGAAAGTAATAGGCTAAGAAATAGATTTGTTTGCATGAACACAAGACAGGAACATTAGGTTAAGTCGTAGTTGGAAGCATTGCCCCAAGATGCGAAGTGGTCCTTAAGGTTCTTTGTCCTAGTTGAGCAAATAAAGGACGGAAAAAAGCCCAAGAGAATTTTTGATGAGGGAGACACAGACATGCAGGAATCATAGGGACGAAATCTCGGCCAGAATTTACAGCATGTCTCTATTCCATACTCTCAACAAATTCTTTATGCTAATGAGCCTAAAATTATCTCGTATCATCCTCCCCAGCTTAATCACCCTTGATTACCTCTGGTGTGCGCTGGTAACCTCAGGTTAAACAATGCAGGCAGCCCCTACCTCTTCCCAGGCTGTGACAGTGTATCATAATTGAGCCATTTCTGCCTCTCTGGTCACCCTCCTATTCTCCAAAGTGCATCCTCTGTACATTAATCTACTAGTTAAATCTCGGCCAGAATTTACAGCATGTCTCTATTCCATACTCTCAACAAATTCTTTATGCTAATGAGCCTAAAATTATCTCGTATCATCCTCCCCAGCTTAATCACCCTTGATTACCTCTGGTGTGCGCTGGTAACCTCAGGTTAAACAATGCAGGCAGCCCCTACCTCTTCCCAGGCTGTGACAGTGTATCATAATTGAGCCATTTCTGCCTCTCTGGTCACCCTCCTATTCTCCAAAGTGCATCCTCTGTACATTAATCTACTAGTTAAATATTGATAGCAAGCCTCTGCCTTAATATTTACCTTGTTGCTCCATTATTGCTATATACGGGGTGATTATTTGTTTCTGTCTTCTCAGCATGTTTAATCAGGACTGAGTCAAGCTTTCCTATGTTTAACCTTCTCGTCCAATCATAGCGGGAGAGTGTTTGAGAGAGTGTTTCTGACACCAGCTCTCAAATGATTCTCTGTGCTTGCTCAGTGCATGTGCCACCACAGCCAGTAGGGGTCAGAAGGGCATTTCTCTTGGGGTCAGGTGGTTGGTAGTGAGAAAGGAAAGCCCTGGAGCCTCTGTCTCATGTTGAATATCTCCCTTTGAACGTGGCCTCCCAAATATAGTCTAAGGGAGAACCAGGGTCCACCAGGTAGCTTCTGTGTTTTTCAATAGAGAGTTAGCCCTGGAGCTCTTCAGTTCAGTTCAGTTCAGTTGCTCAGTCGTGTCTCACTCTTTGTGACCCCATGAATCGCAGCACACCAGATCTCCCTGTCCATCACCATCTCCCGGAGTTCACTCAGACTCACGTCCATTGAGTCGGTGATGCCATCCAGCCATCTCATCCTCTGTCATCCCCTTTTCCTCCTGCCCCCAATCCCTCCCAGCATAAAAGTCTTTTCCAATGAGTCAACTCTTCGCATGAGGTGGCCAAAATACTGGAGTTTCAGCTTTAGCATCATTCCTTCCAAAGAACACCCAGGGTTGATTTCCTTCAGAAAGGACTGGTTGGATCTCCTGGCAGTCCAAGGGACTCTCAAGAGTCTTCTCCAACACCCAGTTCAAAAGCATCAATTCTTTGGCACTCAGCGTTCTTCACAGCCCAACTCTCCCATCCATACATGACCACTGGAAAAACCATGGCCTTGACTAGACGGACCTTTGTTGGCAAAGTAACGTCTCTGCTTTTGAATATACTATCTAGGTTGGTCATAACTTACAGCACCTAAACTTGCTATGACAGCAGCCACCCCATCCCCACAAAGACTGTGGAAAGTGCCAAAAATAGAGACCTAGATGCCACCCCTGGTCTTGAGTCTATTAGAAGCTCTCTGGCAAGTAACTGCTCTCTGTCCGTTTGCCTTGGCTGCCTCACCAAGTTGTGGGGAAGTATTAAGTCATGAGTGAATGAGAAGCAACTTTGAAAATTCACTCTGCTGGGAAATAAAGATGCTTTATGGCATAGAATTGTAAATATCATCCTTGAATCAAGAGGATCTTTCTGTGTTAATCCTATGGTGTCAGTGACAGATTCCAACATATGTTTCCCAAACTGGAATCTGTGACCTCCCCCAGCAGAAAGGCCACAGTTGCCTTTGGCATGTGTATATTTGGGGAGGAAATAAAAATTAAATTTTAGGCATTTTTGTGCTGCAATCAAAAGAAAAGGATTTAACAGATGTACTCTGGGCTCTTTGCAAGTAGTGAGTTGGGAATTCTCTTTCTGCCTCTCCACCCCCCACCCTGATAAAATGGAGCCAAGCAAGTGAATCTTCCAGAAAGTCACTATCTGACTTTCAATGAGAACGCCTTGCAATTTAGAGACTTTAGGTAATATGGATATCACATTAGGCACATAATTTAAAGTTCCTTCACTGGGTGGGTCCAGAGGGTGCCAGCTAGGCAAATGGTCCTTCACATTGATAGAATGAATAAGAGTCAGCACACAGTAGTGACTTTTCCAGCTGTTTCCCACGTGGTTGTTCCCATACTCTGAGTCCTGGGAAATTGAAGGCTTCTGTGGCAGTAGTGAAATCTACAGTCATAGAACCTAGAATCTGGGGACTTTTCGAATAGTCTATGGTTAAGACTCTGCTTTCCAATGCAAGGGATGCAAGTTGGATCCCTGGTCAGGGAACTAAGGTCACACAAGCTGCAGGGCATAGCCAAAAGTTTTTTAGAAAAAAGAAAGAAGAAAAAGACTAGAATCCAAATTGCTAACCTCCAAGAAAGCTACGTGCTTTGTGCCTGACCCATTCTTCAAAGGTTTCTGATTATTTGACATTCCTCTAGAACACTATCCCCTGTCAACCTGCCTTGCTTTTTGCAGAAAATTGGAATACTCTCTCACCTCCTGCTTGATCCTCCTTGATTAATTGCCTCAGAACTTCCAACTCAATTTCGGAGCTCATTTTGAAATTTTCCACTTAGGATAAGCTTTCCTGCTCCCCATAAATGAGAGAGAGCCACTGTCTAGGTCCCCATAGCATAAGTACAGACCACTTCTAGCAACATCACATAAACTTTATAACTATTTGTTTACACTTATATAGGTCAACCTTTAAATAATTAAATCAAGGTCATTCTAGGAAATTCAATATGAATTGAACATTCCAAGAGTTCAATGCAATAAACTAGTTACAAAGGTATTAAGAGAGTTGATAAGCTCAAGAGGGGACAATGAGGCAATGCAGATTGTAATGACACTGGACAGCTGCTAACTACCTGCTGGGTGGGCTGGAGGAATGACGGAAAAATAACTGGTATCAGAATTCAGAAACAAAGGCTACCTGGCCAGATCTGGCCCATGGGAGCTGGCACCCCTGGGTCACCATCCAGAATAGAAATGGGGATGGCTATCCTAGCGTCTCCCATTCTTCATTCTACTGCTGGTGCTCCTACCACCTTGAAACTGACCTGAAGCCAGTGACTCAGAGAGCCTGGCTCAGAGACACAGCTTTCAGGGAAAAGTCTAAGATTGCATCTGAAAGCAAAGAAGTAAGCGGCTGACTTGACTTCTCTCCCTCAGTAGATGGTGAACTTTGTTTGGTACCCTCAGCACAAGATACTATGTAGATCTGTTGAGCAAAGTACTGACATAAGTGAGATCTATTTTCTTTGTAATCTTGTCAAAAGGGCTTATGCTTTTTTAGAAAAATAATACCAATTCTTTCAGCCTACCTTAAACCATTTTCTTTCTCTTCATCAAACTGAAAATTTCTCTTTTTCTCCCTTTAACCACTGTCTTTCCATCTTTGTGGGCTTTTCACAGTTCCCACATTCCCAGCATTCCACGGGGAAGATAAGAAGCTGCTGGTAATCTTGTTGGAAATTTGCATTGAGTTCCCTAGGGCACTGCTCTGGAGGCCAGCCAGGCTAAGAAAGGAGCTTCTTTTGCTATCAGACACTTTTTAAGTCTTTTCATTATCAATTCACCAGTGCAGCACATAATGAGGTCTTGTAGTAGCAGACAGGGAATTCATTTCTCAGCCAAGTGGCTGAACTTGTAAGCTGCCAGATCGTGGACCATTATCTATAATTACTCCTTGGGTATTGAGCAAAGATCGTTTTATTTGTAGGGTTAAAAAAAAAAAAAAGGCAGGTCTTGCTATAGGTTTGGTAGATTAAACTCAGGCCAAAGGAAGATGAACTGGGGTTGCTATCTTAAGAGGGGATGTTTCTCTCCTCCAGGACGAAATCATTTGCCCCCTACCTTGGCCAGAAAACCACCTTCAGTGAAGCTCCTGACTATGACACGTGAATGTGTGTTGAAAGTGAAATTCTCTCATTCATGTCCGACTCTTGTGACCCCATGAACTATACAGTCCATGAAATTCTCCAGGCCACAATACTGGAGTGAGTAGCCTTTCTTTTCTCCAGGGGATCTTCCCAACCCAGGGATCAACTCAGGTCTCCCATGTTGCAGGCAGATTCTTTACCAGCTGAGCCACCAGGAAAGCCCAAATGTGTGTTTACTGGTCTCTAAAACCCTGGGTTCTTTGCTATTTGCTTGCTTTTACACGTGAGTTCACTGTCCATGAGCTTTTATTTCAGTCACATTTCTCAGGACTTGCTTATAAATCAGCCAGATGCCAGATTCCCTACCCAAATGCAGAGAAAGAAAAAATCATACACTACTCCAGGGGGAAACAAAATCTGGAAAACTGAATAAGCAAAAAATATGTTGCTGCTTGAGGAAGACGGGTGAGAAGGTGGCAGAGATGTGCTTGAGCCTGTTGCAGGAAGGGGGACCCCTTCCAGGGCCCGAAACTGGGCTCTTGTCTAACACTCGGAAATGAATTGTCCGAGGAGACACATCTGCTGACAAAGCAAGAGATTTTATTGGGAAAGGGCACCCGAGTGGAGAGCAGTAGGGTAAAAGAACCCAGGAGAACAGCTCTGCTGTGTGGCTCTATGGTTTATGGTGATGGGATTCGCTTCCAGGTGGTCTTTGGCCAATCACTGTAATTCAGAGTCTTTTCTGGTGGCACACGCATCACTCAACCAAGATGGATGCTAGCGAGAGGGATTCTGGGAAGTGGATGGACACAGTGTCTCCTTTTGACCTTTCCCGAACTCTTCGGGTTGGTGGTGGCTTATTAGTTCCGTATTCCTTATCAGGATCTCCTGTCATAAAACAACTCATGCAAATGGTTACTATGGTGCCTGGCCAGGGCAGGCGGTTTCAATCAGTGTGCTTCCCCTAGCAACCCTACTGGTATGAATCCACCAAAAGGTGATTATGTGGGTCTCTTCCCAACTCAGCATTCAGTGAAGTCATATTGGTAGCTTGAAACTGACCCAAGTGAGAATATTTCCACCACACAAATAGGCAAACACTACGAATTGGTGCTCTTTCCTTTTCCTTTCTTTTCTGAGATCCTATAAAACGTTTGCCAGTGAGCCATGGGAAGGAAAGAATCTCATTTTTGCCAGCCCTTGCCCTTTGATAAGGGGCTTTCCGGGTGGCTCAGTGGTAAAAGAATCCTCTTGCCGCTGTAGGAGCCATAGGAGACACGGGTTCAATCTCTGGGTCAGGGAGATCCCTTGGAGAAGGAAATGACATCCCACTCCAGTATTCTTGCCTGGAAAATCCCATGGATAGAGGAGTCTGGTGGGCTACAGTCCATGTGCAAGAGTCAGATAAACTGAACCAACTGAGCATGCGTGCACGCGCACACACACACACACACACACCCCCTACCTTTGATGAAGCCCATCAGATAAAGACCACCATGGACACACCAACAGGCAAACAAATTTAGGTTTATGACTTGCTACATCAGGAATGATCAAACACCACAGGATGTGGGACAGCTCATCACAGGGGAGCTGGGGTGGTGCAGAGTGATTTAAAGAGAGACTGGGGAAGAGGGAACTGCTCTGCAGTGGAGGCTGCCGGGCTGCAGGCAGTTTAGAAACCTGGAGAGCAGTACTTATCACCGAGGAGGGAGGAAGGATGAAGTCGGAGGCAGTCATTGGGAATGTTGTTATTAGGTAAGAAAAGCAGTGATTGCTCTGAGAAGGGAGGTCACTCATCATTTCTCAGCTGTGGTATTGCCCTGGGAGGCACCCCATGTGGCCTCAGCTGGGTCCCATCAGAAACTTGTTCTATTTAACTTGTGTTGGGGACATCACAGTCTGATTATTAGCAGTGCTAAGTGGACTCAGGGTCCTGTTTCCTTGGAAACTGCCAAGTTGAGATAACTGTGGAATGTTGTCTTCAAAGGCCTTATCGCCTGGTTTGGACACCAGGGCTGCTTCTGTGTCAAAGTGACCCACAGGCTTGGAGCCTCCAGGCGAGAATGACCATCCATTCCCTCTGAAGTGAAGCAAACAACAGAGTTTTTCACTGTCTGAGATGAACAAAAGTGGTTTTCCCGGGTTCACACCTCAGCAGTCTTCACCTGCTTGCCATTGCTTATTTCATATGCATGTGTCTGGCGACTGGATTCATAGGGGACAAGGCTGCATTTTTCCCCCAAAGGAAGTGCCGATGCAGAGGAAGCTTTTAAGGTTTGAACAGCTTTGTGTCTTAAATACCTTTCTTCTCCAGAACGAGGCACAGAGCCTGGTACAAAGTCAGTGCCTAATAAATGCTTATGAAGTTCAATCCTAGGGGATGGAGTTATTAGGGAGAGAAATGGGACTCTCGAGTCCAAATTGGGCTGCTGGAACCACATTGTTTAGACAGTTCTATATTCTGCTTGTTTACAAGTTGTTTGTTACCATTGTGATCAAGTTCCTTTTTCTGTAGCAAATATTGTTCCAACCTCTCACGGATAGGAAGGAAAATGTGGTATCTGCAGCTGTGCCCTGTAGGTGTGGCCCTGCTGCGAGTAAACATACAGCGTGACCTTCTGCAGGTCACATCCATATGGCCACAAATCCCCAGGTTTCAGCAGTGTTGCTCTTATTTTGGTCCACAAACCACCCGTACTTGGATCACCTTGAACTTGCTTAAAAAACGCAAACTTCCATCCAGGGGGCATTATGGTTTTAGAACAGCCGATCCAGATTGTGTAATTTTATTTTTTCTCCAGTAAGGTCTGTTCATCTAAAAATCAATAGGAATGTATTGATTCACTCGTCCCAGGACCAAAGAGAAAAAGACACTCAGGGAGCTTACAGTCTTCTGATAAACTCATCTGCCAGGACTACTTGCCTTGATCTGAGAGAGATCTTGTTTTCCTTTATTTAGACTAAAAAATTTAAAAAATGACATCACACTTCCTGGCCCACAATCAGAATTGCTAATATTTACAAGCTAAGCTGTTTGCAAGCTCAGAGGGTGGGATTGCTTGGGAGTGGGTTAGTGCTTGCACTAAGCCAGGTTTTCTAGCTGCCTCCTCCACAGTCCACTCCCCAAGTCCGTACTCTCAGCTGTTAGTTCAGTGCAGTCTGGCACCCAGTCCTTGGCCCCACCTGACCAGCCCCCCAGAGGGCCTGTTTCTCCTGTCCCTTCCAAACTCTAAGCTGCTCCCTGTACAGGGTAGGATCTCACCTGCTCAAAGGCCAACAGTGCAGATGATGATGTCCTGCCTAGGGCAAACTTTGACTAATGAGGGACAAGACAGGCCAGAGCCATCCCACCCCAAATACACATGCCCACAGACTGTCCCAGGCAAGGGCCTCCCTGGAAGAGCACCCGTAGGCAAAGAACTCAGGCTAAGACCTTGTCTCTATGTGTCTAAGTCATTTCAGTCATCTCCGACTCTGTGCGATACTGTGGACTGTAGCCCACCAGGCTCCTCTGTCTATGGGACTCTCCAGGCAAGAATACTGGAGTGGGTTGCCATGTCCTCCTCCAGAGGATCTTCCCGACCCAGGAATCGAACGCTTGTCTCTGGCATCTTCTGTATTGGCAGGTGGGTTCTTTACCTCTAGCACCACCTGGGATGCTTTCTCCCCAATTTGTCTATTAAAATACTTTAAATGTCTAGCTTTGGCATTATGGGTAACCATGACCATCTCTGCCTTGACATCAAGGATGGTACTTTGCTCCTATTTGTTTATCTAGTGCAAGGATCATGCCTTCAATAGCGATTCAGTAAGTGTGTATTTAATTGAATAATTCAAAGTCTCTGTCCTCAAGAGACTTGCAGTCAGAATTGCCAGGTACCTGGTGCCATCCTTGAAATGAGCTTGGCCCCTTCAACCATCATGTACCTGAGCTACCCTATGAGATCATACAATATCAGAAGTGAAAAGTGGGAGAGAAGAGAATAAAAGAGGTGATTGATTATAAAGTTCCAAAATGAACTGCTGAGGGGACTGTGATTGTCCTGGTGTCCTGGGCTATGGTAGTCACTGGTGTACCACAGGGCTGGTGAATCACCTCCATACAAGAGCAACCAGCTGAAGTCTTTCAGAGGCTCAACCCATACAAACACATCTCTGATTTTAATATGCAAATCATATAACCTTATCTTTTGAGGAACTTTTCTATTTCACAAATCTTCATAAATTGAGAATATGCCGGTTAATTTACATTTTTTATCAAACACAGATGTTTGCATCACACACAGCTTTCAAAAAAATCCAATCAAACGATCTATGCATGGTCCCCAGAGTTAACTATAATCAGTTCTTTTGATTTCCCTCAAGTGTTTACAGTCACATTTCTAAATTATATATTGCTATTTCTTATTCTTGGTTTGTCAGTTTAGACATTAACTATTAAGTCCCACTATGGTGTATAAGAACTTACCTATTTGTCACAATACTGAGTTATATCAGTAGTCAACCAGGTATCAATATACAATTATCCTTCACTACTGAGCCCATCGGGCTTTCCTGGTTGCTCAGATGGTGAAGAATCTGCCTGCAGTGCAGGAGAGGTGAGTTCAGTCCCTGGGTCAGGAAAAAGAAGGAAATGGCAACCCACTCCAGCATTCTTGCCTAGAGAATTCCATAGACAGAGGAGTCTGGCAGGCTACAATTTCTGGGGTCGCAGAGAGTCAGACAAAGACTGAGTGACGTTCACACACCGAGCCAATGAGCACACAGGTCAATACTCCTTTCGCACACAACTCTTTCCCAGGGATTAATAATTACTCCATTCAGTTCATTTGTCTGGTTTTGTTTGTATGGATCCCAGTTTCTCTCCAGACATTCCAATATTTCTGCCACATGTATATGTGTGTCCATGACACTCTCTCCCGCCATCCACAGTTCTGTATGGACACAGCACAGGCTCCCTCAGAGATGGTTAACTGAGCACCTGCCCTCCTTGGACAGATTTACCTTGGAGTCCTCTGTTTCTTAGGTGATTTACTGTCCAGTAAATTTCAGGATAGAACTAAGGCTTTGCTGGCACACAGGGCCTCAGATTTTCCATTTCCCTAGGAAGCTATTGGTGGATGAACTCTGCCAAAGGAGAGAGTAAACCAAAAAACAGGAAGTCAGAGGCCAAGGATATTCCAGGGCCTCAAAACAGGAGAATAAAGAAAGGAAGCTGAGTCATTTGTCACTTCTCTGGACTCCTCCCCTTCTGGGACAGACTCTCATGTTGTCCTGGGAGCAGATAATCCCAGGTACCCACACATCAAATCCCCACAATATATGCTCTAAATATCTTACAGCTCTAAATGCCAGTTCAGTTCAGTCGCTCAGTCGAGTTGATTCATGGACTCTTTGCGACCCCATGAATCGCAGCATGCCAGGCCTCCCTGTCCATCACCAACTCCCGGAGTTCACCCAAACTCATGTGCATCGAGTCGGTGATGCCGTCCAACCATCTCATCCCCTGTTGTCCCCTTCTCCTCCTGTCCTCAATCCCTCCCAGCATCCGGGTCTTTTCCAATGAGTCAGCTCTTCACATGAGGTGGCCAAAGTATTGGAGTTTCAGCCTCAGCATCAGTCCTTCCAATGAACACCCAGGACTGATTTCCTTTAGGATGAACTGGTTGGACCTCCTTGTCCAAAGGACTCTCAAGAGTCTTCTCCAACACTACAGTTCAAAAGCATGAATTCTTCAACACTCAGCTTTCTTCACAGTCCAACTCTCACATCCATACATGAACACTGGAAAAACCATATGCCAGTTACACCTCCATAAAGCTGAAATTTAAGAAAAGGGAACTGAAAACGCCTTTTATAAAGTGATGGCAAAGACTGTTTCTTAGTCTGACAGGCCAACAGAGGAGGGCCTTAGGGAACAAACAATCTTACAAGGATTCAGAGCAGCCTGCAACAAGGTTACCTACACATTCTTACCAAGTTTTAGAATTTGCCCCTGTGATCTGTGTGTCCAAACTCTCAGTGTTACTGCAGAAACACCAGTGCTGTCTCCCTTCCAGTCCTTTGTGTGTGACATGTTTTCTGAAATCTTTTCGGGTCATTTCATTACCCCAGTTTCACGACACTGTGCCCTGTGCAGGCTTTTCTTTAGCTCTTAGTGTGTTGCTCTAAGTCCATCATGGGCCCTTTCCATCTAGACAATGTCACACCCTTCAGCCTGGGAAACTTTCTTGTATTAATCCTTTCATGATTGTATGCACTCTATTTTCTATTTCTGGAACTCCTGGGAATTAGACACAGAATTCCCTGATTCAATCTATAATTTTCTGCTGCTGCTGCTAACTGCTGCTAAGTCACTTCAGTCGTGTCCGACTCTGTGCGACCCCATAGATGGCAGCCCACCAGGCTCCCCCATCCCTGGGATTCTCCAGGCAAGAACACTGGAGTGGGTTGCCATTTCCTTCTCCAATGCATGAAAGTGAAAAGTGAAAGTGAAGTCACTCAGTCGTGTCCGACTCCTAGCGACCGCGTGGACTGCAGCCCACCAGGCTCCTCCACCCATGGGATTTGCCAGGCAAGAGTACTGGAGTGGGGTGCCATTGCCTTCTCCCTATAATTTTCTAGATCTTCATTTCTTTTCCTCCATTTGTCCTTTTATTTTTTCTAGGATATTTCCTATCTTCTCTTCTAATTTTTCTAATAAAATATTAGAAGAAGGGGTGTCCTAGTTTTAATTTCCATGATCTCTTTCTTATCCTTATTTTTTCTCCTTTTTTTTCTAAATTCTGATAAAATACATGTAACATGGGCTTCCTTGGTAACTCAGCAATAAAAGATCCACCTGCCAATGCAGGAAACGAGGGTTCAATTCCTGGGTTGGGAAGATCCCTTGAAGGAGGAACTGGCAACCCAGTATTCTTGCCTGGGAAATCCCACGGACAGAGGAGCCTGGCGGGCTGCAGTCCATGGGATTGCAAAAAGTCAGATATGAATTAGCAACTGAAACAACAACCACAACAATAAATAAACATTTTCCATTTTAACCATTTATGTGTAATTCAGTGGTAAGTACATCCATAGTGTTGTGCAACCACCACCATTATCCATTTTCAGAATTTTTTCATCATCCACACCAAAGCTCAGTTCAGTTCAGTTCAGGTCAGTCACTCAGTCGTGTCCGACTCTTTGCGACCCCATGAATCACAGTATGCCAGGCCTCCCTGTCCATCACCAACTCCCGGAGTTCACTCAGACTCACGTCCATCGAGTCCATGATGCCATCCCGCCATCTCATCCTCTGTCGTCCCCTTCTCCTCCTGCCCCCAATCCCTCCTAGCATCAGGGTCTTTTCCAATGAGTCAACTCTTCGCATAAGGTGGCCAAAGTACTGGAGCTTCAGTTT
>SJXQ01002525.1:0-26665 GCA_006408695.1 Aepyceros melampus
CTATGCCCAACTTTTTTATTTTCTCAGCATGATATCTGCTAACTCCATGTACAGTTTCACACACACAGACACACACACACACACACACACACACACACACATATATATTTTTTTTCATTCAGTTTTAAATGTTGAGTAGAGTTTTTAGATTTTCCTGTTAATGGCCATATAAGTTAAGTTGCTTTCAGTTTCTAGCCATTATCAATACAGTTGCTATGAGAATTTATGTATGATTCTTTTTATGGACATATATTTTGGGGTTCTTTTGGATGAA
Source organism: Aepyceros melampus (assembly GCA_006408695.1). Taxonomy (NCBI): domain Eukaryota; kingdom Metazoa; phylum Chordata; class Mammalia; order Artiodactyla; family Bovidae; genus Aepyceros; species Aepyceros melampus. The sequence continues at coordinate 275 of SJXQ01002525.1, forward strand.
TATGAGGGTGTAGAATTGTGGAGTTGTAATATTAAGTGTATGATTAATTTTTGAAGATACAGTGTTACTTATGAGCTTTTCATGAATAGTCACTATTATTTTGAGGAAGTTTCCCTCTTTTCCTAGATGTCTGAGTGTTTTCTATCATGAAAGCTTGTTGAATTTTATCAATTTTTTTTTCTGCATTGAGATTACAGTGTTTTTGGCCTTTATTCTGTTAATACAGTGTATTCCATTTATTGATTTTTGTATACTGAACCATACTTTCATTCCAGAAATAAATTCACTTGGTAAGAGTGTATAATTATTTCAATATGATGTTTAAATCAGTTTGCTATTGTTTTGTTGAGGATTTTTGCAACACTATTTATCAGGAATATTGTAGTTCTGTAGTTCTCTCTTCTAGCAGTGTTTTTGGCTTTGGTATCAGGGTAATGCTGACCTCATTCAATTGTCTCAGGAGGACTGGTGTTAATTCTTTAAATTTTTGACAGAATTCTCTGGCAAAGCCATCTGGTCCTGAGGTTTTCTTCACTGGGAGTTATTTTCTATGGGTTTTAACAAATGTGTAATGTGATGACATGCATTCACCTTTAACATATTGTACAGAGTAATTTCTCTGATCTGTAATTCCCCTCTGATTTAAATATTTATCCCTCTTTTTATCCCATGATTCCATCCCTGGAAACCACTGATGTTTACACTGTCTTCATAGTTTGGCCTTTTCCAGAATGTAATGTTGGAATTACACAGTATGTAACCTTTTGATATTCACTTTTTCCACTTGGCAACATGTATGTAAGGTTTCTACTTGTCTTTTTATGATTTGAGAGCTTATTTATTTTTATCATTGAATAATATTAGACATGATTCACCTTTAACATATTGTACAGAGTAATTTCTCTGATCTGTAATTCCCCTCTGATTTAAATATTTATCCCTCTTTTTATCCCATGATTCCATCCCTGGAAACCACTGATGTTTACACTGTCTTCATAGTTTGGCCTTTTCCAGAATGTAATGTTGGAATTACACAGTATGTAACCTTTTGATATTCACTTTTTCCACTTGGCAACATGTATGTAAGGTTTCTACTTGTCTTTTTATGATTTGAGAGCTTATTTATTTTTATCATTGAATAATATTACTTTGTAAGAATGCATAATAATTCATTTATTCATTTTATCTATTGAAGGAAATAGTTGCTTCCAAGTTTTGGAAATCATGAATAAAGATGCTATAAACATTCATGTGCAGGTTTTTGTGTGAACATAAGTTTTCAGTTGATATGAGTAGATACATTGAAGTGTGATTCCTGGATCATAACAGAAGAATATGTTTAGTTTTGTAAGAAACTGATAAAACATTCCAAAATGGTTGCACCATTTTCATTCTTACCAGCAATAAATGGGAGTTCTTGTTGTTCTATATCCTCATCAGAACTTTGCATTGTCAGCTTTCTGAATATCAGCCATCTTAGATGTGCTGTGGTATTCCATTGTTGTCTTGAGGTGTATTTCCTTCATGACATATTATGTACAGCATTTTTCATCAGCTTAATTTTCATCTGTTTAACTCCATTAGTAAAGTGTCTGTTCAGATCTTTTGCCTATGTGTAAATTGGAAAGTGTGGTGTTATTGTTGAGCTCTTTGTGTTAATCTTATATTCTAGATACAGGTACTTCATCAGATATGTGATTCACAAACATCTTTTCCATGTCTATGCATATTTTCTCCTTGACAGTGTCTTTCATAAAGCAGAAGATGCTAATTTTAATGAAGTTCAACTAATCAGTCTTTTCTTTTGTGGATTGTGCCTTTGTGTTTTATCTAAAAAAGCATCACCAAACAAAAGATCACCTATATTTTCTCTTTTATTATCTTCTAGAAATTTCTAGTGTAAAGCATTTATGTTTAGGCCTATAATCTATTTCAAATTAATTTTTGTGAAAGATGCAAGCATCTTGAGCAGGTTTTCTCATAAGCTTCATAATTACCATTTGAATAGCTTTCTTTGTGATGTGTGTATAGGTCTTGTGAACATTTTTATTGCTTTGTTTTTTATTGTGTGGTTTAAACAATTTTTATATATTATTGATATAAGTACTTTTTCAAATATATGTTTTGTTAGTATTTTCTCAATATGTAGCTTGTCTAATCATTTGTAAGTCTTTTGAGTAGAAAAAATTAATGAAGCTAATTTCTTTTTCCTTTTATGATTATTATATTCTCTGTCTTGTCTGAGAAACATTTATCTCAAGGTAGGAAAGACATTCTCTTATTAATTCTTTTAATGTTTTACCTTTAACAGCTAAGTGTTGTGATTCATCTCAAAATAATTTTTCTGTGTAGTAGCACTTGAAGTTTCATTTTTGACTCCTATGACTATCTAGTTGTGCCAGAACCATTCATTGTCAAGCCTCTGCATTCCCCCATTCTGTTGTTTTGCTTCCTGTCTTGAAAATGAATTATCAGTTTGACAGTGGGTTTATTTCTGTACCCTTCTGTTTCAGTTAAGCCCTTTATATGCCTTAATGCTAATATTACACTGTCTTAATTATTAAAGCTTTGATGTCACACATTACAAAGTACGTGTATCACTTTTACCCTTTTAAAATATGATTTTGTCCATTGAAAATTCTTTAAATTTTCATATAAATTTAAAAATAATTCTCTCTATATGTATTTATAACAGCCTCTATCTCACTGGGGCTTCCCAGGTGGCTCCATGGGTAAAGAATCCACTTGCAATGCAGGAGAGGCAGGAGAGGCAGGAGAGGCAGGAGACACAGGTTTGATCCCTGGGTCAGGAAGATCCACTGGCACTCTCTCATTGGCCCTTGACAATGAGACAAGGGTAATTTGACAATAGACAATAGTAATTTCTCTATTATATTTTTCTTCTGAAAAATGTGTTCAAATGGAATCATACAGTATGCAAGTGTTGGTATTTGCCTTTTTTATTTAGCATAATTTTCATACAATACCTTCAAGTTGTTGCATACCCTAATAGTTGTTACTTTTATTGCTTAGTAGAATTTGATGGTATGTCTATACCACTCTTCGTTTAACCATTAATCAATTGAAGGATATTTGAGTTCATTTTTTTTTTTCATTTTTTGGCTCTGATAATAAATCTTCTGTAAACAATTGAATTGTGTGTTGGTATTTGTGTACATAGCTTTTACTTCTACTTCTCTGGGATAAAAATCTATATGTACACTTGCTGACCTATATGATAATTATATATGTACACACACACATATATATATTTTTTAATGAAACTACTCAACCACTTTTGAGAGTGGCTTTACCATTTTAAATTCACTCCAGCAATGAAGAAGAGACTTAGGTTCCACACATCCTTGAAGGCTTTTATTTATCACTAAATTTTTTTCATAATGATTCTAATATGGAACAGTGTTATCTTGTTATGGTCTTGATTTGCATTGCCTCAATGGTGAGCAATGTTGGTTATTTTTCATGAGTTTATTTGCTATTTGTATATCTTAATCAGTTAATAAGATTTCTTTTTTCACTTTGTTTGACCATCAGTTCAGTTCAGTTCAGTTGCTGAGTCGTGTCCGACTCTTTGTGACCGCATGGATTGTAGCACGCCAGGCCTCCCTGTCCATCACCAACTCCCGGAATTGACTCAAATTCATGTCCGTTGAGTCGGTAGTGCCATTCAACCATCTCATCCACTGTCATCCCCTTCTCCTCCCTCCTTCAATCTTTCCCAGCATCAGGGTCTTTTCAAAGGAGTCAACTCTTTGCATCAGGTGGCTAAAGTATTGGAGTTTCAGCTTCAACAACAGTCCTTCCAATAAATATTCAGGACTGATTTCCTTTACAATGGACTGGTTAGATCTCCTTGCAGTCCAAGGGACTCTCAAGAGTCTTCTCCAACACCACTGTTCAAAAGCATCAATTCTGAGCACTCAGCTTTCTTTATAGTCCAAATCCCACATCCATACATGACTACTGGAAAAACCATAGCCTTGACTAGACAGACCTTTGTTGGCAAAGTAATGTCTCTTCTTTTTAATATGCTGTCTAGGTTTGTCATAACTTTTCTTCCAAGGAGTAAGTGTCTTTTAATTTCATGGCTGCATTCACCATCTACAGTGATTTTGGAACTCCCAAAAATAAAGTCAGCCACTGTTTCCCCATCTATTTTCCATGAAGTGATGGGACCAGATGCTGTGATCTTAATTTTCTGAATGTTGAGCTTTAAGCCAACTTTTCCACTCTCCTCTTTCATATTCATGAAGAGGCTCTTTAGTTCCTCTTCACTTTCTGCCATAAGGGTTGTATTATCTGCATATCAGAGGTTATTGATATTTCTCCTGGCAATCTTGATTCCAGCTTGTGCTTCATCCAGCTCAGTGTTTCTCATGATGTACACTGCATATAAGTTAAATAAGCACGGTGACAATATACAGCCTTGACGTACTCCTTTTCCAATTTGGAACAAGTCTGTTGTTGCATGCCCAATTCTAACTGTTGCTTCCGGACCTGCATACGGATTTCTCAAGAGGCAGGTCAGGTGGTCTGGTATTCCCATATCTTGAAGAATTTTCCACAATTTGTGGTGATCCATATAGTCAAAGTCTTTGGCATAGACAATAAAGCAGAAATCGATGTTTTTCTGGAACTCTCTTGCTTTTTTGATGGTCCAACAGATGTTGGCAATTGGATCTCTGCTTCCTACGCCTCTTCTAAATCCAGCTTGAGCATCTGGGAGTTCACAGTTCATGTATTGTTGAAGCCTGGCTTGGAGAATTTTGACCATTACTTTACTAGCATGTGAGATGAGTTTCAAAGAATAGAAGGAGAGATAAGAAAGCCTTCTTCAGTGATCAGTGCAGAGAAATAGAGGAAACAATAATATTGGAAAAACTACAGTTCTCTTCAAGAAAATTAGAGGTACCAAAGGAACATTCCATGCAAAGATGGCTTGATAAAGGACAGAAATGGCATGGACCTAACAGAAGCAGAAGATACTAAGAAGAGGTGACAAGAATACACAGGACTATACAAAAAAGATCTTCACAACCCAGATAATCACGATGGTGTGATCACTCACCTAGAGCCAGACATCCTGGAATGTGAAGTCAAGAGGCCTTAGGAAGCATCAGTATGAATAAAGCTAGTGGAGATGATGGAATTCCAATTGAACTACTTCAAATCCTAAAAGATGATGCTGTGAAAGTGCTGCACTCAATATGCCAGCAAATTTGGAAAACTCAGCAGTGGCCACAGGACTGGAAAAGATCAGTTTTCATTACAATCTCAAAGAAAGGCAATGCCAAAGACTGCTTAAACTACCACACAATCATACTCTTTGATCATATTTAGTATATTTTTTTACTATTGAGTTTTCAAGATTTTTTTATGTTCCAAACGTGAGTTCTTTATCAGATACGTGGTTCACAAGCATTTTCTACTAGTCTGTCATTTTGTTAAAACTCTTATAAATGTGAGTTTCACACAGGGAAAGTTTTAAATTTTAATGAATTCCAATTTAGCTACTATTTAATGGATTGTGTTTCTGTTGTCACGTTTAAGAATTCTTTACCACATCTAGAGTTTGCAAATTGTTTTTAGATTGTGTTTGAAACAATCTATACTTTTTTTTTATTTAAATGTATTGATTTTAATTGGAGGCTAATTACTTTACAATATTGTATTGGTTTTGCCATACATCAACATGAATCCACCACGAGTATACACATGTTCCCCATCCTGAAACCCCCCACCCACCTCCTTCCCCATACCATCCCTCTGGGTCATTCCAGTGCACCAGCCCCAAGCATCCTGTATCCTGCCTCTAACTTAGACTGGCGATTCACTTCTTATATGATATTATACATGTTTCAATGCCATTCTCCAAAATTATTCCACCCTCTCCCTCTCTCACAGAGTCCAAAAGACTGTTCTATACATCTGTGTCTCTTTTGCTGTCTCACATACAGGTTACCATTACCATCTTTCTAAATTCCATATATATGCATTAGTATACTGTATTGGTGTTTTTATTTCTGGCTTACTTCATTCTGTATAATAGGCTCAAGTTTCATCTATACTTTTATACTTTACATAGAAATTTATTATTTATTTTTAGCTTAATTTTATATAAGATGTGAGGTTTAGGATGAGATTTATTTTTCCCACTGCAGTTATCCAAAATTCTCCAGCACCACTTGTTGAAAAGATTATTCATCCTCAATTGAATCAATTTTGTGTCATTGTCAAAAACAAATGAGCCATACTTTGGGGGCACTATTTTTTTTTCTGATCTTTTCAATTGATTTCCATGTCTTCCCCCCTGACAATATCACAGTCATGATTAAGTGAATGAAGTCACTCAGTCATATCTGACTCTTTGAGACCCCATGGACTGTAGCCTACAAGGCTCCTCTGTCCATGGAATTTTCCAGGCAAGAATACTGGAATGAGTTGCCATTTCCTTCTCCAGGGGAATCTTCCTGACACAGGGATTGAACCTGGGTCTCCCTCATTGCAGGCAGATGCTTTACCATCTGAGCCACCATGGATGCCCCACAGTCATGATTACTGTAGCTGTAAAATAAATTTTGGAATCATGTGAGCTTATTGTTCCCATTTTTTTAACATAAATTTATTTATTTTAATTGAAGGTTAATTACTTTACAATATTGTATTGGTTTTGCCATACATCAACATGAATCTGCCACAGGTATACACGTGTTCCCCATTCTGAACCCCCCCTCCCTCCTCCCTCCCCGTACCATCCCTCTGGGTCATCACAAAATTACTTGTCCATTCTAGTTCCTATCCCTTTACATAGAAATAGTAGCATAATTATGTCATATCAAAAATGTCTTACTAGGAACTTGATAGAAATCCATTTGACATGGATACATTTTTAGGAGATTTAACATAAAATTTTACTGTGTTGAGTCTTCCAATCCATCTACACAGTATATCTCTTTAAGTAATTCTTAGATTTTTTTGGTGTTTTATAGTTTTCCATATACAAGTTCTAAATATGTTACATGAAATTTACACCTAGGAGGCAGTGAACAAAACCATCCCAAAGAAAAATAAATGTCAGAATGCAAAGTGATTGTCTAAGGAGGTTTTACAAATAGCTGAGGAAAGAAGAGAAGTGAAAAGCAAGGCAGAAAGGGAAAGATATATTCAACTGAATGCAGAGTTACAGAGAATAGCAAGGAGAGATAAGAAGGCTTTATTAAATGAAAAATTCTAAGAAATAGAGGAAAGTAATAGGATGGGAAAGACTAGAGATCTCTTCAATAATATTGGAGATATCAAGGGAATATTTTATGCAAGGATGGGCATGATAAAGGATAGAAATGGTAAGGACATAACGGAAGCAGAAGAAATTAAACAGAGTTGGCAAGAATACACAAACAAACTATTATAAGAAAGGTCTTAATGACTCAGATAACCATGATGGTGTAGTCACTCACGTAGAGCTGGACATCCTGGAGTAAGAAGTCAAGTTGGTCTTAGGAAACATTATTACAAGCAAAGCTAGTGGAGGTTACAGAATTCCAGTTGAGCCTTATTTTAAAAACCTTACAGATGCTGCTGTTAAAGTGCTGCACTCAATATGTGAGCAACTTTGGAAAAATACTGTGTTGAGTCTTCCAATCCATCTACACAGTATATCTCTTTAAGTAATTCTTAGATTTTTTTGGTGTTTTATAGTTTTCCATATACAAGTTCTAAATATGTTACATGAAATTTACACCTAGGAGGCAGTGAACAAAACCATCCCAAAGAAAAATAAATGTCAGAATGCAAAGTGATTGTCTAAGGAGGTTTTACAAATAGCTGAGGAAAGAAGAGAAGTGAAAAGCAAGGCAGAAAGGGAAAGATATATTCAACTGAATGCAGAGTTACAGAGAATAGCAAGGAGAGATAAGAAGGCTTTATTAAATGAAAAATTCTAAGAAATAGAGGAAAGTAATAGGATGGGAAAGACTAGAGATCTCTTCAATAATATTGGAGATATCAAGGGAATATTTTATGCAAGGATGGGCATGATAAAGGATAGAAATGGTAAGGACATAACGGAAGCAGAAGAAATTAAACAGAGTTGGCAAGAATACACAAACAAACTATTATAAGAAAGGTCTTAATGACTCAGATAACCATGATGGTGTAGTCACTCACGTAGAGCTGGACATCCTGGAGTAAGAAGTCAAGTTGGTCTTAGGAAACATTATTACAAGCAAAGCTAGTGGAGGTTACAGAATTCCAGTTGAGCCTTATTTTAAAAACCTTACAGATGCTGCTGTTAAAGTGCTGCACTCAATATGTGAGCAACTTTGGAAACTCTGCAGTGGCCATAGGACAGGAAAAGGTCGAATTTCATTACAATTCCAAAGCACAGAAAGCACAAAGAATGTTCAAACTACAGTACAATTGTGCTCATTTTACATGATAGCAAGATAATGCTCAAAATCCTTCAAGCTGGACTTCAACAGTATGTGATTTGAGAACTTTCAGATGTACAAGCTGGGTTTAGAAAAGGCAGAGAAGTCAGAGATCAAACTGCCAACATTCATTGGATTATGGAGAAAGTAAGGGAGTTCCAGAAAACATCTACTTCTGCTTCATTGTCTTTGCTAAAGCCTATGATTATGTGGATCACAACAAACTGGAAAATTCTTAAAGAGATGGGCATAACTTACAATCTTACTTGCTTCTTGAGAAACCTGTATGGGGATCAAGAAACAAGAGTTAGGACTGGATATGGAACAAGGGACTGATTCAATATTGGAAAGGAGTACATCAAGGCTGTATATTGTCACCCTGCATATTTAACTTATATGCAGAGTCCATCATGTGAATTAAATGCCAGGCTGGATAAATCACAAGCTGGAATCAAGATTGCTGGGAAAAATATCAACAACCTCAGATATGCAAACAATACCATTCTAATGGCAGAAAGTAAAGAGGAACTATGAAGCCTCTTGATGAATGTGAAAGAAGAGAGTAGAAAAGCTGGCTTAAAACTCAACATTCAAATACCTAAGATCATGGCATCTGGACCCATCACTTCATGGCAAACTGAAGGGTAAAAATTGGAAACAGTGACAGACCTCATTTTCTTGGGCTCCAAAATCACTGCAGACAGTGACTGCAGTCATGAAATTAAAAGATGTTTGCTAATTGGAAGGAAAGCTATGACAAACTGAGATAGCATATTAAAAAGGAGAGATATAATTTTGCTGAGAAAGTCTGTATACTCAAAGCTATGTTTTTTTTCCATAGTCATGTACAGATGTGAAAGCTGAACCATAAGAAAGTCTGAGTGCCAAAGAATTGATGCTTTTGAACTCTGGTGTTGGAGAGACTCTTGAGAGACCCTTGGACTGCAAGGAGAGCAACCAATCCTAAAGGAAATCAACCCTTAATATTCATTGAAAGGATTGATGATGAAGCTGAAGCTCCAATACTTTGGCCACATGGTGCAAAGAGCTGACTCATTGGAAAAGACCCTTATAATGGAGAAGATTGAAGGGAAAAGAGGTGATGGCAGAGGATGAGATGTTAAGATAGCATCATGATGGACATGAATTTGCCAAACTCCTGAAGACAGTGGAGGACAGAGGGGTCTGGTGGGCTACAGTCCATGTGGTCACAAAGAATTGGACATGACTTAGCAACTGAACAACAATAAGATATTTTAGATATTATAAATTATACTATTTTAATTTTAGTGTTCACTTGTTCTTTGTTAGTAAATTGAAATAAAATTGATTTTTTATGTCTATTTTATATCCTGCAACAGTGCTAAATTCACTTAAGAGTGAGTTCTGGAGTTTTATTTTGTGTGTTGATTAGTCTGGACTTTCTATGTAGCGTATCATGTCACTTGCAAATAGGGCAATTTTATTTCTTTCTATTCAATTTGTATGCCTTCTATTTCCTATCTAACATTTTCAACCCTGTTTGTAAAGTAGTGACAAGCACAGTATACATGTCTTGTTCCCAGTCTCAGGGGAAGTGCAGTCAATCTTTCACTGGTATTAGTTATAGTGTTCTCATAGATGTTCTTCATGAAGTTGAGGAACATACACTGTATTCTTTCTTATGAATACTATTTAATTCGTCAAAGACTTTTTCTGCATCAGTTGATATTATCATATAATTTTTCATCTTTTGCCTATTGTTATGATGAATTACATTGGTTGATTTTCAAATAGTGAACCAGTCAGCATCTCTGGAATAAAATATTCTTACTCATGTTGTGTCCTTTTTAAAACATTTCTGATTTATATTTGATAATTTTTGTTAGTTTTTTTTTTTTGCATTGATATTCATGATATATATATGGAGAAGGAAATGGCAACCCACTCCAGTATTCTTGCCGGAAAATCTTATGGACAGAGAAGCCTGTTGGGCTCCAGTCCACAGGATTGCAAAGAGTCAGACATGAATATAGTGACTTAGCACAGCACAGCATATATATATGTGCCAGGTTTTGATATCAGGGTAATACTAGAAACATAAAATGTGTTGAGAACTATTTTGTATTTTGTGGACATAATTGCACAGCATTTTTATAGTTCTTTAAAAAATTTTCCTAAATAAAGATATAACTGACATATAACATTGTATAAATTTAAGGGGTACAATGTGTTGGTTTGACACATTTATATATTGCAATATAATTACTATTGTAGTGTTGACTAACATCTATATCATGTCACAAAATTATTTCTTTCTTATAGTGAGAACAGTGAGAACAACTAATATCTAATTTCTTAGTTATAATACAATAATATTGACTATAATAAGTACACTGTGCATTAGGTCTTCAGAACTTATTTATCTACTAATTGCAAGATTGTACCCTTAAATAAAAACTCCCTAATCCTCTTGTCTTGCCCCTGGTAATTGACATTCTACTTTCCATTTTTATGAGATTGGTTTCTTTAGATTCCACATATAAGTAATATCATATAGTATTTGCATCTGTCAGTCTGACTTATCCCAGTGATGATAATTTTTTGATGTTTGTAGAATTCTTAAATAAAATCATCTTGGCTTGAATATGTTTGGCTTTTATTTATGATTTAAAAATAATTTGATTTATTAATAACTATGCATTAAAAAAACCTATGCATTCATTCCATAGTTCATATTGATTGAATTGTGGTAGTTTGTGACTTTTTATATTTTCCAAAATAAGCATTTAGTGTTATAAGTAAATTTCCCTCTCTGCACAGCATTAAGTATGTCCAACAGATTTTGGTATGTTGTATTTTTAATTTTCATTCAGTTCGATGTATTTTTTTTTAATTTTCCTTAAGACTGCTTCTAAGGAGAGGTGCTTAGAAGGTAACAGAGTAGGAGGACACTGAGGTCATCTCCCCTTAAAATCACATCAAAAGTAGGGATTGGGAGTTCATGTACACTCGTGGCTGATTCATGTCGATGTGTAGCAAAATGAATACAGTATTGTAATTAATTTTCCTTAAGACTGCTTCTAAGGAGAGGTGCTTAGAAGGTAACAGAGTAGGAGGACACTGAGGTCATCTCCCCTTAAAATCACATCAAAAGTAGGGATTGGGAGTTCATGTACACTCGTGGCTGATTCATGTCGATGTGTAGCAAAATGAATACAGTATTGTAAAGCAAAACAAACTAAAAAATAAAAATTAATTAAAGAAAAAAAATACATCTACATGTGGAGCAATTCTCACTGAAAACAAATTAGAGATTGGCAGGAAGACTCTCATGTAACTAAGACTGTAAAGAAAGATCAATACAGAGTTCAGTAGGAAGGGAAGAGAAGTGATCAGGGCAGAATTAATGCTTCTAGGAGAGGACATAGAAGAGGCAGAGGAGTATACAAGCTTGGAGATCTTTCTTGGGGAGTAAGTGGTTTGAACGACAGCCCTGAAGTCCAAAATCAAGAAGATGAGTGTCTTTAGCTGGTTTGAAAACCACTATGACTAACACAGGAGGATGTAAGAAACCTAGGCTTATACAAGAGAGTGCAAATACTGGTTTAGTCCTGGGAAGAATATAGAGGAAGCTGACTGAAACTTCCTGGGAATCTGACTGATTCCCCACAATTCTCCCCAACCTACGCCAAGAGCCTCCTCAGGTACCTCGAGCCTAGGTGCAGCTCCTCACTGGGATAAAGGCTGCCTTTGCTAACTAGAGTGAACAGTTTGGGGTGAGGTAGAGTCAGCTCAGATCTGTTACTCTACCTGAATGGGGCAAGGAAGGCCATTGATGTTCATGGAGGCCACAGATTGGGAACTGTCTTGAACTCTGACTGAAGTGGAGGGATCACACCAGTGAGTGTCCCAGTTGCACTCGACATTCACTCTAGCCCCTCTTCCTCTGGTGCCATTCCATTCTGGAGCAAAAGTGCCATTGCTGGGAGGGAGGAGAGCTCAGACTTAGGGGGAAAGAAACCAGCTTGGACCAAACCCTCATGGCTTCTGGCTCAGCACCTTGGGACATGACCCCATTCCTAATCGGGTGTTGGTAGCCACAGAGCACAGAAGTCCTGCTCACACCTGCTCTGGATCTAGCCTTTCCATCTCCAGTCCCACCTCCTACCCAAGTGATAACTGCCAAAATATCCTAAGAGAAGACATATCCTATGCTACTTCAAATCCAGGTGTCCCACTAAAACCACTGGACACATACAGACTGCGTATGGATATTCCCATACAAGCTAACCACACTCATTCAAGACCTGAAGGGATAATTGTTTCATCTGATTTCATAGAGACAGAGAAAGTTAAGCAAAATGAGAAGACAGAGGAATCTGTTTAAAATTAAAAACAATAAGAAAAAAAGAAAAACCCTGAGAAAAACAACTAATAAGACAAAGGAAAATAATTTACTAGATAAAGAGTTCAAGCAGTAATACTAAGAATGCTAACTAAACTAGAGAAAATAATAGATGAACAAAGTGAGATTTTAACAAGGAACTAGAAAATATAAAGAATAACCAGTCAGAGCTGAATAAAAGATAACTGAAAGGGTAAACACACTAGAAAGAATTAACAGCAGACTAGATGTGGATGTGACAAATAGATTCAAGGGATTAGATCTGATAGACAGAATGCCTGAAGAACTATAGACGGAGGTTTGTGACATTGTACAGGAGGCAGTACTATGAGCGAATGACATAGAGACAGATAGACAAACAGGACAGACACGCACACTCAACTCTGGCCAGAGGAAAAAAGGACCAAGCAGGCAGTCTGCGGTTTATTTATATAGCTCTCTGTTTCCGCATTCCAATCTACATGACTAAGCCCTTTTATTACAGCCCATGTGCAGAGACGTGATCTAATAGCAGAGCAGAAGGGAGTGAAGCTTTTGTTTATTCTTAGAGTCTGTTCAGGGCCTCCTTTCCTCCAGATCAAGAGGGAGGTTCCCTTGCTCTGCAAGGGACCATTAATCTCAAGGCTGTGTCCAGACTCCATAGCAGAAGAAGCCCCGCATGCAAGAATCTTCCCTGCCCGAGTGGAGAGTTGCTCATGTGGGAACGTCTCCACTTCCCTATCATGGTTACATTAGCTTCCTTCAAGGCAGTGATCAATACCATCTCCAGGAAAAGGAAATGCAAAAAGGCAAACTGGTTGTCTCAGGAGGACTTACAAACAGCTATGAAAAGGAGAGAAGCAAAAGGAAAGGAGAAAAGAAAAGATATACTCATTTGAATGCAGAGTTCCAAAGAAGAGAAAGGAGAGATAAGAAAGCATTCCTCGGTGATCAATGCAAAGAAATAGAGGAAACAATAGAAGGGGAAAGACTAGAGATCTATTCAAGAATATTAGAGATACCAAGGGAACATTTCATGCAAAAATGGGCTCAATAAATGACACAATGGTATGGACCAAACAGAAGCAGAAGATATTAAGAAGAGGTGGCAAGAATACACAGAAGAACTGTACAAAAAAGATCTTCACAACCCAGATGATCACAATGATGTGATCACTCACCTAAGTCAGACATCCTGGAATGTGAAGTCAAGTGGGCCTTAGAAGCATCACTACGAATAAGCTAGTGGAAGTGATGGAATTCCAGTTGAGCTATTTCAAATCCTGAAAGATGATGTTGTGAAAGTGCTACATTCAATATGCCAACAAATGAGGAAAACTCAGCAGTGGCTACAGGACTGGAAAAGATCAGTTTTCATTCCAATCCCAAAAAAGACATTGCCAAAGAATGCTCAAACTACTGTACAATTGCACTCATCTCACACACTAGCAAAGTAGTGCTCAAAGTTCTCCAAGCCAGGCTTCAACAATACATGAACCATAAACTTCCAAATGTTCAAGCTGGTTTTAGAAAAGGCAGAGGAATCAGAGATCCAATGGCTAACATTTGCCGGATCATGGAAAAAGCAAGAGAGTTCCAGAAAAACATTTACTTCTGCTTTATTGACTATGCCAAACTTTTGACTGTGTGGAACACAACAAACTGTGGGAAATTCTGAAAGAGATGGGAATACCAGACCACCAGACCTGCCTCCTGAGAAATCTATATGCAGGTCAGGAAGCAACAGTTAGAACTGGACATGGAACAACAGACTGGTTCTAAATTGGGGAAAAAGTATGTCAAGGCTGTATATTGTCACCCTGCTTATTTAACTTATATGCAGAGTACATCATGAGAAATGCTGGGCTGGGTGAAGCATAAGCTGGAATCAAGATTGCCAGGAGAAATATCAATAACCTCACATATGCAGATGACACTACCCTTATGGCAGAAAGCAAAGAGAAACTAAGGAGCCTCATGATGAAAGTAAAAGAGGAGAGTGAACAAGTTGGCTTAAAATTCAACATTCAGAAAACTAAGATCATGGCATCTGGTCCCATCACTTCACGGAAAATAGATGGGGAAACAGTGAGAGACTTTAGGTGGTGACGGCAGCCATTGAATTAAAGCTTACTTCCAACCTTCTCCTTGGAAGAAAAGTTATGACCAACCTAGACAGTATATTAGAAAGAACAGACAACATGTTGTCAACAAAGTTTCATCTAGTCAAAGCTATGGTTTTTCCGTAGTCATGTATGGATGTGAGAGGTGAACTATAAAGAAAGCTGAGCACCAAAAAATTGATGCTCCTGAACTATGGTGTTGGAGAAGACTTTTGAAACTCCCTTGGACTACAAGGAGATCCAAACAGTCCATTTTAAAGGAAATCAGTCCTGAATATTCATTGGAAGTACTGATGCTGAAGCTGAAACTCCAATATTTTGGCCACCTGATGCAAAGAACTGACTCATTGGAAAAGACTCTGATGTTGGGAAAGATTGAAGAAGGGAGGAGAAGGGGATGGCAGATGAGATGGCTGGATTATATCACTGACTCAATGGATATGAGTTTGAGTAAACCTTGGGCGTTGGTGATGGACAGGGAGGCCTAGCGTGCTGCAGTCCATTGGGTCACAAAGAATCGGACATAACTGAGTGACTGAATGAACTGAGATGTTACAATTTAACACATAAGTGATCTGAAAAATAGAATAATGGAAGCCACCCAAACAAAACAGAAAAAAGTAAAACAAATTAAATATGGTAACAGTTTAAGAGTCCTCTGGAAAGCTATCAAGAGTGTTAACATTCACATTATAGAGATCTTAGAAGAAAAACTGTGGAAAAAGGAGGGAAATCTATTTGATGAATTTATGACTGAAAGCATTCCAAACTTAAAAAAGGAAACATATATGCAGGTAAAGAAATCACAGAGCTCCAAACCAGATGAACCCCAAAGGACCCACACAAAGACATATCATAATTAAAATGGCAAAAATTAAATAAATCATTCTAAAGACAGCAAAGGAATAAGAAATAGTCACATATAAGAGAATCTCCATAAGGCTACAGCTGATTTTTCTATAGAAATTTTGCAGGCCAGAAGGGAATGGAATGATATAATTGAAGTGCTAAAAGAAAAACCCTACATCTTAGGATAATCTACCCAGTGAGATTATCATTCAGAAATGAAGGAGAAAGTCCTTGACAAGCAAAATTTAAAAGAGTTCATCAATACTAAACCAACGCTGAAAGACATGTTTAAAGCCTTCTCGAAGTAGAAATGTAAAAGCTTCAGCAAGAAGTAAGAATTTACAGGAAAGGAAAAATCCCACTAGCAAAAGCAAAATAAAGGCTGTGGATCCACTATTGAAATAAAATAGTGTGAAGATTAAAAGAGAAAAACTGTAAAATCAATGGTAAGTACAACAAACAGTAAAGGGATAAACATGAAGATGTAAAATATGACATCAAAACCACAAAATGTGGGAGAGAAGTAAAGAAAACTGCATCTCTTTTAGAATGTGTTTGAACTTAAATGACCATCAGTTGAAAATGAGTGGATATCAGAAAACATACATGAACCCTAAGATAAACACAAATCCAAAAGTCTACAATATATATTCAAAAAATAGAGAGAAAGGAACACAAGTCTTTTAAGTAAGTACTGGTACTGGGAAAACTGGAAATCTACATGTAAAAAAATAAAATTAGAATAGTTTTTCATACTATATACAAAAATAAATTTATAATGGTTAAAGATCCATATATAAGACTGGAAATCATAAAACTCCTAGAAGAGAACAAAGGCAGAACACTTGTGTGACACACATTGTAGGAATGTTGTTTTGGATGTGTCTCCTAAGGAAAAGGAAACAAAAACAGAAATAAAGATGAAATAATTAAATTTATGAGCTTTTGCACAGCAACAGAAACTATTGACAAAATGAAATGATAATCCACTGAATGGGACAAAATATTTTCAAATAATATGGCTGATAAGGGTTAATATATGAAATATATAAACCTCTCATACAATTAAATATCAGAAAATAAACAATCTGATTTTAAGATGGGCAGATGACCTGAGGCGACATTTTTCCAAAAGATATACAGATACACAATAGTCACACAAAAAGATACTCAACATTCTTAATTATTCAGTTCAGTTCAGTCGCTCAGTTGTGTCTGACTCTTTGCAACCCCATGAATCGCAGCACACCAGGCCTCCTTGTCCATCACCCAGAGTTCATTCAGATTCATGTCCATCGAGTCAGTGATGCCATCCAGCATCTCATCCTCTGTTGTCCCCTTCTCCTCCTGCCCCCAATCCCTCCCAACATCAGAGTCTTTTCTTAATTATTAGAAAAATACAAATTAAGACAACAATAAGATGTCACCTCTCACCTGTAAGAGTGGCTATCAACAAAAAGTCAACAAATAACAAATGTTGGGGGAAATGTGGAAAAAAGGGAAAGAAACACTGTTGGTGGGAACTTAAATTGGTGCAAACACTATGGATAACAGTATGGAGGTTCCTTAAAAACTAAAAATAAAACTTTCATATGATCCATCAATTTTGCTGCCAGTATATAGCTGCCATCCTCAAGAAAAACAAAAATTTTGAAAAAATATACACCCTAATGACCATAGCAACATTATTTACAGTAGCCAAGATGAGGAGGCAACCTGTGTCCATAAGCAGACAAATGTTATAAACATTATAACATAATACTTTATATACATACACACACTCAGCCATACAAAAGAATAAAACTTTGCCATTTGCTCAATATGAGTGGACGAAACAAAAACACCGGGAGCTGACTGTGGCTCAGATCATGAACTCCTTATTGCCAAATTCAGACCTAAATTTAAGAAAGTGGGGAAAAACCACTAATTCCGGTCTAATTCAGGTATGACCTAAATCAAATCCCTTAGGATTATGCAGTGGAAGTGAGAAATAGATTTAAGGGACTAGATCTGATAGACAGGGTGCCTGATGAACTATGGATGGAGGTTCGTGACATTGTACATTAGACAAGGATCAAGACCATCCCCAAGAAAAAGAAATGGAAAAAAGCAAAATGGCTGTCTGAGGAGGCCTTTCAAATAGCTGTGAAAAGAAAAGAAGCCAAAAACAAAAGAAAAAAGGAAAAATATACCCATTTGAATGGAGAGTTCCAAAGAAGAGAAAGGAGAGATAAGAAAGCCTTCCTCAGTGATCAATGCAAAGAAATAAAGGAAAACAATACAATGGGAAAGAATAGAGATCTCTTCAAGAAAATTAGAGATACCAAGAGACATTGCATCAAAGATGGGCTTGACAAAGGACAGAAATGGTATGGATCTAACAGAAGCAGAAAATATTAAGAAGAGATGGCAAGAATACATAGAAGAACTATAGAAAAAAGATCTTCACAATCCAGATAACCATGATGGTGTGATTACTCACCTAGAGCCAGATATCCTGGAATGTGAAGTCAAGTGGGCCTTAGAAAGTATCACTGTGAACAAAGCTAGTGGAGGTGATGGAATTCCAGTTGACCTATTTCAAATCCTGAAAGATGACACTGTGAAAGTGCTGTACTCAATATGCCAGCAAATTTGGAAAACTCAGCAGTGGCCACAGGACTGGAAAGGTCCATTTTCATTCCAATCCCAAAGAAAGGCAATGTCAAAGAATACTCAAACTACCGCACAATTGCACTCATCTCACGTGCTAGTAAAGCAATGCTCGAAATTCTCCAAGCCAGGCTTCAGCAATACATGAAACGTGAACTTCCAGATTTTCAAGCTGGTTTTCGAAAAGGCAGAGGAACCAGAGATCCAATAGCCAATATCCGCTGAATCATCGAAAAAGCAAGAGAGTTTCAGAAAAACATCTATTTCTGCTTTGTTGACTATGCCAAAGCCTTTGACTGTGTGGATCACAATAAACTGTGGAAAATTCTGAAAGAGATGGGAATACCAGACCACCTGACCTGCCTCTTGAGAAACCTGTATGCAGGTCAAGAAGCAACAGTTAGAACCGGACATGGAACAACAGACTGGTTCCAAATGGGAAATGGAGTACGCCAAGGCTGTATATTGCCACCGTGCTTATTTAACTTATATGCAGAGTGAAAGTGAAAGTGAAGTCGCTCAGTCGTGTCCGACTCTTTGTGACCCGTGGACTGTAGCCCACCAAGCTCCTCTGTCCATGGGATTCTCCAGGCAAGAATACTGGAGTGCGTTGCCATTTCCTTCTCCAGGGGATCTTCCCAAACCAGGGATGGAACTGAAATGCTGGGCTGGAGGAACCACAAGCTGGAATCAAGATTGCCGGGAGAAAATCAATAACTTTAGATATGCAGATGACACCACCCTTCTGGCAGAAAGTGAAGAACTAAAGACCTTCTTGATGTAAATGAAAGAGAAGAGTGAAAAAGTTGGCTTAAAGCTCAACATTCAGAAAAATGGATCCCTGATCCGGTCCCATCATTTCATGGCAAATAAATGGGGAAACAGTGGCTGATTATTTTGGGGGGCTCCAAAATCACTGCAGATGGTGACCGCAGCCATGAAATTAAAATACACTTGCTCCTTGGAAGGAAAGTTATGACCAAACTAAATAGCATATTAAAAAGCAGAGACATTACTTTGCCAACAAATGTCCGTCCAGTCAATGCTATGGTTTTTCCAGTGGTCATGTATGGATGTGAGAGTTGGACTGTGAAGAAAGCTGAGCACCGAAGACTGATGCTTTCGAACTGTGGTGTTGGAGAAGTCTCTTGAGAGTCCCTTGGACTGCAAGGAGATCCAACCAGTCCATCCTAAAGGATATCAGTCCTTGGTGTTCATTGGAAGGACTGTTGTTGAAGCTGAAACTCCAATACTTTGGCCACCTGATGTGAAGAGCTGACTCATTTGAAAAGACCCTGATGCTGGAAAAGATTGAAGGCAGGAGGAGAAGGGGACGACAGAGGATGAGATGGTTAAATGGCATCACCGACACAATGGACATGAGTTTGGGAAACTCTGGGAGTTGGTGATGGACAGGGAGGCCTGGCGTGCTGCGATTCATGGGGTCGCAAAGAGTTGGGCACGATTGAGCGACTGAACTGAACTGAGCTGGAGGGTGTCATACTTCTTGAAATAAGTCAGACAGAGAAAGACAAATACTGTATGTTTTCACTTATATGTAGAATCTAAAAAGTAGAGTAAATGAATGAATGCAACAAAAAAAGAACAGACTCTTAGATATAGAGAACAAAGTACTGGTTACTGTGGGGAAATGAAAGGGTGTGTGGAGCAATATATCAGTAAGGGATGAGGAGGTACAAACTACCTTGCATAAAATAAATAATTTATAAGATATACTTATTATACAGTGCAGGGAATGTATCCAATTTTTAAAATAACTTAAATGAAGTATAATCTATAAAAATATTGAATCACTGTGTTTTACAACTTAATATAAAGTGAAAATCGCTCAGTCATATCTGACTCTTTGTGACTCTTTCTCCAGGCCAGATTACTGGAGTGGGAATGGGAAACTTTCCCTTCTCCAGGGGATCTTCCCAACCCAGGGATTGAATTATAGGTGGATTCTTTACCAGCTGAGCCACAAGGGAAGCCCAAGAATACTGGAGTGGGTAGCCTATCCCTTTTCCAGAGAATCTTCCTAACCCAGGAATTGAAATGGGGACTCCTGCATTGCAGGCAGATTCTTTACCAACTGAGCTATCAGGGAAGTCCAAAATAATATAAATTGCAAGTTAATTATTATTCGGTTAAAAAAAAAAAAAACTTCCTCATAGAAGCATGCTGTATATTTTCCAAGTATTTGGAATTTTTCCTGTTATATTTGTGTTTGATATCCAGTTTGATTCCGTTGTGGCAAGAGAACACTTTCTGTATTATTTCAACTAGATTAATTTTATTTATGTTTGTGCTAAAAACTTCTACTTTAGTACATATTTCATGAATGCTTAAAAAGAATGTGTATTTTAATGTTGCAGGGTGAAATACTCTATATATGTTAATTAGATCTTTTTAGCTCATAGTACCGTTTTGTTCTGTATCATTGTTGATTTTGTTTTGTCAACTGACTCATTGTTGATTCAGGGGTACTGAAGTCCCTAAGTATAATTTTTGATTTGTATATTTGTCCTTTCTTTTCTGTTAGTTTTTGATTCATATATTTGGTGTTTCTTCTGTTTGTTGTATATGCATTCAGAATTGCTATATATTCTTGATGAATTGATCTTTTTGTCATTATGTAATACTCCACCTCGATCTTTGAAATATCTTTATATATACGCATATAAAATAAGATAGGAGAAGGCAATGGCACCCCACTCCAGTACTCTTGCCTGGAAAATCCCATGGGCGGAGAGCCTGCTAGGCTGCAGTCCATGGGGTCGCTAAGAGTCGGACATGACTGAGCGACTTCACTTTTACTTCTCACTTTCATGCATTGGAGAAGGAAATGGCAACCCACTCCAGTGTTCTTGCCTGGAGAATCTCAGGGACGGGGGAGCCTGGTGGGCTACCGTCTATGGGGTCGCACAGGGTCGGACACGACTGAAGCGACTTAGCAGCAGCAGCAAAATAAGATACTTGTAGTCAAGAAACAGTTGGGTCATTTTTTAAAATCCACTTTGACAATCTCTTTTAAACATGTATTCAATTTTTTTTACATTTGCTCTAATTATTGACTGTAGGGTTTAAATTTGCCATTTTATTTTTCATTTTCTTTTTGCTTTCTCCTGCCTTCCTGCAGATTTACTGAACATTGTTTTAAAATTTTATTTATCCATTTTTTTAAATTTTAGTGCATATATAGAGTTTTGTGTGTGTGATTACTGTAGGTATTATGTTATTAATACATTCTTTCTCAATCTCCTGGTGTTGACATTTTCCTAGTTCAAGTGTAAGGTAGAACCCAAAATTACTCCTGGGTAGACTTCTGCAAAGTTGTGTTAAATACGCTATTCCCTTTTCTTCTCATTAAGGACAAGTAAAACTCCTGGAAATTACATATTTAAAAAATAAGAAGACACTGATAGTTGGAGAGAAGCAGGCTGATTGGCCTGGGACCTTGGAATCTGCTATAGACTAAATTTTGTCTGTCCCAAATATGTATGTTTAATATAGTGGTTTGTCATTCCCTGCTCCAGGGGATCTTCCTGACCCAGGGATGAACTGTCATCTATTGTGTCCTTCTGCATTGGCAGGTAGATTCTTTACTACTAGCACCACTTGGGAAGCCCCTTTTAATATCTAACCCCCAATAAGACTTTGGTGATAAAAGTTTATGAGGGTTATTAAAGTTAAACGAAGTCATAAAGGTGGGGTTCTAATCTGATAAGACTGTGGCTTTATAAAAAAAAGATTGCGCTCTCTCTCTCTCTCTTCTCTCAATATCTCACTGTCAATCTGTCTCTCTCTCTCTCTACTTCTCTCTCTCTGCCATGTAAAGACATAGCAAGGTGGCAGCCATTTGTAAGCCAGAAAGAGATCTCTCACAAGAGCTTGGCTATGCTGGCACCCTAACCTTAGACTGACTCCCAGGCTTCAAAACTGTGAGAAAATAAATTTCTGTTGTTAACATCATCCAGGCTACAGTATTTTTTATGGCAGCTTGAAACAACTAATACAGGGCCTGACTAACAATGTGATGAAAGGAACCTTGGAACACTGGAAGGAAGAACAAAAAGAGAATACATGGTTAGATAAAATTAAATAAACTTTCTCTTTTCTATTGAGTTTTCTAAATTACAGTTTTGGGTAAACGAAAAATAATGTGTCTAATGCAGCACTTACTGTATGTAGAGGAAATATTTGACAATTATATTATAAATTGAAGAGAATAAATGAGGTGTTGTAGCCTTCATTTTTAAAATAACATCTTTATTAAGATATGATTCACATACCATATGTTGTGGAAATATAATTAAAAATAAAATCTGCCAACGCAAAAAACTTCCCCACAAAAATATAAGAGAGAGAAAACTGTTTTATTATTGGATAAGCATTAAACTAAGATTCTTTTATGTATCCCAGAAGATATATCCCTTTGCATATATTTTCTTTATATAAATGATAACTATTGCTCAAATAAAAGAACATTGCATCTCCATTGTTACACGATTTATTCTAAGTTCACCTTGTTATTAGGGTGACCACTTGTGTTTATTTATTACTCTTAAGTGAAAATAAACTACTAATATCTTTATAATAGGAGCTAGATTAGTATCTTGGAGCCAGGCACCAGGCAAAGTTAAGCTCTTATCTTCCCACAGAAAATAGGAGATATGTGTGCTATCTTCTGTAATGATTAAGTTTCAAAACCATGGCTGCCAAGTTTTGAGAAAAAAAACATTTCATGGTTAAAGCTAGCGAGTTTATTTAGCTTTTAAAAAGATTTACATATCTAGTAGCAGAGGAAGAATTCACAAATTTTTATTAAAATAAATGTTCTAATAAAAAGGGAGGGGCTAGAGTTTCTTTCCCTTTTTGTACCAGGAAGAACTGAATTTTGAAGTTTATTTCTCTTACTTTTGTCTTTGCCATATACATCTGACTCACTCACTAAAAGGGCACAATTTGCCAGTTTTCAATTTGTTCATAGTGATTAAAAAGCACCTCAGTCAATTTAGAACATTATCATCTTCTAAGAGAAGCCAGTTCCCCATTAGCAGTTACTCTCCATTTCCCTCTCACTGTCCCTCTCAGACCTAGATTACCACTAATCTACTTTCTGTCTCTGTAGATTTTCATATTTTAGATATTTTATATAAAATAAATCACAATATATGTGATTTTTGTTACTGGTTTATTTCATTTAGCATAATGTTTTCACAGTTCATCTTTTAATTTTTTGGTGAAGTATAGTGGATTTATGTGTTAGTTTCAAGTGTACAGCAAAGTGTTTTGGAAATTTTTTGATTATTTTCCATTATAGGTTATTACAAGATATTGAACATAGTTCCATGTGCTCTACAGTAAATACTTGTTTATTTTATACATAGTATTATATATCTGTTAACCCCATTCTCCTAATTTACCTCTTCCTCCCTTTTCCCTTTGGTTACCATAAGTTTGTTTTCTATGTCATATGAGTCTGTTTTTAGTTTTGTAAATAAGTTCATTTGTACTTTTTTTTTAGATTTCACACATATAAATGATATCATATAATTATTTTTCTGACTTCACTTAGTGTGATAATCTCTAGGTCCATCAGTGTAACTGCAAATGACATTTGTCTCTTTCATTTATATGGCTGATTAACATTCCATTATATATATATTTAAATATATGTATATATGTGTGTGCTAAGTCACTTTAGTCATGTCCAACTGTTTGTGACCATGTGGATTATAGCCTGCCAGGCTTCCCTGTCCATAGGATTCTCCAGGTAAGAATACTGGAGTGGGTTTCCATGCCCTCTTCCAAGGGTCATCCTGACCAGGGATCGAACCCATGTCTCTTGTCTCTTATGTTTCCTGCTTTGGCAGGCAGGTGGTTCTTTACCACTAACATCACCTGAGGAGCTATATATATATATGTATGAAAAATTACCAGGGATTGAACCCCAGTCTCTAACATTGCAGATGGTTGTTTACCATCTGAGTCACCAGAGAAGCCATGTGTGTGTGTGTGTTTGTGTGTGTATCACGTCTTCTTTATCCATTCATCTGTTGATAGACACTTAGGTTGCTTCCATGTTTTGGGTATTGTAAACAGTGCTGCTATAAACAATAAGATGCATGTATCATTTGTCTTTTCTGGATTTACGCTCAAGAGTAGGACTGTTGGATCATGTGTTAACTCTATTTTTAGCTTTTAAGGAACCACCATACTGCTGTCCACAATGGTTTCACCAATTGACATCCCCACCAACAGTGTAGCAGGGTTCCCTTCTCTCCACACTCTCTCCAGCATTTATTTGGAGACTTTTTGATGATAACCATTCTGACCAGTGTGATTTGATACCTCATTGTAATTTTGCATTTCTCTACTAAGTAGCAGTGTTGACCATCTTTTCATGTCCCTGCTGGCCATCTGTGTGTCTTCTTTGGAGAAATATCTATGTAGGACTTATGACCATTTTTTGATGGTGTTGTTTGGGGTTTTTTGATATTGAGTTGTATGGGCTGTTTTTGTATTCTGGAAATTAAACCATTGTTCATTGCATCTTTTGCAAATATATTTTTCCCAGTCAGTAGACTATCTTTTTGTTTTGATTATGGTTTCCTTTGCTTTGCAAAAGTTTATAAGTTTGATTAGGTCCTATTTGTTTATTTTTCCTTCTATTTCTTTTGCCTTTAGAGACTGACCAAAAAAAACATTACTATGATTGATGTCAGAGAATGTTTTGCCTATGTTCACTTCTAAGAGTATCATGGTGTCATGTTATATTTAGGTCCTTAAGCCATTTTCAGTATTCTTGCCTTGAGAACCCCATGGACAGTATGAAAGGCAAAATGATAGGATAACAAAAGAGGAACTCCCCAGGTCATTTGATGCCCAATATGCTACTGGAGATCAATGGAGAAATAACTCCAGACAGAATGAAGGGATGGAGCCAAAGCAAAAACAATACCCAGTTGTGGATGTGACTAGTGATAGAAGCAAGGTCCGATGCTGTAAAGAGCAATATTGCATACCTGGAATGTCAGGTCCATGAATCAAGGCAAATTGGAAGTGGTCAAACAAGAGATGGCAAGAGTGAACGTCTACATTCTAGGAATCAGCGAACTAAAATGGACTGGAATGGGAGAATTTAACTCAGATGACCATGATATCTACTCCTGCAGGCAGGAATGTTTCAGAAGAAATGGAGTAGCCATCATGGTCAACAAAAGAGTCTGAAATGTAGTACTTGGATGCAATCTCAAAAATGACAGAATGATCTCTGTTCATCTCCAAGGCAAACCATTCAATATCAGAGTTATCCATATCTATGTCCCAATCAATAATGCCGAAGAAACTGAAGTTGAACGGTTTTATGAAGACCTACAAGATCTTTTAGAACTAACACCCAAAGAAGATGTCCTTTTCATTATAGGGGACTGGAATGCAAAAGTAGGAAGTCAAGAAACACCTGGAGTAACAGGCAAATTTGGCCTTGGAATGTGGAATGAAGTAGGGCAAAGACTAATAGAATTTTGCCAAGAAAATTCACTGGTCATAGCAAATACCCTCTTCCAACAACACAAGAGAAGACTCTACACGTGGACATCACAGATGGTCAACACTGAATTCAGATTGATTATATTCTTTGCAGCCAAAGATGGAGAAGCTCTAAACAGTCAACAAAAACAAGACTGGGAGCTGACTGTGGCTCAGATCGTGAACTTCTTATTGCCAAATTCAGACATAAATTGAAGAAAGTAGGGAACACCACTAGACCATTCAGCTATAACCTAAATCAAATCCCTTATGATTATACAGTGGAAGTGAGAAATAGATTTAAGGGTCTAGATCTGATAGATAGAGTGCCTGATGAACTATGGAATGAGGTTCGTGACATTGTACAGGAGACAGGGATCAAGACCATCCCCATGGAAAAGAAATGCAAAAAAAG